>VBSM01003169.1:29306888-29319337 GCA_008086735.1 Cheirogaleus medius | reverse complement strand
CTGCCTCATGTGGCGCGTGGGCAACCTGCGCAAGAGCCACATCGTGGAGGCCCACGTGCGGGCCCAGCTCATCAAGCCCTACATGACCCAAGAGGGCGAGTACCTGCCGCTGGACCAGCGGGACCTCAACGTGGGCTACGACATCGGCCTGGACCGCATCTTCCTGGTGTCGCCCATCATCATCGTCCACGAGATCGACGAGGACAGCCCGCTCTACGGCATGGGCAAGGAGGAGCTGGAGTCGGAGGACTTTGAGATCGTGGTCATCCTTGAGGGAATGGTGGAGGCCACGGCCATGACCACCCAGGCCCGCAGCTCCTACCTGGCCAGCGAGATTCTGTGGGGCCACCGCTTCGAGCCCGTGGTCTTCGAGGAGAAGAGCCACTACAAAGTGGACTACTCTCGCTTCCACAAGACCTACGAGGTGGCGGGCACGCCCTGCTGCTCCGCCCGGGAGCTGCAGGAAAGCAAGATCACCGTGCTGCCCGCCCCGCCGCCCCCGCCCAGTGCCTTCTGCTACGAGAACGAGCTGGCCCTCATGAGCCAGGAAGAAGAGGAGATGGAGGAGGAGGCGGCAGCCGCCGCTGCTGTGGCCGCCGGCCTGGGCCTGGAGGCGGGCTCCAAGGAGGAGGCGGGCATCATCCGAATGCTCGAGTTTGGCAGCCACCTGGATCTGGAGCGCATGCAGGCCACCCTCCCGCTGGACAACATCTCCTACCGCAGGGAGTCCGCCATCTGACCTCCAGGCCCAGCCGGCATTGCTGCTGCCCACGCAAGCCTCTGCCGGGGGGTGGGCGCCGGGACTCCCCTCGCACACTCAGGACAGAGCTGACCCTGGCTCCGTGGACCTTCCAGGGGAAGGTGGGGCCGTCAAAGACTGGGAGACCCCTTCCTGCTGACTCCAGAGCCCAGGCGGGAAGGGCCCACGATCCCTCAGCTGGGTCAGCCTGGGTTCCCCAGCACCTCCCCACGGCGGCTCTGCCCCCGGACCCACCACCCTCTCCCCACCGACTCTTCAAGGACGCTCCCCCTTTACTCTCAGAACTTGGGGAAGGCGGCTGGACTGCTGGGGGCCAAATTGGGGTTCTAGGGTGGGCAGGGGGTTAGTCTGGGGGAGGGAGGGGGGTGCGTTTCTTTTGCATGACTGTGGCCTGTTGCTCATGACTTTCTTTTGTAAATATCTATAAATGGAGAGAGACAGAGACACCAAATTCACCTTCTGCCATTTTTACCTGCAGGACAAGGAGATGCAGCCCCTCTCTGTGCACCCCACCCCTCCTCACCCGTCAAGCCTAGCCCCTCCCCTGTCCAGCCGGCTGGCCCCTTGAGACCCTCAAAGCCAGCCACCTTGGCTCTTGGACGGTGTTAGCCTTGGGGGAGAATCGGAACCCCAAGGGCCAGGATGAGGGCCTGTCCCTCCCTGCAGCCCCTCTGGGCTCCCAGGCCCAGCCAGATTGACAATGGAGTTTGTAATTATATATTTTTAATAAAGTATATGGTCCAGTAGGGTAGACTGGTTGAAGATGGAGGGTTGGAAAGGAGAAAGAGAGAGAAAGAGAAAGCACACGTGCGTCCGTGTGTGCCTGTGTGTAGCGTGTGTGTATTTGTATGTAGTATATGTGTATCTCTGTGTGCCTGTGTGTAGTATACATGTGTCTCTGTGTGCTTGTGTGTCTCTGAGTGTGCCTGTGTGCAGTATGTGTGTGCCTGTGTGTAGTATGTGTGTCGTGTGTGCCTGTTTGTGCCCTTTCTGAGAGACGACCCTTGGAGGGAACTTTTTCACCCACCATTTTCCTTCCTTGAGTCAACACAAGGACCCTGAGTTGGCATCACAGAACCTGGGTTTGGGTCCCAGCTCGGCTACTTAGGGGGCTATGCAATAGTCAGCAAGTCGCTGGGCAGTTGTTGGTCTGAGTTCCATCATCTGCAGAATGGGATTAACCATCCGAGCCCTGCATCAACTCAGGTGGAAGAGGGACGGGCCCAGCCGAGTCACACCCTCACACACGTGCTGACGAAGTTGGCTGCAGGGCGCGGTGGGAAGGCCTCTAGTTTAACAAGGGAAACCTGGTCACAGTCCAGGCTTGGTCTCTGCTCACTGTGGGACCTTGGGTAAGTCTCTTCCCTTCTGTGAACTTAGCGACGACTCGTTCTTTCTCAGGTCCCTGCGCTGGGAGTGCTCATCTGATTTCTCCTGGGCTCGCTCTGCAGCTAGAATGTCAGCTGGGCTGGACGACCCAGATGGCCACACCTGCACGTCGGCATTGGGCTGGCTGTCTTCTGGGGGCTTTGGTTCCCCTCCAAGGCTCTTCCTCCTACAATAGGCTATGTCCAGTTCCTTTATGGTGACTCATGGCAGCAACCTAAGAGGGCAAAGGCAGGAGGTGCAATGTGTCCGGAGGCCTAGCCTTGAATTTGTATGGCATCACTTCTACTGTGTTCTATTGCCCAGTTCAGGTCATGAGGCCAGCCCAGATTCAAAGAGTGGGAAACGGGACTACACTCTTGGGAGAATGATAAAGTCACATTGCAAAGGAATTACACCCCAGGAGGGAACTGTGGCCATACTTGGTAACCTACCATAGAGACTTTGAGTTTGAGGGATCCTTCCTGCTATTCTACATGCCAGTCGTGCCCCTAGCTATCAGGATGAAAGAAAGCAGACCCTCTCTGGTCTCAGGAATCATCTCTGCACAGGTACCAGCTACCTCAGTGTACACAGGGAAATAGCAGGCAAGCTCTCGCACTGTGGAGTGCAGTGGGCTGCCTTGTGAATGGCCACATTTCACCAGCACTGCCAGTTGGGTAAACCACTGTGCATCCCGTGTGCTTTAACAGTTTAACAAGGGAACCTGAGGCCTCTTTCCTGGAGAAACAGACTAGGTTGGGAGCCAAGTCCCTCCACAAATAACTCATAATGTCTCTCATTTGCATAATACTTTTCACATCCTTTATATCACTGAACTCTCAACACACACCTAGAGGAAGACGGGACAAAGGTTATGGCCTTTTACTGATGGGGACGTGGAGACCCAGAGAACTAAGGGACTGGTTTGAATTGAGGTGAGGGCTTGCCCCTCCCCGCCCAGATGACCCAGAGTGCACCTGTGACCTGCAGGGACCTCCAAGAGCCTGCAGGGGCCACTCAAGGAAAGAACTCAGCTGTCTGTCTGCACCTGGTGTCTCACCTGCGCCCCTAAGTCGCCAGTGCCTCATGAGGGCGGGCCGGCCCCCCACCCACTCCCATCCTCTCCTGCTAGTTCTCGTCCTCCGGACGCCTTAGCACCTTGGACCCCAAGCAGTAACTGCAGAGGACTTAGGCTCAGGCACTCTTGGACTCAGAACCTTCAACCTGGAGCACATCTTAGAGGATGCCCAGCCAGGACACAGGGCGGGAAGGGGTACACATGGGTCCCCCCAAAAGGGCCCCTGTCCAGAGTAACATGGGGCATTTCAGGGTCCCTCTCAAGCATCTTCTTTATCATCAGTTTGCCACTTGCTCAGACACGTGTGCAATTGCTCCTTTAGGAAGGACCTCGTCTGTCTGGTCACATGCAAGGTGACTCTTGGGGCACAGGAAAGGCACGTTTGACAAGAGCCCAAAGCCAGGACTTTCTGGAATGTCAAAGGCGAACACCGGTGGCACTGGGGGAGGGGCCGCGGTGCTGCGAGCCCAGCGCACAGATGCAAACTCCTGCTTGCTCAGCTCCGGCTGACTCACCTTCCCTCTCCCACCTGTTCCCCTTTCACAGCCCTCCCACCTGCCTCCCTCCCCGAGCAGCTCCTCTGATCTCCCTCCACTCGGCTCCTGGCGGCTGAAATAGGGGGATCGCTGCCTCTGGGGGTGTAAGAACCTCAGGTGTCATGGAGCTTGGAATCACGCTGAAGGGGCCTTGGAGCTGTCACCAAGCCATCCTCCCTCCATGTCATCCTCCCTCCATGCCAGCTTCCCTGCAGAGCCAGGAGGGGAGGCCGCTCCTTCCTGCCCTGCCTTGCCCTCTCCCCCAACCTGGGTCACAGCCGGGGCTGGGGGGCGAGGCGGTGGGGGAGAAGGAAGGAGGCATCGGGAAGAAAGGGGGGAAGAGAGAAGAGAGGTGGGTCTTACGGAAGCTGAAAACCTTGCCCTCCTCTGGCCACACCTGTCCGCCCACCTGGAACCCCACCTTCCCAGGTCCCCACGCAATGGTGTAGACTCAGCACGGCTTCCTTCCCTCCATGAACTCAAACAGCTTAGAGGAAAATCGAGAACTTAGGAGGCACTCAACTCTGCTACTTCACCTCACCGAGTTCTCTCCTCACCTCTGTCAGTCGGCTGTTAGGTCACATGGCTGGGATCACGGGACCTGCCTCCTCTGTTTTTCTCATTGTAGTTTTTTCTAGGTACTGACTTTTCTGTGTACAGATGGATTCCACACATTTTCCATTTTTAATGACTGTAGAATGTTCATAAAATCACACAGCTCAGTGGGCCTTTGTGGACCATCAAGGCCACTCTTCATCCACAGGTGGGAAAACTGAGGCCTGGATCGGGGTAGCCTTGAACCAGGCTCTCCTGGCTCCTGGGTCAGTGCCCTTCCCACTGCTAGACACAATTTGTGGGACCCATGGCCAAATGTGGGTCCCTTGTTCAAAACTCAGGAAAACGGGGCCATGAAAGGCACTAAAATATAAAACTTGTTCCTTTCTTCTGACTTCCTCCTCTGCTCACGTGCATGTTGCTTTGTCCCACTGAAGTTCACCTACAAGACACAAGTGCAAAGATAAAATTAAGAAATTAAGAATTTCGAGACAGACGGCAGAGGATTAAACCAAGTTTGGGTCCCTGCCTGAAGCCAGCCCTGTGACCAGCTCCGCTGGCCCGACTCTCCCCTACTGCGGGGCGTCCGGGTGAAGCCCGCCTTTCTCCACGACACACGGTGCTGTGATGAGCATCTTTGTGCGGTTTTCTTTCCTCTTGTGGCCATTTGCTTTGGCTAAGCACCAAGTAAAAAGGCTAACAGGATACCGATCTGTGTTTGCCAGACTCTCTAGAAAAGCAGCCTTCAGCATCTGAATCTCTCCACAAGGACAGTGTAGACCTGGGCTCCACCACTGGAGAGGGGAGGAAACGAGCTCCCCTCATAGCTTCGCCAGGGGCTCCCAGCCGAGAGGGTGGTGCAGATGAGGAAGAAAGGCAGGCATGGGCACAGCGACAGGACCAGGCCATGGGGCCAAGACCACTGGCACTTATGTGCCTATTTACAGAAAGCAAAGATTATGGGTGCGAGAGCCAGAGAGTCCTATGTCTGAATTCTGCCTTTCCCACTCACTAGCTGTGTGACTTCAGGCAACTTAATTTATGTCTCTGAACCTGTTACCCATCCATATCTATCTCACGTGCTTATTGTGTGGATTAAATGGGGTCTGACATGAGATCAGGCATGGTATGGCGGCATCAGGTATGTTATTAGAATGAAATAAATGTGAGTTGCCTTCTGGAAAGGATTTTGATTGGCTTAAACATAAGATACATGATTTGAAAACGGACCTCTGAGCTTCCTGGCAGCCGTGCAAAAAGGGACACCTGATGGCTTACTGAGCTGTCAGTATATGAGGGCTGGGAGGCTGGAGAAAGAGCTTGGGTTTGACTCCTTGTGTGATCCTGGGATATCCTCCCTTTTCTGGGCCTCTTTCCCCCATCTTCGAAGTTAGGAGGTTAGACCTGATGACCTCCAGGGTCCTACCATGTCTAACAACCTGGGATTTTGTTCCTGTGTCTTTCAGAAGCTGGTGGGAGGTCTTGGGAGGGGGAAGGATGGAACGACCATGTGGCAAAACTGGCCAAGTCTGTCTTTGCCCCTCCCCCAGCCACTGGCAACGTACAGGGACCACTCCTCACTCCACTTACCGACCCCCTCGGATCTGCTGTCACGGTCCTCACACGAGCCCTGATGGGGACCCCCAGCCAGAAGCATCTGCCCGGATCCTGGTCTTCTGCTCGCACTCCGGGCCCCACCTGTTACAGATTCTAAAGGGCATCTCATTCACTCAAGGAGTATTTGTTGAGCACTTACTGCGAGTAGGAAGGCCCTGTCCTCAGAGAAGGGATGCGGCACTGAGCCAGACAAAGATGTGGCTGGGACCTGGACCCCCAGCCTGCTACCCTGGGCTGTGGCACTGGGGAGGAGCCCTGGCTGGGAGGCCTGCCTCTGGCCTTGGCCCCACCACTGACACCAGGTGGGACCACAGGCAAATCCCTGCCACTACCTGCTTGGGCTTGGGCCAGCAGCCAGGGCTCCTTGGTGACGGTTGCTGGAGCTGTCCCCTGCACCTGCAGGTGCTGTGGCAATGGGACAGGGATGCCAGAACCGCTGCTGGGTGGAGGCCATTCTCAGCTCTCACAGGGCCCACAGTGAGAGGGAGGCCAAGAGGGGACCCTGTGTGCCCCCGGTACAGGGGGCGGCAGGCCCAGGGCAGGGGCTTGTAGCTATCACACAGACGGGCCGCTACAGAGTCTCCCCAGGACCATGTTCCTGATCCTTTGTCTAGCACCAGCCTGACTCTCTGGGAGGGGACCCCTTGGAATGAGGGTCTGGAGGCCAGCACCTGTCCCTCTTACCTCCTCAGGGCTCCCTGCCAAGCAGAGCAGGGGGCCAGCTTGCCGTCCTCCCCTTGCCACCTCTAGGACCTTTCCCAGGTCCTCCCCTCACCCGCCTCTGTCCACACCTGGTCCAGGGACTGAGGCTGAGTCCACGGAGGTGTGGGAGGTCCAGGGAAAGGTGACCGGGCTGGGGGGTGGAGGGGATATTACACACTGATGTGGGAGAAGGTGACAGAGACAGGCTGCAACAGAGATGCGGAGAGAGGAGAGATACAGGCACAGAGATGGAGTGAGAGAGACAGAGAAAGATGGAGAGAGACAAGGCTGAGAGAGGGAGGCCTGCCGAGGAGGGCCAAGCGCAAGGCAGAGGGTGGTGGAAGGAAACGCACAAAGAGAAGAGCTGCCCGGAGCTCCCGAGGGATGGAGGGAGGCACCAGTCTGTCGTGGAGACACAGGTCACTGAGCCAGAGGTGGATAGCAGCAGGTGGGCTGGGGCTGGGGATGCGAGCGTGGAGGGAAAATGGTGCCCCCCACCCAAGGCCTGCCATGTCCCTGGGGAAGCAGCTGGGTGCCCTGGAGGACCCACGGCCCAAATCCAGCCAGGCAGAGGTGAAGGTGGGCATTAGAGGAGGGGCCTGGAGCTAAGTGAGGGCATCCCCAGGAAAATGTTGGGGTACAGAGCTGTGGTGGGGGCTCCATGGAAGAACCAGACGGAGCTCAGGGGGATTCGGGCCGAGGCAGCCTTGGGAATACTGCAGTGGCTGAACTCCCTGCTGCCCAGCTGTGCGTGTGCTGGGGCAGGGGACAGGCCTGTCACCAAATCGGCTCAGCAGCTGTGGGCCCTGAGCCCCTTCTTTCCTTCCCTGTGAGATGGGGATATTGATATCTGCCCTGCGGGGGGAGACAGGCGGCAGCGCGGTCTTGGCTGTAAGGTCCCCCCTGCACCTCCACCCCCTCGCACACCCCACCGGCCTCTTGTGACAGGTGGAGGGTAATATGCACAGTCCCTATGTGGTAACAGTCACGTGAAATGCCTGCGCTTCCCAGGCCACAAGGCCCTTCACCCTTTGATTTCTCATTTGACACCCCCCATCCGTGTGAGGGGGATTCTGTTATCGCCCTCATGTTACAGACGACGAGGCCCTGAGAGGTGACATGTCTCACCCGAGGTCACGCACTGAATGGATGCTCCAGCCCCCAGCCCCGGCAGAGGCTGGAGGGCTCAGTGAGGCTGGGGAGGGTGCTGGGGGCTGGACCAGGTGAGCAGGTGAGCAGGTGAGGGCAGCACACCGAAGATCTGGGGCCTCCTCCTCCCCTGAGACCTCCCAATCCACCCCCTCCCGCCCGCAGGCAGAGGGGCACCATGGGCAGTCTGGGAACAGGGCAGCGAGTGATGGACGTGGCATTCAGAGCTGCGTGTGGCAGCTGAGTGGGCTGGAGTGGGAGTGGGCAAGGATGGGAAGCTGGCAGACCTGGGTGGACAGAAATGAGACAGGCAGGACCTGGGAGGCTGCCAGAGGAGCCTCAGTGGGGGGGGGAGGCAGGGGACAGAGGAATGACAGGAGAAATGGAGGGGATGGAGTGGCTCCCATTCTGTCGATGACAGGTGAGAGGAGGGAGGACACAGGCAATTGAGCACGGAGAACGGCCAAGGTGGAACTGTGGAGAGGATGGATGAAGCTATTTATGGCCCAGTCGCTGCAGGAAAGGGTGGGTAAAGGGGGGGCCGCAAATGGCCTTGCCACCCCCTGGCAGCCAAGGACCCAGGCTGGGGGATGGGTGGGAGAAATCAGGCCCCAGCCAGCTTTGTCGCATCAGCCAGCTTTGTCGCATCAGCAGCAGGTTGGGGGCCGGAGCCCACAGCCTGGGCGAGGGGCCTGGCCGTGCCCCTGCCTCCCTGGGCAGTCCTGGGTCAGCAGCTTCCCTTCTCGGGGCTTCGTCAGTAAAAATGGAATGCTAATAGCAGCCCCTGTTTCATGGGAGTGACAGCATGCAACTAAATGGTATCTGCAGTGGATCTCGCCACGCAGCGTGAGGCACGGAGTCTGGCTCAGGGAAGCATGCTCCCTTGTCCCCTGGCTTTAGGTGAGCCTAACTTAAAGGCCTGGAGAATGGGTTTCCTGGGGAACGCGGGTTGGGAAGCTCCCTCTGTCGTCCCAGCTGCCTGCCCAGCCCCAGCTCTCTGTCAGCTTCCCCAGGAAACACGTCACAGGGCGTCAGAGTTGGACAAGCACTTTGGGACCTGATCCCATCTCATGGAAGTTCAGGTGGGGAGACTGAGGCCCAGGGAGGAAAGGGACTTGCTTGCTGTTGGGCAGTGACCCAGATGCCCGGCTGAGGCCCAACATCTTGGCCTTCGCCTTGGGCCTTTCTGTGAGATGCAGGTGACAGTGGCCTCCTGCAGGGCCGGGGCTCAAGGGCTCACTGAGGTCAGTGTGCAGGGTCAGGGGGCACCAGTAGGTGTTCAGGAGATAGATGCTCCTTCTGTTTGTCGTGGTCACGCTCATGTCCACCACTGTGGTTAGGAGCACGGTCTCGGGCGTCATCCAGACCTGGGCTGAATGCCGGCTCTGCCACTTACTGCTGAGTGACCTTGGATAAGCAACGTGGCCTCTCTGAACCCCATCTGTTCCTCTGTAAGAGGGGGAAGCCCCAGCTCCCACCTCCCGAGGCTGCTGTGAGGATGGAGGGCGACAGTATCTTGATGCCAGGCTCCCGACCCCTCGCCCGCCCGTTGGCCCATCCCGAGCAGCACTATCAGCCACACCTTGCCACTCCCACACGGTGGGAGGACCTGGCTTTGAAGAGACTCTGGCAACCTCCCCTGTCTGGCAGGGAAGTGACTCCAGCTCTCCTCAGGCCCCCAAAATTGAGCCCTGTTTTAGCTCCAGCTCCTCCATGCTGCAGCCCGGAGCACGCTGTGAGGGCGTTTGGCTGCTCAGACCTGCACCAGCCATCCCTGCCTGCCCTCCTGCCCCCACCCCTGTTCTGCCAGGTGCTGCCAAGCCGTGCCCTTGGGCCTCTCCTGCCTCCTGGTACCTGCCTCTGTCCTGGGTACCCAAAGCCCTCCACCCACACTGGGTTGCCCGCGCCTCTTGGCTGGGTTCCAACTCCAGTCCCAAGCTAGGTCTCAATGCCCCCTGGACATCGTTTTTCCTGTAGGGCCTGGGACCTTCATGCAAATCAGGATCCCAGAATTCCCCACTGCATTATTCAAATGAGGTCCCCGGGCCCCTAGGCCAGTGTGGCTTTCCACAGCCCCATCGCAGGGAGAGCAGAAGTTCTCCCAGGGCAGCAGGAGCGGGACAGGACTGCTAGGTGAGGACTGGAGCCACAGAACTTACTCACTCAGCCCCACAGAACCCTCTCCCTAGCGCTGCCCGCTGCTCCCGGCTCCCTGCCTGGAACACCTTCTTCCCTTCTTCTTCCTCTCAACTGGAGCCTGCCTGTACCTCACACCAGCCCCGGGCAGGGGCTCAGGATACTAGACAGGGAAGGAATGAGATTCCAGCCCTCCGGCCACTGCTCACCAGCTGTGAGCCACACAGCACAGCTGCTCCCCTGTAAAAGTGGAGCTGAGACCCCTTTCCTGGGGGGGGAGGTTGGGAGGGGCCCACACCCTGGTGAGTGAGCAGTGGGGAGGGGGTGAAGATGGGGGAGGGAGAGGCTGACTCCAAGGGCACAGGAGGGGGATGGGGAAAGGCTGGAGGTGCTTTGGCTGCAGGCCAGCACAGAGCCCGCGGTCAGCAGCTCCTGGGTTCACCGGGGAAGCCCCAAACAAGTCCCTGCAGGCCCCAGGCGCCAGGCTCATGGCCTGTCAGCCTCCAGGCAGGAGACGGTCAGTCTCCCAACAGTCCAGCCAGAGTCCAGCCACACTGGCCAGGCTTGAGTCACATGCCTGTCCCTAAAATCACCACTGTGGCCAGGTCTGGTCAGATGCCTGCACAGAACCCTGGAGCCAGGGGACCCGCTCCGCTGGGCTGCGTGACCACAGGCAAGCCACACCACATCGCTGAGGCTCGGCTTTCTCATCTGCAAAATGGGGTGATAGAAGTACTACCCTCCCCAGTTGCTAAGAAAGTATAAGCGCTCAGCTCAGCTCACCGCAGGTGCTGTCTTTAGCCTCAACCTTCGGAAGTTCGCCTCTCAGTCGCGGCGCTATCGGAGTGACTCTGGCTGGGCACCAGGTGGTTGGCAAAGCCCCTTTGCAGCCATCATCCGCAGTGGGAGGTGCTGGTCCCCCTTTTAACAGGTGACAAAAAAGCCCAGCAGCATGGGTGTCCTGCCTGAGGTCCCTCAGCTGGTCAGGGCCTGGGTCCTGCCGCAGCGCCGTGGGTTGAATTGGATAATGGGGTCGGGGGACACGGGGGTGCCCTTCTTTTTATTTATTTATTTTTTATGATCCAGCTGTCCTTTATTCTTAGCAGTAAATGTATATTATATAGTTCATGTATAAACATTTATAGCTGGAAATAATCCACGGCCTTTTCTTCTTCCTCCTCCTCTCCCTCCTCGGGGGTGCCCTTCTTCCCCTGGTTTTCCCTCCCGTCGCAGGGGGCACCAAATTGATCCCATCCTCCCCTCCCCGAGGAAGTCCACCCCAGACCAGTGGGTGCTAATAATTCTCGCCTCCCCTCCGCGGGGCCAGTGCGGTCCCCCGGGGCCCCGCGCCATCCCCGGGTCCCTGCCCCACAGCGCCGTCCCGCGGCGGCCTCGGGGGCTGCGGGCTGCGGGAGGCGGGCGGGCGTGGTCCCCGAGAGCCCCGCTCGGCGCCCTCCGCCCGCACGGTGCCCACGTCCGTCGCGCCTCCCCGCCGCGAGCACGCGACGCCACGCACACCGCGGCACTGCGCCCCACGGCCGCGAGCGGGAAGCCCCGCGCCCATTCCCCAGGCGGGGAGGTCGAGGCAGCGCGGGGTGACGGAGTCCAAGGGCACGCAGCGAGGAGTGGGCGGAAGAGCGTGGGACCGCGAGTTGAAGGCAGATCTGAGCCCCGGTGTGGTGCAAATTTTGTGCGGGGCGCCGGAGTTTGCAAAGCGCGTGTCACAGACCGTATCCAGCCCTGCCTTGCTCCCTCTGTGGCCCCCGCGCCACCGCAGCGGACCGCGCCCCCGCCCCCGCCGGAGCCGCCACCCACGCTGAGCGCTTGAAATGCGGCTGGTCCGATGGAGCTGGGCTGCGAACGTAAAATACACACCGAATTTCAGACTTAGCGTTTAATAAAGATTGCAAAGTGTCTTATTAATAATTTAAAATTATGGCCGGGCGCGGTGACTCACGCCTGTAATCCTAGCACTCTGGGAGGCCGAGGCGGGAGGATCGCTCAAGGTCAGGAGTTCGAGACCAGCTTGAGCAAGGGCGAGACCCCATCTCTACTAAAAATAGAAAGAAATTAATTGGCCAACTAAAAATATATAGAAAAAATTAGCCGGGCATGGTGGCACGTGCCCATAGTCCCAGCTACTCGGGAGGCCGAGGCAGGAGGATCGCTTGAGCCCAGGAGTTTGAGGTTGCTGTGAGCTAGGCTGATGCCACGGCACTCTAGCCCAGGCAACAGAGTGAGACTCTGTCTCAAATAATAATAATAATAATTTATAATTATTGATGACATTGTTCAAATGAAAAGCACTCCAAAACATTGGGTTAAATAAAATATGTAATTAAAATCAGTCTCACCTGTTTCTTTTTTGTGTAATTCCTAGAAAATTTCAGTTGACAAACGTGGATCATTTTTGTGGCTTCCATATTTCTGTATAACAGTGTTGGCTTACATGGACAAAAGGTATCCCTTCCTGGGCCCACCTCAGACCCGGACAGCTTGTCTGGGATGGGTCCCAGGACCTGCTTTTTTTTTTTTTTTTTTTTTTTTT
>VBSM01003169.1:29279666-29299027 GCA_008086735.1 Cheirogaleus medius | reverse complement strand
ACGCTGGGCAAGCCCCTGCCAGCTCGCACGACCTCGGGGCACCATAGCTCAGGGAGCCTTGGGGCCCCTGCCCCAGCCATCACACACACCCCTGCTGCCCGGGAAGACCCTCAGTCTGTCCTCTGCCAAAAGCCTCCTGGGACCCCTGTGGTCTGCACGACACAAACCAGAGGCTGTGTTCTGGCGCTCAGGCTCTTGGCGCCTGTCCTCTCCATCACTCCTTGAGGGTGGCTGGGCCCCCACCACGTGCCAGACCCTCAACTAGCCCTGTGGGCACCTGGGCCAGCCTCAAGGAGTGGCCTCGCAGGAGCCTCTGCTCCTGCCTAGATCCCGGGGCCCACACCTTGCCTGTCCCCTCTCCTACTGCCTCCCCCCACTTCCCACACCGCCAGGTTGGCCTTGTTCCGTCCTCTGAGTGTCTCCTGCAGAAGGTGCTCATGGGTACACCTTCCCCAAAGGCCCTGCCTCGACAAATTCCAGGCCCTTCCTGGTGCCAGCACACAGTAGGGGCTCAGCTGGAAGCTGCCGAGGGGGTGGTTTGGTGCCGCCTTCCTGTCCAGCCTCCTCACTCAGCGGGAGGAAGCAGGGCTGCGTCAGGAGCCTGGGTTCCTGCCCTGCTCCAGATTCGCTGTGTGACTTCAGGGAAGCATCTCCCCTCTCTGGGGCTTTGGTTACAACCTTCTAGGAAATGTGGCCTCCTGGACAGTCAGCCACATGGGATGTGCCCTGCCAGAGAGTAGCAAGGGTGGGACAGAGGGAATCGGCAGGGCCATGACCTGCGGGTGGGGCACGATCGGGTGCCAGGGCCCAGGTCACCACCCCCACAGCAGAGTTGCTGGGTGCTCACACTCACACACCCCCTGAGCTATGCTCAGCACTTAGCTGAGACTGCCCTGGCCTGCTGGCATGTCAGGGAGGGGCCGGAGCTTCGTCACCACCACCATCCTCTTCATTACCACCCTCCTCCCCATCCCTGTCATCATCAAGAAGTCCAAAGAATTTCCTTCTCCCGAGGCGCCACTGGCCAGGGACCAGCCTGCTCCCTGCATGCAGGTGGGCTGGGCAAAAAGACCTTCCCAGACTCCCCTGTTCTCCCGACCTCCTCGGGGAGCGAGGGAGGACAGGGACCCACTTTACTGAGCACCTGGCACACACCAGGCAGTGGGTTTTAGCTCCGTAAGCCTCAAGGCAGGATCCTTTTCCCTGCTTTACAGACGGGAAACCGAGGCTTGGAGCAGAGGTCAGGGAGGCACCGTTGTGAGCCAGAGGTGGGGCTCAAACCGGAGCCTGCTCACGTCCAGCTTGCTCTTCCCTCTATCTCTAGGCAAATAGCAAAACTGAACAAAAATCCTGCCCTCCAAGAGCCACCCCCTCATAGCCCCTCGAGTTTGCTCCAGCTGTCCCCTGCCTGGGAGTCCTGTGTGCTCTGAGGAAGCGGAGGTCAAGAGCCAGGCCCTGGAGCAGCCTCCCTGCCTAGGGTCAAAGCCAGCATGTGGCCTTGAGCAAGTCCCTGACCTCTGCCACCAGAGTGGGGGTGCCGATAGCAGCGTCCTCCCAGGGGCAGAAAATGAGAAGCACTTAGAACAGAGTGGGGCCCACAGTGGCCGCTCAGCAAGTGTTGACCATTAGAATTATTGTTTCCCTGCACGACCTTCCTGCCCACCCTCTCTGGCAGGGCTGCCCTCTCCCTCCTCCGTAGCCTCATTGTCCTTCGAGGTAAGGCTGAGTGGCCTCCCTGCCTCTCCCCACTCCTGACCGTGCAGCTCTTGAGAGCGTCCCTGGCAGGCCCTCGGACCTGCGGGTGCTTAGATGAGTGAGTCCACGTCCATTTCCTCCTCCCAGTCCCCAACCACCTCCTCGCCTCCCAGGAGTGCGAGGAATCCTCTCTGACCTCGAGCTGCCCCGGCTCTGCTCAGGCCCTGTGCCCTGTGAGCCCAGATCCTCCAGCACAGGAGGAGGCCCCTACAATCTCTCCCCACCCTCCGGGAGCCCAGAGCCCTGGCGCTCCCTGCCCACTGGCCGTGTGACCTTGGGCAAGGCCCTGCCCCCCTCAGAGCGCCGGGCCCCTCGGCTGTAAGGGAGGAAAGAGAACCCCCCACACCCGTGGACCGCTGTGAGGATTCAAGAGAGGGTGAGAGCTCTCTGTAAACTGTGAAGGAGGGTGCACTTTGGAGGTGTGTATTTGTGGGTGCTGGGTACTGGCTGGAATGGGGTGGGGTGGTGGATGGCCGGGGGTCCAGTGGAAACCACGCCCCTTTTCTGAGAGAAGAACCAAGCTGAATGTCCCAGCTAGGTGGGGGCGCAGCTTGGGTCCCATGGCCGTGGAATCAGAAGGCTTGGGGTTGACGCCACTCATTCCTGTCCTGGCCTGAACCCCTGTTCTGGGCCAAGTCCTCTGCCAGGCACTGGGACACAGGTAAACATCACAGTCTCTGTCCCCAAAGGGTGACAGTTTGCTGGAGAGTCAGTGCTGTGACACTTCACTACCCCCAGTGTGGACCGGGAAGCCCGGCAGGGTCCGGCTGTCTAGGGGCTCGCAGAGGAAGGAGCTCCAGGCCTGGACCGAGGAGGAAGCCGCCTTCGGCATCACCACTGAGGTGGCAGGAGCCTCCGTCTGCCCCAGGACTCCCCAGGAAGTTCTAGAGAAGCTTCCGAGAGGGGACAAATTCAGTCTCAGAAGAAACGGCCATGATTCAATTAGAAAAATAATCCTGTTAACTTAGTCAAAGAGCCAGTTAATTGAATTTCTTCCCAAATCTATTCAGAAAGCCAGTGGATCCAACGGCTGCTAAATTTAAAGTAAACTCCCCAGATAATCCAGTGAATGGGCCAGTTGAGTCAAGTCCCTGATAATCTAGCTCGGAGCCCTCCCAGTCCTGTGACCACTCTTCAGTCGGCTTAGCCTTGTTTTTTTCTTTTTTAAATAAAGTGTAATTTAGGGAAACAATAGTCCACTCTGGTCAAATGACCAGAAAGCTCGGGCTGAAGAAGTCTGGCACCAGTTAAATGAGCAATTGGCCACACCTGCCTACCAGCTGGGGGTGGCATTACCTGGTACCAGGCCTGGGGGAGGGCCACTGATGGGAACTGACATTGGCTGCCCCCTGTGAGCCCAGCGGCTCCTTCTCCCACCGTGAGCCTCAGTTTCCTCATCTGAAAAATGGGAAGGCAGCATGAAGATTAAATCAGGAAACCGAGGACAGCGCCTGACAGCCGACGCTCAGTGGCCCGTCCCCTCCCTCTCCTTTCTGCCTTCCCTCCTGCCCTCCTTCACCTGGGCCTGCAAACTCTGCTGACCCAAGTAGCTTCCCTGTCTATAAAATGGACACTTAAACTTTTAATTTAATTTTTGGAATGAAAAATACTTTTACATAGATCAAAATTCAAAAGTTATCCAAGAGGGGCTGGGCGCGGTGGCTCACGCCTAAAATCCTAGCCCTCTGGGAGGCCGAGGCGGGAGGATCGCTCAAGCTCAGGAGTTTGAAACCAGCCTGAGCAAGAGCGAGACCCCGTCTCTACTAAAAATAGAAAGAAATTAATTGGCCAACTAAAAATATGTAGAAAAAATTAGCCGGGCATGGTGGCGCATGCCTGTAGTCCCAGCTACTCGGGAGGCTGAGGCAGGAGGATCTCTTGAGCCCAGGAGTTTGAGGTTGCTGTGAGCTAGGCTGACGCCACAGCACTCTAGCCTGGGCAACAGAGTGAGACTGTGTCTTGAAAAAAAAAAACAAAAGTTATCCAAGAGGGTTTGGTAAAAAGTCTCCCTCCCTTCCTCTTTGTCCCCAGCCACCTAGTCCCTCTCCTAGAGGAAACCTCCGCAGGCCCCTCCTGCTATCCTGCCGGCCAGAAACAGCCATGCAATATATTAACACATAGGAGAGAAGGATGCATGTCCTCCCTCCTCCTGCCGCTTCTATAACACATCAACAGTCACAAACTCTGTACGTTCTCTCCGTTGAGCCTTGCTTTTTGCACCCAACGACGCTCCATGCAGAATCTTGCTCCATTTGTATGGAAGGAGCTTCCTCATCCCTTTGCAGCCACTTCCTCATGTTCCTCTGCATAAATGCTCTGTGATGGCTTTCTCAGTCCCCCCTGACACACACTGCTATGAATAGCCCTCGTCATGGGCCGTTTTCCTCCTGTGTGGTTATATCTGTAGGATAAATAACCTGGATTCCAAACTCCTGGGGCGAAGGAAATGCTCTGGTGTCATTTTGATAGACATGGCCATTGCCCTCCTTAGGGGCTGTGCTAATTTACCCTCCCACCTGGGAAGGTGCCTGTTTCCCTAGAGCTTCCCCATCAGTGTGTTGCCGAGATTTTTTCTCTCTCTTAACCCAACAGGGGAGAGTGGAATCTAAATTAAATGCAAAATTTAACTTGTATTTTTCTTCTTTTGAATGAGGCTGACATCTTTACCTGCATTTAAGAAACATTTCTATTTCCTTTTCTGTGAATAGTCTGTTACTATTCTTAGTCCTTTTTATATTATAGTTTTGGTATTTTCTTATTGATTTCTAGGTGTTCTTTATATATCAAAGAAAGCATGACTTGCAAGTATTTTTCTTCTGGACCCTTGTAGAGATGTTCTACGTACATAGAAGCAAATACAGGCCAGACACAGTGGCTCACGCCTGTAAATCCAAGCTCTTTGGGTGGCTAGAGTGAGAGAATCGCTTGAGGCCAGGAGTTCAAGACCTGTCTGGGCAAATAGTGAGACCTTGTCTCTGCAAAAATGTAAAAGTTAGCTGGGCATGGTGGTGCGAACCTATAGTCCCAGCTACTTGGCAGGCTGAGGTGGGAAGATCGCTTGAACCCAGGAGTTAGAGGCTGCAGTAAGCTATGATCTCACCACTGTACTACAGCCTAGATGACAGAGTGAGACCCATTTCTAATAAAAAAGAAGCAAATACACAGTATGACGATGGGCACTCTGAGTTGAGGTTTGCTGAGTGCTTTTCAACTCAATAATCCCGGTATCTGACGTGGATCGCTCTGGTCAGGATCTTGGAGCTGGAGCTAGAAGGGGGCTGGGCGGCCTCTCCCCTTTCTGGGGTAGGAGCTACTGACCCTCAGATCTATCTCCATTGTTTATTTGAGGCCTTCGTGGGCAGGGACCACGCCTGGGTACAGTACCAGGCCTCTGCCATGGTCCATGGAACCCCATCTTCAGACTCTTCGTCCAGTGCTCTTTGCACTCCTCACTCTGGAACAATGTCTGCACACTCTGAGTATGCGACAGGCCAAGCCACACCCTCTTCCTCTTCCTCCTGCCCAAGGGCAGACATCTGTGAGAGGTAGTGAGGAATGGAGTCATTGGCCACAGCCCAAATCACACCTCGGGCCTTACTCAGACGGTGGGCCCATTCCTCTGTCTTTACTCCCGTGGCAAACTCTACACATACATGAAGGCCTGGCTGCAGTAATGCTTCCTCTGGGAAGACTTCCATCTCCTCACTATGGCTCGGGTCACGTGGTCTATGTCTGTATTTATCAAAGTAAGAACCGTGTTTTCCTGTTTCTCTGTCCTCCAGAATCTCCTGACATGAATTACCAAGTGACTTGTCAAAGGCAGGTCCCTTCACCCTTTGGGGCCTCAGTTTCCTCATTTGAAAAGGACGAACATAATATAAAGCCAACCACAAAGGGCTGTTGAGAAGATCACACGAGTCAGCTCATGTGAAGTGCTGAGCGCGGGGCCAGGCACAGAGCAAGGGCCCACTGTGTGGCAGCTTTGATTCTTACTAGTCCTGGGACCTTGGGCAGATTGCTTCTCCTCTTGGCCTGCTTCCTTATCTACCAGCTGAAGGGTGAACTAGTTGGGAAACCATATAACAGGAGAATGAGGCTAACGACACCAAAGCCACTGATCAACCTAACGTCACCGAGAGGCAGGACAGCCCACACTGCGCACTGCTCTGAAGCACTAGGAAGGACACAGCATCACCGATGGCAGGTTCTTGATAAAATCACTGAATCCAAATCTGATCAAGCCAACAGCCTCTGGAGTGCACATCTGATTACCAGTTTATGGGAAATACGGGGCACAGTGGAGCATGTTGAAAGACCCCACAAGGATGCCGTCAAACAAACCCAGACTGTGGGAAACTCCGTCTGGAATCTTACCCAGCCACAGGAAGGAACGAGGACTGACACACGCTACAGCGTGGCTGAACCCTGAAAACATTATGCTGAAATAAGGAAGCTGGACACAAAAACCTCACAGTGTATGAGGCCATTTATATGAAATGTCCAGAATCGGCAAATCCCCAGAGGCAAAGTAGATCAGTGGTCCTCAGGGGCTGGATGGCGGGGACAGACTTGGGGAGTGACTACTAGTGGGTTTGAAGTTTCTTTCTTAGACAATAAAAATTTTAGGGAATTAGTAGTAATGGTTGCAAACCTTGTGAATATACTAATAAGCCACCAACGTGCAGACTTTAAACTGGTGAATTTTGTGGTGTGTGAATTATATCTCAATGAAGACAGAAAGAGAGAGACAGATTTAAGAGCTATGTCAACCAGACACAACATGGGGGCCTTGAGTAGATCCTGATTCAAACAAACTGTGAAAAGACAAGGTATCGTGGAGACAAATTAGAGAAATTTTAACATGGATAGGATGTTAAATGATCTAATAAAAAATTGTGTTATTACACTTTTGCTAGGTATGATAATGGTATTGTGTGTGTTTGTATGTTCATTTTTTTTTAACAAAGTCCTTATTTATTAGAGATATTTACTGAAGTTTTTATAGGTGAAATGACATGATATCCGGAATTTCCTTTAAAAAAGTGCGTGTGATGGATGAAACAAGAAGGAAAATGGTGATAATTGTTGAAAATTAGTGCATTAGGTTCATTAAGTATACGGGTTCATCACACTAGTCCCTCTACTTTTTAGTGTGTATACATACATATATATATATATATATTCCACCCCTCAGCTCACCCTAAGCCCGAAACATACAAGTAGTAAACAGTGGGGTGAGACAATGTTTTGTGGCTTCAGATCCATAACCTCTTGCCCTCGGAACACATGTCTGTATCCCATTGTTTCTTCCATGTATTTTTCCACTTGTCTTCCACTATGTATCTAGCCATGAAGCCATTGCTCATCCATGCAACCAGTACTTATTGAGTGCTTACTATATATATATATCTTTGGGTTTTTTGAGACAGAGTCTTGCTCTGTCACTCCGACTAGAGTGCAGTGGTGTCATCATAACTCACTGTAAACCCAAACTCCTGGACTCAAGCTGTCCTACCACCTAGGCCTGAGAGTGCTAAGATTATAGGTGTGAGCCCCTGTACCTGGCCTACTTTTTAGTATATTTTTAAATTCCCATAATAAAAGATACAGCAATAAACCGATTAATTTATTTTATTTTTTATGTTTTATTGATTTCCCCAATGTTCTACAATAAACACATACTGCCTTTATAATCAGAAAAACATAGGCCAGGCGCAGCGGCTCACACCTGTAATCCTAGCACTCTGGGAGACCAAGGCAGGAGGATCGCTTGAGCTCAGAAGTTCAAGACAAGCCTGGGCAAGAGTGAGACCCCATCTCTACTAAAAATACAAGAATTAGCTGGGCGCAGTGGCACATGCCTATAGTCCCAGTTACTCGGGAGGCTGAGGCAGGAGGACCTCTTAAGCCCAGGAGTTTGAGGTTGCTGTGAGCTATTATGACGCCACTACACTCTAACACTCTAGCCAGGGCAACACAGTGAGACTCTGTCTCAAAAATAAAAACAAAAACAAAAAATCAGAAAAATATATTAAACTATCAAATTAAATGAGGGAGCTGAACTAGCGGACCCCTCAGCCTTCTCTACTCTCTGGGAAGCTCTGTCCTCCCTAGGTCCTTCCTGGGTGGGCAGTGGCTGCCTGAAAGCCTCCTGGGTGGCAGAGAGGGGCTGGGACTCTTCCCCCTGCACACTCTGTGGTTTCCTCTCACCCTGCCTCCCCTTAAAACTGTTGCCCAAGGGTGGACAAGCCTCCCTCCCAGACTCCCTTTAGCCCAACTGAGGCTGGTGGCCCTTTTAGCCTGGTGGCCAATCAGGAAGCTCCCTTGGCCTTAGAACAGAGGCCTATCTCTGGCCCTTTCTACCCATGTGACCTTGAAATCAACCTTTCAGATCTTCGTTTCCTCATCTGTTACGTGAGGAAAATAATAATTCCTACCTCAGGGCTATTGCAAGGATTACATGAAAGGGTTTATCCTAGATTATAGTCGGTGCTCAATTAACAAAAAGTTTTAAGAAATAAAGGAACTTTATCAAAGTGATATAAGCCCATTAGATGTTGAAAATGCAGGATAACCGAAGAATAAATAAACAAGCCTCATAATGCCACCACCCAGAAATTGTCACAGTAAACAGTTTCTTTCTGTGCTCTTCCCTGCGCATAAATGGTTTTGCCTTTAAGTACAACTGTAACCCTGCTGTCACCGCACATTGACATTCTGCTTTTATTCTCTAAAATTATAACATATTTCCTCACATTATTGTAAGCTGTTTGCAAACAAAACTTTCAATGCTGGCATGATATTCCATTGTGCATTTGTGCCGTTAACAATCCCCCTTTGTTGGACACTTAGATTAGTTCCAATTTTCCCCATTATAAAGGACTCCATAATGAACAGGTATTCTGCATGACTTCCTTAGGATAGATTTCCAGAAACGAAATTGCTGTTGCAAGACTAACACATTTTTAAAGCTCTCTGGTTGTTGGAACCTTTCCAAAGAAGTGGATCCCTTTAGGCACCACCATTGCATTTTCAACAGAAATATTTTGCTAAATACAAACAATCTCAGATAATACCAAAAAAGCTGGATACGGTTTCCTGAGCATAGGTGTCAGGTCCTACCGAAACCAGGAGGGGTTGAGGGGGGATGGAAGAGAAGTGCAGAGAATGAGGTACAAAGAGGAGGAAACACTCAGGGATTTATTTCAGAGGCTCTCTCCATGCCTCCGGAGGTTATTCTTTATTCCCCATGATCTGAATCCGGACAGTTAGTTCTACCTAAACTGGAAGTGGGAGGATGGGGACTCCAATTCTTTCTCAGATTCTGGCTGGAAGAGTAGAACCTCCCCTTTCAGTCTGCCCACCCCCAAGGGCTGCACTTGGAGGGAGGCCCCAGCCCGCCCGGGGCGTGCGAGTCGGGAAAATTGTCCCAGCACCTCATCCCGCAAGCACGAGAACCACGAACATCCCGGGGCCAGGAGGCTGGGGTGGGGCTGGGTGACGTCACGGCCACGCCCCCGGCCGGCTTCCTCCTCCCTGCACACCCGCCTCCCTAACCGAGTCCTCACCTGGACGGACAGGTGTGCGCATCCTGCGTCTAGGAGGCCGACCAGCCAGTGCCAGGTGAGAGCCAGCAGGAGCTGGGGTAGGGGTGGGGGTCCTCACCCAGAGGACAGAAGGAGGTGGGCATGGGTCTTTTGAGACACTGGTTGCTCCCCAAACTCCTTGCTTGTCTCTTGGTTATAGTCATGTTGTCCTGGAACGCAGGCTTTGGAGGGACTGGAGGGAGAGGAAGTTGAAGAGGAAGCAGCAGTTTCCATATATTTCAGCTACGAATGTATTGTTATTATTATTATTGTTTTGGTGCCTTTTCTTCGTTGTAAAAGTAACGTGCGCTGATTGATTATTTGGCAAGTGGAAGAAAGTAGGAAAGAAGTTGCCGTGGTTCTAGGACACAAACAAAACCTCCTAGATGTTTGGTGTACTTCCTTCCAGTCTTGTTTCCATGCACGATCATTTTAATGTCATTTTATTATATGGGATCCACAATTTTTGTCTTGCTTTCATCTCTTAATATTGTGTCGTAAGCATTTTTTTGTGTTATTAGTCATTTGTGTATGTGTAATCATTATTTTTAATGGCTGCATAATGTTACATTTGAGGGATTGGCCGTAGTTGGGTGCCATTCTGAACACTTGTGGGGAAGAGACTGAGGGGAGACAGGGAGATGTAACCGAAAAAACAGGCCAAGACCTCCACCTGCAACAGGGGGTATTGGGAAAGACCTTTGCTCTCTCTAAGCATCAGTTTCCACATCTGGGAAATGGGTACATAGAGCTACTTCCCCAGGGTATTGTGAGGATTAAATGAGCTAATTTATGTAGAACCACCACCACCACTACTGCCACCATGGATCTGGCAGGAAAAGGGTCGACATGTTTGTGAGTTTGAAGGAGGGATTTGTTTTTTTTCCCCCCATGACCAGGAATCAAACCTGGGAGATTTGGACCAGCTGAAGCGGCTAAGGGACCAGAGTACAGGAAGAGCTGGGGAGAGAGGGATGGGGGTGAACTCTTGAGAAAACCCCCAGAGTGGAGACATCTCTGGGTGTGGGGCAGGTGGACATGAGCCACTAGGAATGGTCCACGTCCACTGTGTGTGGGCCAGGCATATACAGGGGCCCTGAGGCAGGGTCAGTGACCTCCAGGCCCCCAGATGGGTGCAACCCCTTGGGATGAGCCTCTGGAAGAGGTTTGGAGTGAGGGGATTGGAAAAATAGTGGGGGGCAGGGGTGTAGATGGAGCTTAGAACCAACTCCTCGTACAGATGAGGAAACTGATGCTCAGAAGATGGATGATTTATTCAAGATGCACAGGAGGAGCCGTGAATGGAGTAGGTTTGCGCCCCAGAGCACCTGACTTCCCTGGGGTCTCTACACCAGACTGCTCAGTGGGGGAGTGGAGGATGTCAGGGTTCAGTCATCAGCTACAGTCTCTGTGCTTTGAGCCTCCATTTCCTCATCTGTGAAATGGGGATAACAACTCCTCATCTACCTCCTTCCTAGGCCTGTCCATGGACAGGTAGCCAGGCCTTCCTCTCACTTTGAGGGGCCTGTTCAGGATCTCTGATCCTATACCTCCACCCTGGCCCCTCATTTTCTTAACTCTCTGGCCATCTTCAGAGGGGGGTCACTTATCAGCTGAACCAGATGGTACCTGTGGCCATGCCTCAGCAGGATGGGAAATCCACATTTCCCGGAGCCACTTGTTTCTAGACCCTGGGGGTTTGCTCTGTTTTTCTAATTGGGATTTCCTGTGACGTGCACCTAAAGCACGAGCTTGCTGGGTGAGAGAAAGGGCTCTTGCCCTGGTGGGAGTGCCTGCGTGTGAGGACCATCTCACGGTAAGCGGCCATGAGCCTCTGAGGCCATTCCTTTCCGCCTGGCCTGCCACCCAGGACTGTACCAGGGATAGCAGGTCCCCCTAGCACTTGGGTACTCAGGGGTCTCTGATGTTCTGAAACAGAATAGGACAGCCACCTTCCAATTCACATAAAAGGTGGTTCATTGCACAGTCACAATTTTCAGTCATTTAGAGTAACAAATTAGCCCCAGGACTCAGAATCAAGTCCCCTCCTTGGGCCTGGGAGACACTTTCTGAAACTTTCACAGCTGTGCAACTTGTCTGTTCAAGAAACTGATAGCCAATACTTACTGACTGCCTCATTTGCCAGCCTCTTGTTCTAAGTGCTTTAGAGCAATACTATGAAATAGATACACTGTTATTTTACAGATGGTGAAACAGGCACAGAGAGGTTAAGTAAGTTGCCCCGGTGAAGTCAGGACTCACTCCCGGGCAGTCTGCCTCCAGTCCTCCGCTCAGTGCTATGGTAGGCTGCCTCTGTAGCCTAAGACCGTCTGTGTTCTCAGACATCTCTATGTTGTCTTCTGCACAGGGCTTCGGGGCTTTCTGGGCGACCCCCTGCACTCTGTCGTGTCTGTTGACATCTTGATCTCTGTATTAGCCCTGCTTGCACTAATTTATGATGACCAGTTCTGGTACCTGGGTCTCCTTGGGTAGGTGAGCTCCGCCAGGGCAGGGCCCATGTGCATTTCACCTCTGGACCCACCACCAGGCCCAGCCGGGCCCGGCTCTGCTCCCTGTGGCTGAATTAATAATCACTGCGTCTATATCCGTGCGCCCGGCTCTGGGCTACGGGCTCTATGCAGCACATCGTCTCTTTTAATCTACCTGAGGTCGGTGCTGCTGCCACCTCCACTTTTGAGACGAGGAAACAAAGGCTTAGGAAGGTTCCGTAAACTCAGCCAGGCGCATGGCCCAGAACTTGAAGTAGCCGATGAAGGATTTGAACCAGCTTGTTAAAGCAGAGCTTTGACCACGGCCGCATCCCAGGTGAGAATTCATTGTGGAGTCTCCAACCCCAATGCGAACTGTGGTTGCATACCCCATCTGTCAAAATATTTTCGATTTTTTTCTTTTTTTCTTTTCTTTTTTTCTCTCAAAGTTCATGTGTTGAAACGTCAAAATATTTTCGAACAGGCATTTTATACCCAAATGTATATTTACTTGTTTATAACTAGGCATACTTGTTCTGCTGTGTTGATATGTGCATTATAAAACATACATTAAAATAGAATAGTTAGAAGGCTAAGATTGAAACCTAAAGAATACAAATTCTGATTGTTTTCTCCCCATACCCCGCTACATCACTTAATGAACTTGCTGGAGTGCAGGCATCTACTTCAGGGACAGCTGCCTCAGTGGTCACCAGAATACCCCAGATGCTTCCAGAGTGGGCGAGCAGACGAGTGCCGTCCTGAGAGCAGGCCCAGGCGAGGCAGGGTGGGGCTCCAGGGTGGGGCTGGAAAGGTATACTGGGGTCCTTCATAACCGCTGTGAATGTTAGGTTGGATTCTCTTAAACTCCCTGACCTCGGGTTTCGACCTGTAAAACAGGCAGAACGATCTCCAGCTCACGGGGTTGTGGAATTAAACCAGAGTCGGTGCTACGTGCCCGGTGTGGAGCCTGGCACGTCGTCCATCCAGCAAATGCTTGTTCTCTTCCTCTTCCCTTCCGCAGGCAGATCTCTAGGCTGTCCTGAGCAAAGCCTCCGGCTCCCTCTCACAGGAGACCCTCCCTCCTCCTCCTCGCTTCAGCTTCTCCCCCGAGGGAGGGGGAGCCTGGGTGCCGTCTGACTGCTCTCCCCACAGTGGGCCCCCCCCCCCCGCCCCCTAATACCTGAGGTCCCTACCATAGAGCGCTTGCCGGGCTGTTCCTTCCCCCAGCCTGCCATCTCCCCCCATTCAAATCCCACCTAATTTTAAGTCCCTCAGCCTCCCGTCCACCCCAGAGTCAACTCCTGAATTTCTCTGCAGACACAGCTTTGGGAGGCAGTCTGGTTGCGATGGGGGCGGGGGGTGGGATGTGGTTAGGGACTCCCCTCGATGCCGTATTTGTGCGGTGCTTCCTGTAAAGTTAAGAAAACCATAGTTGCTCATATGATAGGATACTCTGGTGGCAGGGAGGGGCTGCCAGCCAGGCCATGGTGCCCCCGCCGATCCCAGGCCACACAGATCTGTCCTCTGGCAGTCACTGTCTAGCATGTTCTCTCTAATACTGTTAGTCCATCCTTGTCCGTGTGTATAGTCGGCCTCTCCAGGTGGATTGCCAACTCCTGGCAAGCTGGGTCCGGCGCAGACGTCTCAGGCCCTGCAAAGAGTTGGCATCAGGGAATGTTTGTGGACGGACGTGTGATGTGGCAAGGAGATGATGAGTCGCACCAACTATGCAGAGCGGCGGAGTGTTGTTGTGGAATCGCGGTTATTAGTCGCAGCAATCATCTTAATTCCCGCAGCCCAGCTAATGAGTGGTTGTGCGTCCCGGGAATGGGGACCCGGGCTTCCCAGAGTGTGAAGGAAGGAGCAAGTTTGGAGCGAGATGGCAGCAGCACAAACAAGGGACGCTGTGCTGAGCAGAGGGGTCAGCTGAGCCCAAAGGGACGAGGAGGTGACAGGCCCGGTTGAAGGAAGGAAGCAGATGGGGTGAGCCAAGGCAGGGCAGGGTGGCCCTCTGGGGGTGCTGGGGGACTTGCTGGTGTTCCCTGTGCCTGTGGGACACGTGGCGGACCGTCCTGGCTCCTCTGGGAGTTGCGTGCCCAAAGGAGACTGAGCCCAGGCAAGGCTGAGGGGGTTTTCCCACCTCCAGCCCCAGGGGATAGGGAGGGAGACCCCACCATGAGAAGGGGGGAGCCCCAAGGCAAGTCCCGTTCCTGAGGGAAGGCTGTTAGGCGTGCTCTGGCCCAGGGATGGAAAGTGCTAGGCCCTGCCCCCCGCGCCGGACCACTGCTCATTGCGCAAGAGCTCATGCGGTGCCCACAGGAGCGCCTGGAGGGGTTTCTCTCTCTTGGAGCTTATTTTGTTCAAGAGCATGAAAAAGAAACAAGTTGATGTCCTCAGCCATTGTAAGTACCATAAAGAAACTAAAACAGGATATCTCTAGGAGAGGACAGAGGGGAAGGAAGCCCATGCAAGACTGTGTGGTCAAGGAAGGCCTCTGTGAGGAGGTGACTTTTGAGTTGTGATCTGAGCCGTGAGTAGGAGGCAGCCACTGAAGACTGGGGGCCGGGAGGAGGGAGATAGTTCTAGGCAGAGGAACAGCCAGTGCAAAGGCCCTGAGGTCTGAGGACGTGAAAGAAGACTGGAGGAGGGGGAGCGAGGTTTGAAATGAGGTCTGAGGCAGGCCCTGGGAAAGAATGTGGCTTTCATGCTAAGGGAAGAAGGAGCCACTGGTGCATTTTCCATGGCTGAGGCCGTATCTCACTGGCTAGCCGGCCGCTACGGTATGTAATGGAAGACACACAGTGAGAGGTGGCTGGGTGAGAATAGGGTTGGGAGGTAGAGCTGACGGAAAATGCTCACGTTCTGCACGTGGGTTGCTAGGGAGAACGCTTTCCACGGAGCCCAGACTCCTGTCACCTCAGAGGCTGTCTCAGCATACCGCCCCCTCCAGTCCTGCCCTCAGCTTGCAGATGGGGAGACGGAGCTTTAGAGGTCACCTTGTCCAGCCCCCAGAGGAGGGCTGTGGATTCTCCCAAGTCCCACTGAAACTCAGTGCCTGACCCAGGACTCAAACTCGGGCCGGGCCACCCCGCCCTGCTGCCTCTCTGCTGAGGAGGGAGGAGGAGGGAGGAACCACTGCCCGGATCGGCCTGACCAGGCATGGCCAAGTGGTGAGGTCACCCCGAGAAGCGTCTGAAGGGAGAGGCGGGGGCTGAGGCGCTGCCCTGGGAGCAGTCGGGGTGGGCGGAATATCATGGAAGGGCCTGCACCAGGGCAGCATCTTCAGCCTGGCAGGCCTGGGGAACTTCTGGAGACTGTGTGGGCCAGTGACCCTCAGGGGTCTTGGCAGAGACATGAGCAGGAGCTTCCTGCAGGGGCCTCCGAGAGCCAAGCCCAAGATGGGCAAGGCTCGTGGTGTCTTACCTGGCCCAGCCAGGTTTGCAAACCTCCAAGCCCCCAGTCTCCCCACAAAGGAGCTGGCGGTGGCCCCTCCAGAGGAAAGAAAGAGCCAGGGATGCAGCCTGTGGCTCTCAGAGGAGTCCGAGGCAGGTGGCCTGGACTGAACTCCGCTCTGCTCCTGAGAGCAGTAATTCTGTAGTATCAACATCTTCCTCTTACTCACGGCTTCTTCTGGGTTCAGTTGTTTTTGTGATTATCTGTATTATCCTCATTTTACAAACGAGACTCAGAGTTTAAGGAACTTGCCTGGTGTCACGTGGTTAAGTGGAAGAGTCACCATCTGAACCTAGCTTCTTACCCCTGGTGGGCTACTGCCACGTGCTCCCTGTGACCATGGACAAGGCTGTTTCCCTTTTGGGGCCTCTGTGTGTCCATCCGTGACACAGCCGAGTGGAGTAAATGAGCCCGACGGGCCCTCGTA
Organism: Cheirogaleus medius; assembly: GCA_008086735.1. Taxonomy (NCBI): domain Eukaryota; kingdom Metazoa; phylum Chordata; class Mammalia; order Primates; family Cheirogaleidae; genus Cheirogaleus; species Cheirogaleus medius. The sequence continues at coordinate 29,283,314 of VBSM01003169.1, read as the reverse complement.
GCTCTCTCAACTGGAGCCCAGAATCGCTTCTCTAGGGAGGGGTTCAGGGACAGGAGCCTGATGGAGCGGCACCGGGGACTTGTCTGGGAACTGCGTCCTCCACCAGCCTGGGCCAGTGGTTAAGGGCACAGACTCTGGCAGGCCACCACCTCCTCTGAGGGCGGGGTGAGCACCGGCTGAGTCAGTGCAAGCAACATGTCCCTAGGGCCTGGCACATGGTGGGTGACAGCTCTTCATGTTTGGTTGGCCAGCAGGAGGCTGTCTCTTCACGGTCCATTCATTCACTCATTCAGCAAATATTTGCTAAATACCTCCAGCGTGCCAGGTGCTATTCTAGGTATTGGCAGCACAGTGGCACCCAAAATAGCACTGACTCCCTGCCTTCATGCAGCTTAGTTCTCTAAGTGGGGGATGTAGACCAAAAAGAGAAAAAAAAATTTAAAAAGCACCCCATAGAGCATGTTAGATAGTGCTAAGGGCCAGAGAAGCAGTCAACAGAGAAGGTGAGAGGCAGCACCCCTGGCAGGGGATGTCAGAATTTTATTTATTTATTTTCTTTTAGAGACATGGTCTTGCTCTGTTGCCTGGGCTAGAGTGCAGTGGTGTCATCATAGCTCACTGCAGCCTCGAACTGTTGGGCTCCAGAGATCCTCCCACCTCAGCCTCCTGAGTAGCTGGGACTAAAGGCGGGAGCCACTACGCTTGGCTAAGGTCTCGCTATGTTGCCCAAGCTGGTCTTGAACTCCTGACCTCAAGCAGTCTTCCTGCCTCAGCTTCCCAAAGTGCTAGGATTACAGGGAAGAGTCACTGCACAGGCCGGGTAAGATTTTTAAATCAGGAGACTGGGAAGGCCTTCCTCAGAAGGCCACCTGAACAGGTGAGAGGTGAGCAGGGTGGCTCTCTGAGGGAAGAGCATGCCAGGCAGTGGGATCAGCCAGGGCTAAGGCCCTGAGGCCAGAGGCCCTGCTCATTCTAGGAGGAGGCCAATGAGGTCACATGGCCGTGAGCAAGAGGGAAACTGACAGGGGCTGAGGTCAGGAAAGCTAAGGGGGATTGAGGACAGACTGTGGAGGGCTGTTTTCAGGGCCACCCTAGCCATTTAGTAAATCCGTGCATCCACAGCCAAGGCTGATTCCTTTGGGGGTCCTGAAATCTTTCTCCGGGCACTGGTTTCATCCACAGCTGCACCTTCACTATCTGCCGATTCCAGGGCTGTCCTTGAGGTCCCCAGCCCAGTGCTCCAGGATGCCAAGTGGTCCTGAAGGGTCTGAATTTAGGAAACAACCTGTTTCCTCAAGCAATCTTCCTGCCTCAGCCTCCCAAAATGCTAGGATTACAGGCGTGAGCCACCACACAGGTCAGGTCAGATGTTTAAATCAGATTTTTAAAACTGACAAAAGTGAGTGTGGGAAGATGCTATGAAAGCCACTACCCCAATCCAAAGCAGAGCAGCGGAAACCCAGGGTGGGACCCTGGGAGCCAGAGCTGATTCGCTCCACACCTATTGTCCCAGCCTGATTGCACCTCCTGGGGGGGTTGCAGGGAGGAGAACTTTAGCTGGTCACACCTTTGCGCTTTTAAGTCGGGAGTTTTTAGGACAATCACTGAGAACCAAGTCAGAGAGAGAAGTTGGTTGGGCCTTGGGGCTTCTGCAACAGGTAAGATTTTTTTCACTTTGGAACAGACTCCTCTCCTGGGCTTGTTTTTGCCTTGGTCTGTTTCCCTCAAGAGCTTAGCTGCAAAGCTCTATAGAAGGACTCGCACACGGTTTCCGTAGCAGGCTTTGGGGTGGGGGGGTGGGATCTTAAGACCTTTCAGCCCAAGGACTAGCCAGGATGGTAAATCAGGGTGGGGGGACGGGTGTGGTTAATGTTGATCCTGGGGGGATGGGAGGTGTAGTCAACACTTGTTCCTCAGGGGATCTGACTGGGCTTGGAAGGGGCTGGGGAGCCGTTCCAGCCAGACCCAGTTTGGAGCTTCCTTGGAAGTAGATCTGTGCCCTTAGGCAAGTGCTATGAGGAGCCTCAGACTTAATCTGTTGTTGTTTGAGAGGATTAAATGAGATAACCACCTCCCGGTGCTAGCTGCTTAGCAGGTGCTGAAGAGAAGCAGGGCACAGGTAGGAAGGCTGGGGTGGCCAGGTGGGAAGACATGGGGGAACTACCCCTGCAGTCGTGCCTCCGCCCTCTGTCCCCTCTGTCCGGGCTGATATGAGGGAATAACATGGGGCCGTGGACTCCGCCTAGCTGAGCGTGGCCAGGGCCAGGGGAGAATTTGGGCCCAGAGCTGCCGGATCTCTCAATGCCTCAAGAGAAGCAGGGAATATGGATCTGTAATATGAAATTTCCCAGTTTTAAAACTTTGGAAATCCATTAACCAAACAACTACAGAAAACACCATGCAGGCCAAGCAAAGCCCACCACCTGGTTGGTGACGCCCTGCTCAGGTGAAGGTGACCCTGAGGGCAGGTCCCCAGTTGGCTGCTGCAGGTCTCTCCTGGGAGGATGCTCCTCCGTCTCCCACTCTTGGGAATGGGCTGTGGACAGACCCAGCTCCCCATTGGGAGAACAGAGCCGTCCTGCTGGGCTGTGTGGTCCTGGGCAAACCCCTTCCCTCTCTGGGCCACAGTTTCCTAGCTTGTGAAAGGATCTAGTCTGTGGGGCTCCTGCCTGTTTGGACAGTGTGTGACTAAGCCCGTCAGGCTTGAAGGAAGATTCGGTTATTATGGAAGTGACTCTTCTCAGGAACTGTGCTTCCGGGGTGTGATGCAGCGCACTCAGGCGTTTTGTGTGCTCACAGTCACAACCGTATGTGTGTGAATGGAAGTGTGTCATAATTGGGAGCTTTGCATGGCACAGTGTAAATATTGTTTTAATAACCCTATTCTGGAACCTTTCATCGGCCACTCTGGAAGCGGGTGGGAAGCCTTCATTAATTCTCCCTGTGACCTGGGGAGAGCAGGGTCCTTCTTCCATTCCTAGTTTAAGGAAACCCATGCCCAGAGCTGGGAGGTGACTTAGCTAAACATGTGCCACTTGAGCCCTGACTCAAGTGTTGGTTCCACCATAGTGTGTGGGGTCCGTCATTCAATGAGATTAAGATTTGAAGGTCCCCTCTATGTGAGGGGATGGGGGGGAGAGAAAAAAGTCTTCATCCTTAATTTTCCCATGGGAGGAGAGTGTATGAGCTCAGGCTACCTCTCTGAGCCTTGCGGTGGAGGTCCCTCCCTCTCGGTCTCCTCAAATTTCTCGCCCCTGAGTCAGCCTGGCCTGTGTTCCCTGCAGCACTCAGAACCCGGAGGCGGCGTGACCCCCAGCTGTCTAACATCTGCTTTTGCCCTGTCGCGAATGCCCACCGGCCCTCGCAGGGGCCCACTGCTTTGCCTGGAGAGAAGCCGGCAGAGGGGAGAGCAGGCTTTGGGTCTAACACCCTCGCCCACCGCCCTGCTTTTTGTGCGCCCTCCTCTTCCCTCTGCGCCCCCCACCCTGTTTTATCCACCTGTGCCCGGGAGTGCATCAGGGTGTCCGTCTCTGTGGGTGCTCCCCCCGCCCCAAGGACCCGTAAGACTGCGCCCCCGTACTGGGGCGGGGGGCCGCGTTTCCCGGCTGCCACCTCCGGCAGCCCCGGGCGCGGGGGACGCGGGCCCTT
>VBSM01003169.1:29258554-29270528 GCA_008086735.1 Cheirogaleus medius | reverse complement strand
TGTAAATAGTGCGTGGTGTGAGGCACCTTCCCTGGCAGCCCCCAGCTGGAGGAGGAGGCCTGCCTGTCACCTTGAAGGGGACCCGTCCCCTGCCCCAACTCCGCCTCCTCCTCACAGAGGTAGCCACTATCTGACATTTAACATTCTCCCCTTTTGTTAGAGTTTTAGCACATTTATGTCCCTAAACTCTGTATTGTTCAGTGTCGGTGCCTGCTTTGAAGTGGGGGCAAACAGATGAATTCTCTATTTCTATAATTGGGGCGAAACCCACATGACATACAATTTACCGTTTTAAAAGTGTACAATTCGGTCTCATGTGGTACATCCACAGTGCGGTGCAGCTGCCACCCCTGTCTAGCTCCAGAACTTTCCGTCACCCCAAGAGGAAGCCTTAGGCCCCTTGACGGGCATTCCTTGTGGCTGAGCCTGGCAGCCCCTGACAGCCGCTGCTCCATGTCCCGTCTCTGTGGATTTGCCTGTTCTGGACCTGATGTGTGAACGGGTTCATTCAACATCAGTCCTTTTGCGTCGGCTTCTTTGGGCATGTCTCCGAGGTTCGTGTGTGCTGCGGCATGTAGCACGGGCTCTGTTCCTTTTCACAGTCGAACAGTGTTCCACTGCATGGCGCACCCCATTCCGTTCATCCCTCTGCGTGGACACCGGGCATTGTCCAGCTGTGGCCGCGGTGAGGAGAGCCGCCGCCTGCTCTCTTTTGCCCTGGAGTGAGCAGCTGGGCGTCTCCCAGGCGCTGCGTGAAGGCGGCGTCATTCCTTTTCACTGCCCGTGGGGCCCCGTGAGTGTGGGGCACCGCTGCTGCCACCCTGCTGCCACCCTGCTGTGGTCCTTTGGGTTGTTTGTTCCCGTCCCCCTGATGCGCTTGTGGTTCTGAAGGACATCGGCGTGGGAGTGGAGTTGCTTGGTCCAGGGAGTGTTTAAGTTCGACTTTATGAGATAAATGCAAAGAGTTTGTGCCAACTTACAACCCCCCCCCTTTTCCTTACATACAAACTCTGGGTGCACTTGGGCTTTCCCCTGGTGTGATGTGAGCTGTGGCCTTTTCTCAGTTGGCTAGCTGCTTGTTCCAACTATTGGCTATTGTTCCAACTAGCCAACTATTCCTGTATTGAATAGTCACGTCTTTTACCCTGATCTGAGGTGCCAGCTTTGTCCTGTCCTAAATTCTCCCAGTGGTTGTGTCCCCACTGGACTTTCCGTTCTGTCTGTGCTAATGACACTGTTTTAGCTCCTGCATCTGGAGTCACTGGCCCCCAGAAGATACTCCCTGTCTCAGCCCAGCCCTTCATCTTGTTTCCCCCACCCCCTGTTGTTATAGCTAGGGAAACTGAGGCAAGGTACAGTTTGGGTTTGCTCTTTCTTGTGACTCGAGTCACAGGGTAGACCCAGGCAGAGAGCTGGACCTGGTGTGTGTGAGGGTATTGTGTTTAACCAGACATGCTCCAGAACCTAGGAGCGGGGGGCAGGAGAGGTAGAGATCTAGGCAGGACCCTCTTACTTAGACTCGGGAGGCCGACAGCTGGGTTGACTCTCGAGCCTGCCATTTACTGGTCCTGTGACCTAGAGCAGGGTCTCCAGTTTTCTCCTCTGTAAAGTGGGGATGAGAATCAGATGAGCTGCTGGGATCGAACGTGTGGGGCTGCTTTTGAAGGGGTTGGCGTTGATGTGGGCTGGGTATTGCCTCCTGTCATCCTGCAGTCCAGGGTTGTCCAGTAGGTACAATTCCCCATCTCTCTCGGGCCCCTGCCTCCACACCCACCTCAGCCCGACACACCCCACTGACCCGGCCTTTCTCCAGAATTGGGCCGTGTCCCGTAGGTCGGCAGTCCTCAGCCTTTTTGGCACTAGGGACCCATTTCATGGAAGGCAGTTTTGCATGGATAGGTGGGAGTGATGGGTGGTTTGGGGATGATCCAAGCACACGACATTTACTGTGCAGGCAAACCGCTCTAATGACAATCTGTATTTGCAGCCGCTCCCCGGCGCTCGCATCACGGCCTCAGCCCCACCTTGGATCATCACGCATTAGACTGTCATAAGGAGCTCGCAAGCTAGATCCCTCGCATGGGCAGTTTACAGTAGGGCTCGAGTTCCTATGAGACTCTAATGCCGATGTGACAGGAGGCGGAGCTCACGCGGTGATGCGAGCGATGGGGAGCGGCCGTAAGTACAGACGAAGCTCTCCCCGCTCACCTGCTGCTGTGTGGCCTGTTAGGGGTGGCTGTCTGCAGCCCGGCCTGGGGGTTGGGGACCACAGCCGTAGGCGATCTGTGAGCCTTTTGCATCCCTGCCTGTCCTCCACCTGTCCAGCCTTCTTGATGCCTCCTGCCTGTGGCATCTCATCTCCTTTCCTTCGCACGTGCTGCTCTTCTCTCCTCAAGAAGTCATTGTCGCTCCCCCGCCACGCTCTGGGCACTCAGCCCCAGGCTGCGTGCTCACCAGACCTTGAGGTGCTGGGTGGGGCACCTGGGGCTGCCTGGCCACCGAGGATGACCCTGGTCTCTTGCCTCCTCTGCCCTGGCAGGTGCCAACATCGCCTCTGGTGAAGAAGTTGCTATCAAGCTCGAGTGTGTGAAGACAAAGCACCCCCAGCTGCACATCGAGAGCAAGTTCTACAAGATGATGCAGGGGGGAGGTGAGAGCCGAGCTGGGGAGGGGCCCGGAGCTATGACAGTGAAGATGACGCGGGGGTGGGGGCGGAGGGGAAGGGGGTGACCACCCCTCATGTTCCCCTGTCCGGCCCCCAGTGGGGATCCCGTCCATCAAGTGGTGTGGCGCCGAGGGCGACTACAACGTGATGGTCATGGAACTATTGGGGCCCAGCCTGGAGGACCTTTTCAACTTCTGCTCCCGAAAGTTCAGCCTCAAGACGGTGCTGCTCCTGGCCGACCAGATGGTGAGTCCTCCACCTGCCCACCCTGGCCAGGTGCCTGTGGGCCCTGCCAAGCAAGCCGCTTCCCATCCAGCCTCTATTTCCCCTTTGTGCCAGCAGGCCCAGGAGGATGCTGGAGGAGGGGACAGTGGCAGAGACATAGGACAGGCCTGGTTCCTGGACTTAGGGAACCTTGACCTCCAGCTATAGAATTCTGGAGCTGTTTGTTTATTTATTTATTTTTTTTTTTAGAGACGGGGTCTCGCTCTTGGTCAGGCTGGTTTCGAACTCCTGACCTTGAGCTATCCACCCGCCTCGGCCTCCCAGAGTGCTAGGATTACAGGCGTGAGCCACCGCGCCCGGCCTCTGGAGCTGTTTGTTTAAAATGCAGATCCCAGGCCCAACTCCAGGCTCCCTGGGTAGGGCTTGAGACTCTGTCCTTGGGTGATTTTAGAGCCTTGGGTCAGACAGACCTGGATCCTGTCCCAGAGTGGTGACCGTCAGTGAATTGCTAAGCCTCTCTGAGCCCCAGTTGCCTCATGTGAGTCTCCCCTTTGTCGGTTGTTGCGGGATTAAGGGGAGGCCGTGCAGCGCCGGGCCAGAGCGGGCCCGCTGGCAGGCAGTTGGCAGGTCCTAAGCCCTTCGTAAGCACAGAGGAGCAAAGCTTCTTAAAAATAGGAAACCGTAGAATTTGGGGCCTGGAATGGAACAGGGAGACCTTGTGCAGGGGTTTTAGTCGTGGCCTGCGGCTGGCCTGCAAAGGCTCTGCGGTTTAGGTTAAATACGCGCCAGCGGAGGGTCGTCAGAGTCTCCAGGGTGTGAGGTGCTCAGGAAAGGGTCAGATGCTGCTCAGCCTTTCGAAGCTGGAGGCCCAGAGCATGTGACCTCCAGAGAACATGTCCTCTGCATGGATGTTAGTTGGAGTGTTTAAAAATTGCTCACAGGAAAGAAAAGACTGTGTGTCTGCCTGACTTTAGAGTCCTGTCTTTGTGCTCCGTCTCTGTCACACCTGCCTTCCCGCCCCCCCGAATCTGGTCGCCTCTCCGACTCTGGCTGCCCAGGTCCCAGGAGGGTAGAGCCAGGCAAGGCTTCCAGGGGGCCTTTCCAGCTCCATCTTCATTTCTGGGTGTTACCATCAGCTTTCTTACCTGGCTCTCTTTCCCGGTCTCGTAACACACTTGCTGGATTCCTCCTTCAGAGTTCGTCTTAATGTCACTTTTTCCAAAAAGCCTTCCCTGAGCTGCCCCTTGACATCGTCCTTCGTAGTGGAATGCAGATCTTTCTCCCTCACCAGGGCAGGGACCACGTGTGCATTTTCCAGCTCTGTGGCCCCAGCCCTCAACCCCCCAGCCCAGGCCTGGCTCAGGGCGCTTGGTGAAGGCCCCTCTGTGGAACACCTGGTGAATGGCTTGCTCTGCCCTCCCCTCCCCCAGATCAGCCGCATAGAGTACATCCACTCCAAGAACTTCATCCACCGGGACGTCAAGCCCGACAACTTCCTCATGGGGCTAGGGAAGAAGGGCAACCTGGTCTACATCATCGACTTTGGCCTGGCCAAGAAGTACCGGGACGCCCGCACTCACCAGCACATCCCCTACCGGGAAAACAAGAACCTGACTGGCACTGCCCGCTATGCCTCCATCAACACCCACCTGGGCATCGGTGAGCAAGCCAGGCCTGCAGCAAAGCGCACCTGTGGCTCCTGGCCAGGACCTGGCTTTCTCGAGCCCTCCCACCCCCAGCTTGGTTGGAGGCCTCTGGGCACTTTTCTAGTGAGCCTCACTGAGAAAGTCCCCCCCCATCTGTCCCCAAGCCTGGGCCTAATCCAGACCTTGCACAAAGTTGTGTCTTCCCCCTTGCACGCCTGACTTCACACTCACCGCAGCCCCGTGGGTTGGCGACGTTTCCCTGCTGTGCAGGCTGGAATGCAGGCTCAAGCTTCACACAGGTTGCCTAAGGTTGTGCAGCTGAGTGAATGCCAAAGCCGGATTTGACCCCAGCCCCATCTGATGCCAAAACTTTTGCCCTCTCCATGTGGTGGCCAGGCAAGGAGTCTGTGGGTGCTCACTCATAGTCGTTGAATGATTTAGTGCCTGAGCTGGAAAAACTAGGCCCAGATTGAGTTGAGAAAGCTCTGCCTCAGGCTCTGTCTCTGGAGGAGGGAGATAGTAGCAGTACCTGTTTAAAACAGGGTTGCAGCGAGCCAGCATGTGATAGGGGTGCAGGGTGCACAGTGAGGAACACGACCCGGAGGAGGAGCTGAGGGCCTGAGTGGACCCTGCCCCTCACCTTGCCCTCGATTCTCTGTGCAGAGCAAAGCCGTCGAGATGACCTGGAGAGTCTGGGCTACGTGCTCATGTACTTCAACCTGGGCTCCCTGCCCTGGCAGGGCCTCAAAGCAGCCACCAAGCGCCAGAAGTACGAGCGGATCAGCGAGAAGAAGATGTCAACACCCATTGAGGTCCTCTGCAAAGGCTACCCCTGTGAGTAGCCCAGAGTAGCCTGGTGACCCCCGAGGCCCTTTCCGTGGGGAAGATAAGGCCACACAAAGCCCGTGTGGGACTTCCACAGCCTTGGCGCCAGGGTATTAATCACGGGCTCTCTGCCGCTGCTCAGGCACAGCTGGGAGGCCTCGGCTCCCCTGGCCTGGCTCCTCTGTCCCAAGTGTCCCCAGCCCACATTCTTGCCTTAGCTCCCAGGGCCCTCCCCCTAACCCTGACTCTTTTTAGAAGGAAGTGGAAGTTTTCTTCCTATTGCTTAGGCTGTGTCGGGAGGTCCCATCAGGCTCTTGAATGTCCTTTGAGTGTATGACAGCCATTGTTCTGTGGTCTCTGTGATCCCCGAGAGCTTGGGAGGGCCGGTGAGGCACCCTCGCCACTGTCCACGGGTCCTCACTCCTCCCGCTTTCAGAAGCTCTGCTCCCAGGCAGGCTGGGGTTTATCCCCACGGGGACCGTCGTTCTCTTGTCTCTTCATCCTGCCCCCCCTAAACTGAAAGTATTTGCAGGGACAGCGGGTGGCTGGAATGGCTCTGCCTGGGGGGCTCTGGGAGCACGGCCTCACGGCAGCCGCCTCTGTCCCCTGTGACCCCACCAGCCGAGTTCTCAACATACCTCAACTTCTGCCGCTCCCTGCGGTTCGACGACAAGCCCGACTACTCCTACCTGCGCCAGCTCTTCCGCAACCTCTTCCACCGGCAGGGCTTCTCCTACGACTATGTCTTCGACTGGAACATGCTTAAATTCGTGAGTCACCTGGAGGCCACGGCGGGCTTGGGGGACTGGACGGGGAAGGCCCTGACTCCTGGGGCCAGAGTGACCCGGTGGCGGGCAGGCCTCCCAGCACGCGGGAAGTATGAGCTGGACAGTGCGGCCGAGCTCACTGGGGTCCCAGAGCCCCCTGACCCCAGCCTCCTCAGCACCGGCAGGGTGCTGTCTCCTGCCAGACCGAGGAGGACCTGGCTTGGCCTCGAGTCCTTCCTGGGTGCGTGTGGCGGGGCCTGGGTGGTGCTGGCAGGCCGCCCTGCTGCCTTGGCCCGTGCCTCCGCCGCCCTGCTGCTCTTGTTCTGCGCCTCTGCCGCGGCCCCTCTAGCTGGCCTGGACCGTTTCATAGTGGTTTCTTTCTTCTTGGTCATGGGACCCTGGGTCTTGCTAGGCAGCTGTTCTGTCTCCCTCTTTTAAGGGTCCTGGGGGTGGGGTGGGGAGCAGTGTTCGTCAGCCGTGCCCGGAGCTCCGGAATCTGTGAAATTGTATGTCTTGTTTCACGTCTCTTCTGGAAAGGGGGCTGCCTCAAGCCAGGCTCAGCCCCGCGACAGCGAAGCCATTGCACCATTCTGTCCCCGCCCCTGTCCCTGTGCCGGGCCCACGTTCCCACCTACATACTGGTAAGGACCCTCCGAGGCCCAGCCTTTCCACAATTTGCCACTTGGCCAGCGAGCGTGAGAGGCCAAGCCTCAGCTGTGCTCTCTTTGTCCCTTCCAGGTGCCCGGCGCCCCTGGGCACCCAGGGCCCCTCAGATAGGCCCGTGGAGGAGGTGGAGGAGCTGCCCCCTCAAAACTACTGGCCTGTGGTCTGGACTCCAGGGCCCCATTTCTGACGTCGCCAGGTGTGCCTGAGCCCGTTGGGGCCAGGCCTGAGGAAGCGTCCTCTGGGACGATGGGGGCACCCCCTGTTCCCGAGAGGTGGCAGTGCAGAGGAGAGGGCCTGGCGGAAAAGGCCCTGCCTTGGGATTCTCGGGAGTGAAGCAGCAGCCCGAGGGCCAGGACAAAGCCTGGAGGAGAAGTGACGGCCACTGTCTGGGAGGGGCCTGGTGGGAACGGACACCAAGAGCAGACTCACGGCTGGACGCCAGCGGCGGCCTCTGTACTGAACGTGAACTCATTAAACACCTAGCCTGCTTGCTTCATCCTGGTGTGCCTCTGCCTTCCTGCGGGCCCTCGGCCACTCTGCCGCGTGCTCAGGAGCCAGGCTCTGTTCTCCTGCACGCTGAGGTCGGCTCGCTGGGCTCGGGCTCCTCTTCTCTCTGGGTTTCAGACAGCGGCCTGTTCCTGTTCCCTAAGGAGTAGGACAGAGGTTGGGCAGAGGATGCGGGTCTCACAGGCCAAAGACTTCAGGGAGAAGCCTCTGTTGCCCTCCCATGCAGGGTAGGGGTGGGAGATGGGCAGGGGTGGGGCACGCCTTCTCTTTCACCCCAGACCTTCTGGATCAGAGTGTGGCCCAGGGCACCCGGGGCCAGCTCTTCTCACCTGAAGGCATTGGACACTGGCCATTTACTCATCGCTAGAAAAGTCATTCCTGACTCTGATTCTTCGATGACCTCAACCCTTTGGCTCAGCACAGCTCCGAGGATGGATTTTTCATTCCCCAGACCTCTGCCTTCCAAAATGGTAGCCACTGGCTACATGTGGTTAATTTTTAATTAATTAAAATTAATCAGAATAGAAAATGTAATTCCTCAGTCACATTCGACACATTTCAAGTTCTCAGGAGCCACAGGTGGCTGACTAGTAGCCACCATGTCCAGCAAGGCAGATGTGACCATTGCCTTCATCATCCCAGAATGTTCTGTGGACAGTGCTGCTCTGGATGCCTCTGTTACGGAGCCTCTCACGGGACTGTCCAGCCACCAAGATCTCTTCTCGAGCCAAGCCAGGAGCACCCTCCTCACCTGTTGCTGGCACTGTGACCCCCTTCCTGGCGTCCCCTTGGGGCAGGTCCTGGAGTCAGAAGCTGGGCAGCGGCACCTACAGCATTTTTCTCCACTGTTCTCTGGCCCATTGCTGCTCGACCACTTCTGTCAGCCCCTGGCAGGAGCATCTGCAGGACGTGCAGTTGGAACCACACCCTTCACACCGAGGCCAGGCCCCTCCCGTACCACCCCGTCCTGCGGAATCCCTCACTAGCGCCCGGCAGCAGGCAGGATGCTCTGCCGGGCGCCAGCCGGCTGCAGACTCTCCCATGGGGAGGATCCTGCCCTTCACCCCCTTGGAGTGGCTCCATGTGGTGTTGGGCATCGGGGCACTGGGATCCCTGGAGCCCGGGTGCCCGGATGTCACTCTCAGCACACAGCCACCGTCTTCTGAGGTCTGGCCAGTGGGACAGCTGTGGACAGGTCCATACAGCCAGGGCGGATGCCTGTGTGACGTGGCTCAACTTTTGTGTTTTCTTGTGGGGAAATAAAGGCCAAGAAAGCTCCTCGATGTGCATTTCTTGAGGCATTGCTTTGGTTGGATTGAAATGCGGAGAGTAGTTTACCTCTTTCTCTGAGGTGGGCATTGGCCTGAGCCTGCTGGGGTCCCAAAGAGCTGGAGCCACAGGGCTGTGCACCTTGGAGCAAATCACTTAGCCTCAGTTTACCCAGCTCGGGGACGAGATCGACCTGCCTTGCAGAGCCGATGTGCCTCTGTCCACAGGTGGTTTAATAAGTAGGGGTCACAGCTCTTATTTATTCCTCAGGCTCTGCTGTGGCTCTGGCTGAGTCACCCTTTGCCACCCTCTAACTGAAGGGGTGGGAGCCCAGGTCGAGGACCTGAGGTCAGGAGCTGGAGCCCTGGGGCTCCCAGGCCTGCTCGACAGGCTTCTGGGTGGGAGGATGGGGAAACGTGCTCCTCGTGTTCTGCTAAGGCAGGTCCCTGAACAGCACCCTCTTGGCGTGCAGAGAGCAGAGTGGGACCAGGTGGCAGTGGCCTGGGTTCAGACCCCAGCTCTGGAGCTGTGTGGCCCCAGGCAGTCATGAGGCTCTCTGGACCTGGTGCCTCACTAGGATTCAGGGATCATCCTGATCTTAGCCACTGCTTCCCGGAGTTAGGACGGAGCCCAGCCCAGCCCCATTTCTTGGCCAGTCCTCTGGGAGAGACATGGGTTGCAGAAGCCCCACCCCACGGCCCATGAACAGGCCCCCAACTCAGCCTACAGCTCTCTCCTCCACAGATGCGGCCCCCCTCCTGCCAGCCCCCCGCCCTTCTCTGTGGACGCCCCCAGGACCAACTAGGTAACGCAGCGGGCGCTGCCCCCTCGCCTGCTCCTCTCTGGGCCTTTCTCGTTTCCTCTCGCACAGGGGCCCCGGGGGCTCGGGGAACCTCTTCTTCCTCCATGGGGTACCTGGCCCCGTCTTCTCCAGCTCCCCCTGAGCCCCTGTCCCAAAGCAGGCAGCATCTGTGGGTCCCCTGTGGGTCCCCTGGGCCTCCTGCTATGGCCGCCACAGAACCTGCCAGAAGCCATTGCAGGTCCCTGGGCAGAGAAGGCCAGCCCTTTCATGAAAAGAGCCCCTGGCTGTGCACCAGGAGACCTGATTTGAGTACTGGCCCAGCCTTCAACTAGTTCTGTGACTGGGCCTGTCCCTTCTCCTCTCTGGACACCCCTTCCCTGTCTACCAGTGGGCCTCTGAGCACCTGCCCTGCTCAGTTTGGAAACCCTGAGGGCCTGAAGGCTCTTGGTACACAGAGGGGGCCAGGGCCGGTCCTAGCCCCAGGTCAGGAGGGCTAAGGGGTGTCCTTGGTCATTCTGGGGACATCAGCCCTTCTGGCTCTGAGTCCAGCCCCATGAGACAAGGGGCAGACTGACCTCTCTCTGGCTCTCGGATGCCTGCTTTCCCCTCCGGGTGGTTGTGTGTCTTCGATTCTCTGCTGTGCGATCGTGGAACATGGTTTCCCACTCTGGGGAGCAGGCTGAACCGGAGGGTTTCTGAGATGCCCACCCGGCCTCCCCTGCTCTGCCCTGTGGGGTGCTGGGGCCCAGAGCACCCTGGCCTCCAGGGCTGACGTCTCATCTGCGTCCCTGCAGGGTGCATCCCGGAACCCCGAGGACGTGGACCGGGAGCGGCGAGAACACGAGCGCGAGGAGAGGATGGGGCAGCTGCGGGGGTCCGCGACCCGGGCCCTGCCCCCTGGCCCCCCTACGGGGGCCACCGCCAACCGGCTCCGCACTGCAGCCGAGCCTGTGGCCTCCACCCCAGCCTCCCGCATCCAGCAAGCTGGTGAGCAGGGGCCTCGGGCAGTGGGGGATCTGGGGGCCGCGGGCTCTGTTAGTGCCCACTCTGAGGACGGCTTCCCTTGCCTCGTCCTCTAGGCAATACGTCTCCCAGAGCGATCTCACGGGTCGACCGGGAGAGGAAGGTGAGTATGAGGCTGCACAGGGGCGCGCCCGCCAACGTCTCGTCCTCAGACCTCACTGGGCGGCAAGAGGTCTCCCGGATCCCAGCCTCACAGGTGAGCTGCCCTCACCCCAACCATTCCCAGTCCCTCTGCGGCGCGTGGCTGAGCCGCAGACCCTATAGACACTCCCCAGTGCAGGCTCGGGCCTCGGCTCTGTTCTGTTCTCTCCTGTCTCTAATAACCTTGGAGCAGGCCCCTTTTGTAGAGCCCAGAGTTCGTCTTATCTAATCCTCTGAGGCCTAATTAGCCCCATTGAGCCGAGTCAGAAATCAGGGTTCAGAGAAGTAACTCGCCCAAGCAGGTGGTAGAGCTGGGATCCAACCTTCACTGCTGGGGGCCCAGCCCCGGTGGGAGCAGGGACTTGGAAATGAGGTGCTCATGGTCCCTTCCAGCAGGCAGCCCCCCAAGAGCCCCCATCAGCACTGGCGAGAGAATGGGATGGAGGGCTGGGTGAGGTCTCATCCCGTGGCTCCACTTAAGGGCCATGTTAGAACTAAGGCAGCTGGGAAGGGGGCATCCCTGGTTGCCCCGAGTCGGTGGGTGGGAGACCTGCCCTCCTACTGCCTGTGCGGGAGGGGCCTCCACTCAGGGGTGGCCTGGAGCGGTCAGTTGGACCCAGATCCTATTTACAAAACAGGGACGTCCGAGGGTCATGGGATCATACATGCCTTCCCCTGGCTTCAGGGGCTTGGTAGGGGTGGGGTGGAGTGCCGCAGTGGGGACAGACTTGCCGAATCACCATTGCCAGCAGCTGAGGGACTTGACTTGAAGCTTGTGTTCCTATCTCTTCCCCCACTCCCCAAAGACAAGCGTGCCATTTGACCATCTCGGGAAGTGAGGAGTGCCACCATCAGACCAGTGTTTGCTTAGGTGAGTCAGTGTCTGCTGCAGACGCAGCCCAGCCTGGTTGGTCTAGAAACACCCACGGCCCCGGGAGGAGACTGCTATGTTGTGGAAAGGGTCCAGGGAGTGGCAGATGGTACCAGGTCCCCCAAAACCAAGGGACCTCAAGGAAGGGCTGAGGCTTCCTCTGAGCATGCCTGGTGCCACATTGATTAATTTCTGCTGGAGAACCTTTTCCCTGCCCTTGGGCCAGTCTTCCAGCCCCCTTTGCTTCACATAGTCTGGAAAATTGGTTCCTAGCAGAGACAGGGTCATGGGCCCACACTCTGACCTGCCCAGGGCTCTTACTCAGCTCTGGGCTGTTACATGTGTTAATTCATGCAGTACACTTAGGAGAGGGCCATTGACTTAAGAGTTCCCCTGCCGTGGCGAAAGGCCCTCATTGGCCTCTGCAGGGCCAGGAGGGGCCCTCTGGCAAGGGTGAGCCTCGGTGGTTCTTCCGTGCCTGCACGAGGCCTTGAGTTGGTGTAGAGAAAGTACTTCTCCACTCTGCAGCTGGCTTGGGGAAGGGGATGTGGCTGCAGTTCCTTGGTT
>VBSM01003169.1:29231500-29249449 GCA_008086735.1 Cheirogaleus medius | reverse complement strand
AGGAAGGAAGGAAGGAAGGAAGGAAGGAAGGAAGGAAGGGAGGAAGGAAAGAAAGAAAAGGAAACGAAAGATGATATCTGATTTGGTCTTTGAAGAAAGAGTAGCTGTTTGCTGGGTAGAAAGTGGTGGAGAAAAGCATTTTTTCTTCATTAGCCAGTGGGCAGGTGTAAAGGTGAGGCTGCAGGCTGGGAAACTTAAAGCTGTCCGGACGTTAAGGTGGCCTAAGCCAGGGCAGTGGCCACTGGCATGGAGAGGAGAGGGGTCAGGAGTGAGCAGGATCTTTGGGGCTGATTAGAAGGAAGGGATGGGCAGGTGCATGGGGGGAGGGAACTGAAGGCAAGGAGGTAGGTGTTTATCTTCATCTTGGAAAGCCTGAGCAAAGGCCTTGGGGGGGGCCTTTTTCCTCCCATGAAGTAGAAAGGACCCACGATGGCTCCTCTTGGAGATCTAAAATGGAGTCAGTCTTGCTCCAACTAATAGTAAAAGGTCCCGACCATGTAGGAAAGTTCCCAGAGGAGGGAGGAGGAAGTCAAGGGGGCCTGTTCTCAAAAAGAATAGAGAGGTCCTGTTCCAGGAAAGTCCCCCGCCCCTTAGTCCATCTTTCCATTGTTCGCTTAATTAACGGCTAACCGCAATGTTCTGCTTCTGTGATCGCTTGCTTGCATAGCTGCCAGCCCCCAGGGTATAAAAAACCTCAAAGGCTTTGTTCAGGGCTGCTTCTCCCTCCTTGCATGGAGTGGGGACAGCCCCTGCGCAGGTATCGATAAACTGATTTGGCTGATTGAATTCTGGTGTCCGAGTCCCCTTGATCCGCTGGTTTACAACACCCACAGGAAGCACCAACTAGGGCCCCCAGTACCACCTGCTGATCTGCCATGTCACTCAGGCCAGGTGACTTTCTGTCTTTGAGCCCCTTTCTGGCAACTCAAGGCTAAAAATACCCACCACCTGCCTCTGTCCTCGCCAGCCTGGGGCCTCTGTAAGTTGAGACCCAAGCGTACCCTTGAGGAGCAGGGACCAAGAACCTGAATTCGGGCACAGTTTGGCCTGAACACTAAGAGGTGGCAGCGGAAGTCAGATTGGGCTGGTCTTTAAGCTTTCCGTACTAAGTATTGCAGGTATGGTGACAACTGGGATAAGGACTTTGCCCTGAAGGGGTCAGTATGAAGGGAGAGAGAGCTGGAAAGTCATCAACAAATGATTACAATGCAATTGATAAGGCTAGTTCTTGTTGGAGCAGCACTGAGAACATCCTACCAGGCAGAGAAGGAATTTTTCTATAGGACTTTGCTACTACAGGGTCTTTGTTTGTGTTACAAATGCTTTTGGGGGCATGTTTTCTGTGCTAGCCCCTGTACTGAGTACTGGGATCACATGAGGAAACGAAAGGATGACAATCTTTGTCCTCATAGAACTTATGGTTTACTGGGAGAAGACAAGCAGTAAAATAGGCAAACTATATATGATAAAAATTAAGTGATATGGGGGAAAATAGAGCACAATAAAGGGGAAATAGGGAGTGCATGTGCAGGGTTTGGCAATTTTAGGGTGGTCAGAGCAGGCCTCACTGAGTGGGGGACATTTGAGCAAACTCTGGAAGAAGGTGAGGGAGGGACCATTCAGGTATCTGGGGAACAGCGATCTCGGCAAAGGGAACAGCCAGTGCAAGGGACTTGAAGCTGAACGTGCTTTGTTTGTTCTGGGAACAGCAAGGGGTCAGTGTGGAAGGACAGAAGAGTGAGTAGGAGATGAGGTCAGGTTTGCCTGGGCAGCGACTGTCAGATCAAGGCTTCGTAAGGACTTTGGCATGAAATGGGTGTGAAATGGGAGCCAATGGAGAGCAAAGAAGTACCATGTTTTGACTTAGGTTTTAAAAGAATCTCTCTGACTCCTATATTGACTGACTGGATCAGAGGGCAAGATTGGAGAAAGGGTGGCCGGGCGTGGTGGCTCACGCCTGTAATCCTAGCACTCTGGGAGGCCGAGGCGGGTGGATAGCTCAAGGTCAGGAGTTCGAAACCAGCCTGACCAAGAGCAAGACCCCGTCTCTACTAAAAATAGATAGAAATTAATTGGCCAACTAAAAATACATAGAAAAAATTAGCCGGGCATGGTGGCGCATGCCTGTAGTCCCAGCTACTTGGGAGGCTGAGGCAGAAGGATCGCTTGAGCCCAGGAGATTGAGGTTGCTGTGAGCTAGGCTGACACCACGGCACTCACTCTAGCCTGGGCAACAGAGTGAGACTCTGTCTCAAAAAAAAAAAAAGATTGGAGAAAGGGAGAACATTGCAATAACCCTGGGCAGAGACAGGCCGAGGGTGGTGACATGGAGGTGGCTTGGGAGAGGTCAGAGCCTCTATCTATTTTGCACGCAAAGCCAACAGGATTTTCTGCCTAGCTGAGTGGGTAGGGGACAGGAGGGGGATTCAAAGATGACTCCGAGTTCTGGCATGGAAGGATGGAGTTGCCAAGAGCTGACGAAGGGAGAGCGGAGGTGAGCAGGTTTCTCTGTGTGTGGAAGGGGAGGTGGGCTCAGTTGCCCATGCTCTGGCTTTGAGATGCCTTTTGGGCCTCCACGGGGAGAGGTGCCAAGTAGACAGTTCAGGGGAGAAGTCTGAGCTGGAGACATAAGTACATTCGGGGATCTTGAGCACAGTCACCCGCCAGAACTTGATTGTATTTTGTTTCTCAGTGAACCCGGGTGAGGTGTGGACCTGGCTAACAGGACTGGGTGGGGCGGCTTGAACACTATCTGAAGACTTGTGCTGGTGCGGCCGCCTGGAGTGCGGTGGGCGCTGCTCAGTGGAGTGGGAAGGAAAAGCCCCTTTCTGTGCTTTGCAATTTCATCTCGAGTAACTGCACACAACACCCGGGAGACGTTCATTCCACAATTCCACACGCATCCTCCGCTTGACAAATAGCCATTGTATTTTCCCTCATCTTTAAAACAGGCTCAAATGGAGGAAATTAGGGTTAAAAGAAGTGAAGCGCCGCACAGCCATCGAGGGTTAGGGACAGAGATGGGAACCCAGGCTCAGTCCCTGCACCCTAGAAAGCTCTGTGGTTGGTGGGGTTGGGGGCCGGTCTTTGCCTGGTTTTGCGAGCAGCAGAGCACTCAGGTGGCCCCACCCACGGGGCCGCGGGCTGGGGTTGGGGCGCGGCCCCTTTAAGGCCCAGCCGGTGATCTCAGCCGCGGGCTCGCGGCCCCGCCCTCCCCGGCGGCGCGCCCAGTGCGCAGGCGCGTCTCGGCGGCACTCCGCTGGGCCCGGGACGCGCCGGCGGCGGCCGAGACACCGGGGCTGCGGCGCCGCCAGCCCGCCCCGCCCGCAGCGTCTGGCCACCGCGCGTCGCCCGCACACGCCGCCGCCGCCGCCATGGGCTCTTGAGGTATCCCGCCGGCCGGCCTCGCGCGGGAGCCCGGAGGGGGCGGCTGCGGACTCGCGGGCGCGGGGGGCTGCTCGGTTTGGAGAGGCCGCTGCGGGGGACGCTCCGCGGTTGCATCGGCCGCCGGTCCCGGGCGCGGAGGGTACGGAGACGGCCGGCCTGGCGGAGCAGGGAGGAGGCGTCCGTCGCCCGACTCCCGCCCTATGCCCCTTCCTGCCCTGCGGGGTCGCGGGGCGGCCCGTGGGTGTGCCCGCTCCCCTCCACGCCAACGTGGCGGGGGCCGCGCCTGGAGTGTAATCGGATCTGCCCGTGGGGGTGGCTGGGGAGAGGGGAGGTGGATGGACAGGCCCTTTGCAAGTGGTATCGTGTGCGCCCGGGTGGGTGTGCTGGCGCCTGGCACAGTCGAGTACGTGGGGGAGGCATCGGTGCCCTGTGCGGGTGGCGGTGACCTGGAGGGTGGTTGGCGGGGGAGGCTGTCGGTGCTGCATCGTGAATGGAGGGTGTCCACGCCTTGCACACAGGTGAACGTGTTTGGATGGGGACCTACTGGAACCTGGGGCTCCAAGGATGTTTGCCTCCAGAGGGACCATAGAGACTGGTCTTTGGTGTGTGTATCCTTTCTGTGGGTTTTACATTTCCTCTCTGGGCACAAGGCTGGGTACCTTGCTTGGAAATACTTGAATCTAGGTCCTAGGTGGCTCCAGGCCATGGCAAGGCAGTGAGGCTGGGGGTTGGGCATGGGTTTCCTGTCCATATCCCTTCTTGGAGGTGGGGTTGTATAAGGCCAGACATTTCACCCCTCCCTGTCTTCCACGGCATCTTGGGGCAAAGCAGGTGTTTGCATGCTTGATACCTGTGTGTGAGGTGAAGGCCATGTATTATTTATCTGACTGCCTGGTGCTATTGTAAGGAAAGAAGCAGCAATCTGTGCCCTGGAGGCCTGTGCACTGCAGAGTCAGGCAGGCAAACAAGCTCACCTGCACCTGCAGAGGCAGCGCAGGTCTCAGAGGTGTGACTTCCTTGGCAGGTTATGTTTGTAGTGTCCCTTCCCACCTCCCTTTTCAGCATGTTGGTGGGCCCCCTAGGCTCTGGCACATCTAAGTTTGGGACCTGGGGCCAGGGGTTGGGAGAGCCTCAGCAGCCAGGCCTGTGTGCCCACTTGGATATAAACACATGATGCCCCAGGCATCGAGGAGCTCTCGGGCCGGGGGGGAATCAGCCTTGGACACAAGTGATCATAACGATGTGAAAAACATAAAACAAAGGAGCAGAAGGAGTATAGAGGTGGGTTTGGTGCTGGGGGAGAGGAATGTGGCCAGCAGAAAAGACTCCAGTGAAAGAAGACAGTTGAGTTGAAGTTTGAAGGATGACTGATGTTTGTATGACACTTTATATGAGGCTTTCCACATATATTAATATTTTCCCAAGTAATTCTCACAGTGGCTGTGTAAGGAACTGTTGTTGTTCCTCTTTGCGGATGAGGAAAACTGAGGCCCAGAGGAAGTTCATGACTTGTTTGTCTGCCATTCATGGCAGGCCTGGGTGCACTCGTTCTTGAATCAGGACCTCTCTCTTATTGCCAGATCTTCTTGCCTTGTAACTTATTGAGCATCTACTGTGTCCCAGGCACCATGCTAGGGACACAGAGGTCTGAAGATAAATGGGACTGTGTGTCTGCCTTCTAGGGGCTCCCAGTCTGCTGGGGAGATGGACATTGATATCGACCCCAATCCAGACACGTGGCCCGGATAGCCAGTGTGGGTGGAGAAGGCACTGTGAATTCTCCCCAAAGCCATGGGCAATCTGAGGTGCCTTTGTGGGGTCCTCAGGGCTCTGGATGTCTTGTAAGTTGCTCCCATGGTGGTGGCTGGTTATACAAGGAGCCCCTTCTAACTCTCTCCAACTGGATGGGAAGAAGAGCCTCAAGGCAGCACAGGTGTGAGTAATCCACTTGTCCTAGTTCACGTGTTGCCGAGTTCTGTGACTTGGGCTTCTGTCTTGAGGCCGTTTGCTCCTACTCTGTCTTTGAGGTTTTGCTCCTGATTTCTGGCTAGCCTGCCCAGCCCTCTCTGGGAGAGGGGCTCAGTGCTATTTCCAGTCCCTGCTGTGCTCATTTCTCTCTGTAAATTCCCTGGAGTGGAAACAGCCTCGGCAAGGCAGGGTACAGCCCTTTATTGTTTTGAAAACGAGTCACAGCAAATGCTCAGGGCCTTTAGAAAGGGGATTTGGTGTGTGAGTTCTTGGAGGCCAGCCGCTGGGCCCTGGGAGAGCTCTGTGTGGGGTCTGCCAAGGTGCTGGCAGGCAGTAGCCCTTACTGAAGACTAACTGCTGCCTTCCATGTGCCGGGCCTCAGGGAGGAGAGGCCAGAGTTATGGGTCGTGCCCTCTAAAAGGTTGTGGTTGGCTGAGGAAGCCCAACATGTAACAAATATGTGCGAGGCAGTGCTCTAGTTGTGGGAGAGACAGAGGGCCCTATAGGGGCCCAGAGGACAATAGGAACAGCAGCCCGTTTATTGAGCACTTACTGTGTGCCAGGTACAGTTCAAAGCACTTTCATGAATTACTGTGTTTCTTTCTGCCACCACCCAGTGGGGTGGGGGCTGTCACTTTCTGCATTTTGCAGAGGAGGCAGCCAAGGCTAAAACGGTGCTGAGGTCACATAGCTGGCGGGTGGAGCCGAGCTTTGAACCAGGCAGTCTGACCTCAGAGCCCATGCTGTTTCCCCAGTAACCCTAGGACATGCCAGAAGTCTTCCTGGCCCTGAAGGGTGAGGGGTGCTCAACCCCTGGAGGAAGAGGAGGGCTTTCTAGGTAGAGGGAACCCCGGGCCGACTTGGAGGCCTGGAATGCCTTACCTCTCAGATGTGGCTGTGTTGGGCCTGGGTCGTGAAGACCTTTGAAGGCCTGCAAAGGAGTTTGAACTGAATCCTAGTGTAGTCAACAGGGAGCCCTTCAAAGTTTCAGAAAGGAAGTGCTTAGCCACACGTCACAGGGCAGGATTATCCTTTACCCTCCTTCTTCCCGCAAGTAACTCCTAGAAGACCCAACCCCCCTCGTGTGTTTTCCCTCAGTCCCTGGCACCCTTTTTAGTTTCTGCTGCCTTTCTCTTCTCCTTCTAGCAGCTTCTGGTCTTGAAAACCCTGGGTGACCCAGGCCAGGCTCTGGAGCCCACTGTTGTAATGTTGTCTGCTCTATAATTGGCCTGTTTCGCCTGCTGGGAATTGGCTCCACTGAGCTGGAACTTTTTTAAAGGATTAATGTTCTTCTTGGTTCTCCCAGGTCTTGTGGGTCCTCACCGGCTTCTCATGCCACATGGAATGCATTTGAGAGCTGTGGTGGCTACCTGTGATCCGTACCCCTGAGTCATCAGCTCTGTAGATACAGGCAGAGGGGAGCGGGGGACAGAGTAGGAATTGGAGCCAAGGAAGCTGGGTTTGACTACTGGGTCTCATTTGTGAGCTCGTTGGGGAGTTACCTGCTCTATATACCTACTTTGCTGAGCGGTTGGGCTGGCCGGCATTTGATGCAACTGCATGCTAGTCACACGAGAGTGTGACAAGACTTCATCCCTCCCTGCAGGACTGAAGGCTTTGGGCTTGGATGTGCTTCACTCAGGTCTTTGCAGAGTACTGCTGAAGCGCAGCCAAGGGGGACGTGGTAGCAGTTGGGAGCAGTCGGGGGAGACTTCTGAATCGGGTGCCTTGGGATAGAAGGCTGAGAATTCAGAAAGGGGTTAAGGATGGTCACCAGGAGCATGGGAAAAGGAGGCAGAGGGGAGGGAGTGGGCGTCTCAGTCCTGGTGACCTGGGGAGGGAATCCTTGCTCCTGTTAGGCCTGTGTCCTTGGGCAAGTTCTTTAAAAATAGGGGGGAAATGCACTTTCCTTTATCTGTAAAATGGGAATGATGATAGTGCAGCCATTATGTGGCTGTTGTGACCTAACGTCTGCGTGGAGCTCAGCTCGGTACCTGGCACATAGGACACGCTTGTGTTGTTAACTTACAGGCCATTTAATTTATTCGAGAAAGAGATATCGCAGGCCTGTGTGCCAGGCAGTTAGTGGGGAGCTGCCCGCACAAGCTGAGTGCAGCTGGGGAGAGAGACGTCAAACACACCAGCAATTATAATCGTCACGGGGGCTCTGGGGGAACATCAGGTCATTCTCACCTGGGCAGGCACATCTCTGACGAGGTGATGTGTAAGCTGTCACATGTGTGCAGGTGGAGGAAGTGGGTTCCCACTTCCCCAGGCAGTGGGAATGGCATGTGCCGAACAAAGGTCTGAGTTTGTGTCTTAGACGTTGTTTGGCACTAGGACTCAGCACGTAGTGGGCCCCAAATAAGTGTTCATTGAATGCTGTCCTCTTGGCCTCAGGGCACAGAAGGGGGAAGAGGTAAAGTGGGAGGAGGCCATGGAGGGAGGAATTGGATGGTCACCCAAGCTTTAGATTTCCTCATCCTTCCCTCCCCATCGCCCCCACCTCACCCAGTGGGATGTAGTGTAGGTGCCTTAACACGCGCAGCTGAGCCCTCCGTACTCTTAACAGGCGGCGATCCTGGACTCCACTTTTCCTAAGGATTGGTTGGGTGAATCTAAACGCAGAGGTAGTCGAGAAGCTGGAATTAGTCTGGACACCCGGACAGCATTTGTTCACATGTCTGCTCCTGTTTTAGCGTGGCCAGGACCCTGTGCTTTGGCAGAACATAGGAGAGCATGTGGCTTCTGGTTGGTAATTTTTCCAGTCTTAGATTAATGATGGCTCAGTATCTAGCAGGATGCCTTGCACGGAGTAGGTGCAGAAGTAGTTTTTGACAAAGCAAATGACTAGTTGGATGGGTTCATGGCATTGCCACTCAGGGGAAAGCTGGAATTATTCCTGAAAAGCGATGGACACTAAGGCTGATCAGAACAGGGTTGTTTACTAGGCCTGAGCTTGTATCATCGGAGCCAGGGTGCCCATTAAACAGCCATGAGTCTGTCTGGATGGCGTGGGAAGCGTAGGCCTGTGATGGGAGGCAGGAAGCCTGGCAGACACCTCCTTTTCCTTCTCCTTTGGGAGGAAACCAGAGGGGGAAGATCCCACCCAGAAAACCTTTGTGCCTAAGGTGCGTCACTTCCAGCTCTACTATGTTTTAAAAAGTCGCACACAACTAAGTGAATATTTTTTTTTTGACAGTCTCACTCTGTTGCTCGGGCTAGAGTGCCATGGCATCAGCCTAGCTCACAGCAACCTCAAACTCCTGGGCTCAAGCAATCCTTCTGTCTCAGCCTCCCGAGTAGCTGGGACTACAGGCATGCGCCACCATGCCCAACTAATTTTTTTCTGTATATTTTTAGTTGGCCAGTTAATTTCTTTCTATTTTTAGTAGAGAAGGGGTCTCACTCTTGCTCAGACTGGTTTCGAACTCCTGAGCTTGAGCGATCCTCCTACCTCGGCCTCCCAGAGTGCTAGGATTACAGGCATGAGCCACCGCGCCCAGCCTAAGTGAATATTTTTTTAGTGAAAAGTTTGCAACATTGATCTCAGTGTTGTACCTTTGAAAAACAATAGGCTTCTCTGATATATAAGTAGTATTTATTGATTATGTTATAGTAAACTTGGAACACAGAAAAGACAGGGGATAAGAGTAAAGATTATCCCAAATTTCATAACTAGGAAATAATCACTGTTGAGGTTTCAGCTGTTGTTCTTTCTAGACATAAACATGTGCTATCTCATCGTTTACTTATCACCAGATCGTAAGCATTTATCCATGAAATTAAAAGTTAGCTGTGGATAGAAAAGAATCGGATAAGTTCTAAAACAGAACCCTGGTGCTTTGTTTCAAGTCCTGTGTGGAAAAGATGAGGTCTCTGATGTCTTAGTTGGACAGCACCGCGGTGTGGGTGCTGAACCTGGCAACTGGACTGGGTCAGAAACCTGTGTGATGACCTCAGGTGAGTCACTTGCCCTCTCTGAGCTTCACTCCTTCTAATGGGGTCATTCAAACCCCCTCTGCCCACCTCACAGGCTCAGGTGAGGTCCTAGATTCGAAAGCCTTGAGCCCCCACGGGGAGGGGCATGGTTTGGGAATAGAGCAGGTCATGTGACTCTGGAGACAGAAGGAGAAGTGTGTGCACAGTGTGGGCATGTGTGCATGTGTGTTGCTTCTCTCCCAACCTGAAATGTTTGGTGATCCTCCTGCAGACTCCAGTCTCCTTGCTGGGAAGCCGTGATCTGTGGACCTTTAACCTGTGGGTCACACGCAGTCCCAGGATGGCTGCCCCCCAGCCAGCCCTCCAAAGGGGGTGCCGCGAGACCTCTGGAAGTCACTGCCTCTGTCACTCTGAAAGGGATTTTCAGATCAGACAACCTCCCCACCCCAACAGACATGTGTGGAGTTCGGTACCTTTATTTTTCCCTTGCTCCAACCCCTGTGGACACCCTGTACCCAGGAGGGCCCTGTCCTGCTGGCAGTGGCTGAGAACCTCCATGCCCCTGGGCGGGGCTGTTTCCCAAAGCCCTCTGGGTCATCATTTACTGAAAAAGCTCGAGAGAAAAATAACTAACCCTGTGGCACTGTTGTAGCTATTGGCAGAGCCTCCCGGTCACCACCTCTCGCACCTGTGGTTTTTCTTTCATGCAGAGTGGGCAGCGATCAGTTCAGGTGCCCGCAAGGCGCAGTGATAGGTGTTGGCGAAGGGGTGTGTGTGAGGATATTAATTAATATTAGTATATTAATATTATTTTCCTCACTGGAAGTTACTTTGTAATTCCTTTTCACACATATTGTTACATGTTGTGTATGTTGTTTCATTTAAGCTTCTCAGCTGCCCTGGACCCTTGACATTACTGAGCCTGTTTTATAGGTGGAGAGACTGAGGCTCAGGGGGGTGAATTGCCTAAGACCCTGGGGAAAGAAACACCTGGGTTTTCTGGGTTCAAGTCCTATGCCTGTCCTGCCCTGGGTGGCCACCAGCACAGCTCTGTCCTCAGTGAACTTGCAGCCTGCTGGGAAGCCCAGTGTGTTGCACTGCTGTTTAGACTTGGACAGTGCATTGATAAAGGTTCAGTTTGAAACTGGGGGGTCCCAGGAGGCAGCAGTCTGCTCTGCCTTGGGGTGGGGGCAGCGGGCTGGGGCTCTGTGCACAGTGGGGGTTGGCCAGTGGGAAGTGAGGCCTCCTTAAGCACATACAGGCATGAGACACAGGCAGGTAACTGGAGCCCAGGTCACGTGAGCCTTCCTGGGGCGCTGGGGGTCCCAGCCTCACGTGTAGGAGGAGGAAGTGCTTCTATACACAAGTTTGTCAATGGGCTTTACACAGATTGGATGTGCGAAAATCTAGGTTTGCCAAAACAGTGCATATTTGCTTTATGAAGAAAGGTTGATGCACCGTGCATTGATTAGCATATTAATTTTATGTGATTTTAATAGCAATAGCCTCAGAGCATTTAAGTCCTATTTGATTCGCCCGAGTTCCTGGCCGTCTCTGTCAGTGGGAGCAGAGCCTGGGCTGGGAGACGGGCTGACGGGGGCTCTCGCTCTCGCGCGCTGCCTTTGGTTTGCCAAGAGGTATCCCCCACGTGGCTGGGGGCAGAAGACCTTCTCTTCTATTCACAGTTTTCAGTAGTCGGGCCAGATTTGTGGAGGTGGGAGGAAGCCCTGCCCTACTTACCACGTAAGCTCCGCTGTCCTCACTTGACACTCTGTTCCTTCCCAAGACCTGCCTCCATCTCCACGTCGCCGGCTTGATGCTGAGATAGCGATGGCTGTGGGGCACAGGGGTTATGTAAGAGGCCCGTGATGGACCCAGGAGCAGAGCTGTTTACGAGTGAGTGCCGTGGAGCATGAGTCTTGCATGGCTGTGGCGTCCTCTGCCGCTTGCTCGGGGTGTCAAGAGGTGCCCGTTGCTCATTTGGGGTGGCTAGACTAGAAGTGCTCGCCCAGGCTTCTCGGGCTGTCCACCCCCACCCCGTTCTGCCAGGCCTCTGCCAGGTCCGCTCCTCCTCTGTGCACTGGCGCCTTCACCCAGGGAGGCCACTTATGGCCGGGGGTAGTGGCCACTCGGTCGCCATCCACCCTTCCACCTGCCCCGGACCAGGGCATCAGAGCTCTGGGAAGGGGCAAGGGAGGGGCTGAGTGGGTCCAGCCTTTTGCTTACGGTTGAGGAAATGCAAGTTTGTGGACCAGAGCTCTGAGGGAGGTGGGGCTGATCTGGGTCCAGCACTTCTGATCCAGAGCTCTGTTGGCCAAAAGCTGAACTTTTCTCTACCATTTCTTCACCCGGGCACCTTAAAACTACACGTTGTTAGTATTTTCCCCAACATTGAGGCTCATTTCCTGGATGAACAATTTAAATGTATTCTGCCTCTCCGGCAACGTTTTCCAAAATTACAGATGTTTGTACACTTTCACCAGCAGCTGCACTTCTAGGGATTTATCCTACAGATGTGTTAACACGTGTGCAAAATGACTTATTTGCAAGATTGCTCATTGCTGCCTTATTTGTAATAACTAGCAAAAGATCAGAAGAAACCTAAATGTCCATTAGCAGGGAGCCACGAACACATTCTGACCCGTCCAAACTCCGGGTTACCACGCAGCTATGAAAAATAAGACGGGGACTCCATGCGCTGAGACAGAACAGTCGCCAGGGCGGATTGCTGAGCGAAGGAGCAGCTGTAGGGCGGCGTGTCTGAGCGCTGCCATCCGCGTAAAAGTGCAGGGAAATAATAAGCGCCTCTGCTCGCGTATCACAGAGCGTCTCTGGGCATCCACAAGAAGTTGCCGAATGTGATGCCTCTGGAGGGGGCTCTGGGGGCCGGCAGTTGTCAGCTGGAGACCCCACGTGCCTTGTGATTGCCGAGTCATGTGAATGTAGTAATTAATTTTCAAAAAGTTAAACAGCAAAACATAAGAACTATAATCTCACCTCTTGCCCAGTGTAGGAAGGCCAAAGCTCTGCCACCCTGCCAAGGACAGCCAGCCTCACTCAGGCCCCGACTACTAATCAAAAAATGCACACTTGGTTCTCACAAAGGGGACTGAGTGTGAGGGTTTGGGTGCTCCTTGGCAAATATGACCCCCAGCCCCAGCACTGGAGAGATGTAGCCACCTCTCTGGCCCCTCAGAATCACTGCTGTTGGCTGGCTTTGTCATTTTATTTATTTATTTATTTTTTATTTTTTTGAGACGAGATCTCACTCTGTCACCCAGGCTGGAGTGCAGTGGTGTCATCACAGCTCACAGCAACATCAAACTCCTGGGCTCAAGCAATCCTCCTGCCTCAGCCTTCCAAGTAGCTGGAACCACAGGTGTGCACCACCATGCCCGGCTAATTTTTCTATTTTTTGTAGAGATGATGTCTGCTATGTTGCCCAGGCTGCCAACTC
Source organism: Cheirogaleus medius (assembly GCA_008086735.1). Classification (NCBI taxonomy): domain Eukaryota; kingdom Metazoa; phylum Chordata; class Mammalia; order Primates; family Cheirogaleidae; genus Cheirogaleus; species Cheirogaleus medius. The sequence goes on along the minus strand of VBSM01003169.1, from coordinate 29,236,695 downwards.
GTGGCCTCAAGCCATCCTCCTGCCTTGGCCTCCCAGTGTGCTGGGATGTTAGGTGTGAGCCACTGTGGCTGGCTTTTTTTAAACCCCTGCTGTGATGAGCTCACTTCCTGACCTCTGAAACCTTCAGGGCCTTCCCCACTGACAGCTAAATACAGTCTAACTCAGCCCTGGGTGTCCCAGGCCCTCTTTACGGGCCCTCTTCTTGAGCCACACTTGACTGGTCACCCTTGCCTCTGTCTGCCTCCTGGACTCCCCACTTTCTTGCCTTTGCTCACGCAGTTCCTGCCTTTTCCCCCCAAAGCAGTCTCCAGGTGCCCAAATCCTATCTCACTGTCCACGGCCAGCCTGTTGTCGACTTCTGCACTGCCCTCTGACCTCTCCCACTCCTCTTCCTCTCTGCTGGCCCTTGGGGCCTTTCGCATTGTGTCCTAGGTGTCTGATTCCTCACTGGACCGCGGCTCAAAGGGGCAAAGTCCCTGTACTGCTCACAGCCCCTGATTTGTTAGATGTTTGCTGAGTGATGAATGAGTAGCTACCCTCTTTGTGGTGGGATTGGAAGCTGTGGAGGCCAGGGCCTCTTTGACATGTGTGAGTGTACCCCAGTGTCTGGCATGGCGGGCCTGGCCTCGAAGCAAGAATAGGACATCGCATGCCTTGAGTGCCTGGTGCGGATTCCTCGCATCCTTGAGAACCCGGGACACACAGCTACTGTGATTCCCTCTTTACAGATGAGGAAGCAGAGCATATACCTTGTGTAGGTCAGACATCAGCAGGGGGATGTGGACACAGGGCTGGCTGCCTCTACAACCCCTGCGTTGAAGCAGTCTGTTCTGCCGTCTCCCCCAGGTCACGTGTAATACCAGGACCCTTGACCTGCTCTCATTACCTGCCCCACTGGCCACGGACAACCTTGTTATTCAAGTGGATTTTCTTCCTCACTAGACTGTAAGCTCTTAAAGGATCAGAGTCTTGAGATACCCTTTGGACTTAGCACATAGAAGGTGCTCAAAAATATTTATATTTCAAGAAACTTTTTATGGAAGTTTAACTCACTACAGTAAAGCACACAAATCTTAGATGTGCAGCTTGGTGGATTTTTGCATCTGTGAATACCTGTGTACACTGCGCAGATCAAGGTGCACAACCGTCGCTGTTGTCTAGGGGCACGTGTGCACTCACTGCTGGCCATGCACCCAGGGTGGGTTGCTGGCTCACCTGAATCAACAAGTGTTTGTGTGAATGAAATGCAGGTTGGGGTTCCTCACCGAGGCATCCCAAGCTGGAGCCAGGCTTCTTGCTGACAGGGTCTCAGGGGACGGGGCAGGTGCAGGGGTCTTGGCTCAGACAGCCTGCGCCCACAGGACAGTAGGACGGGTGGGGTGCAGGATTCTGCATCTGCAGGGCGCCCATTTGCTCGGTGCTGTGTGGGATCTCAGCAGTCTGGAGAGGTGGTCAAAAGCCCAGCTAATGAGGCTGAGCGTTGGTCTGTTTGTTCTCAATTTGGGAGAAAACTGAGATGATCAAAACTAGGACTGGTATGTATTAAAGAAAAAGTCCTAATTACAAGGCTGAGTTGAGTACGCCCTCGCTGGAGGATTTGGGACTTCTTTGTTATTGTCCTTTATTTCTGTACCCTGCCCAAGTGACAGAGAGGTGCATGATTGGATAATTTTTCTCTCCTGGTTGAGAGATTCGTGGGAACTTGGCCCCAGGAGAAGGGGCAGAAACGTGGAGCCACTAGAGGGGCCTCAGCTTGTTGGTGTGGATTGAAGGGGAGTGGGACGGAGAGATGTGGACCCCAGCCCCCATGAGGGCATGTGATCCTTTTTCAAAAGGCTCAGCAGGCAGAACTGCCCGGCCACGGCCGCTCTTTCCCTCTAATCCCTTCTGGAGAAGGGCCAGGCTGTGGGTTGCTGACCTGCTCTGATGTGGGTCAGCCTCCCCCCAAAAGGCAGCCACCCAGAAGCTGCCAGCCCAGACAGCCCCGAGGCAGGAGGGCTCGTGGCCATCGCAGGCGCTGAAGCGGGAGCGCAGTGGTCGGTTCAGATGAACGATGCTCAAGTCGAATTCTACCTCTCGAGTTTCTCCCTATATATTAAATGAAAGAACAAAAACCCTCCCGGGTTGCATTAATATTCCAGAGACGTCCATGCGACGATCGTGTTGCCAGTTTAGCTCGGCCTGTGGGTGGCAGCTGCCTGCCTGCCTGGGCGCTTCATGGCTGCGGCGCAGAAGGGTTTGGATCTGAAACCAGTGAATGAAATGTGACCTCAGAAGGTGTCAGAGTGAGCAGACAACCAGAGACAGGACCGGTCCGGGTCTGCAAGACTTGGGAACGTGAATTCCCAGCCTGACCGAAGGCTGAAATGACTGGAATGGGAGAGTAATGCTAACGGAGAACTCGACCTAGTGCCAGGCCCTGCTTGGAGCTTTCATGCGTTAACTCATTCCTTGCAGCGCTCTCTGAAGTAGGTGTGGCCGCATCCCCATTTTACAGATGAGGAAGCTAAGGCAAGGAGCGGTTCTGTGACTTGCCTGGGGACACAAAGCTGCGGAGCCCCAGGCCCTTGGAGGACTGACTTACCAGGTGACCGTGAGCAAACGACTTCCGCCCTCCCAGCCTCTCCTCGTCTGCAGGCTGTTTGCTGTGACGAAGTATCAGGAACTTAGGGACTTAAAACACGAAGATTATCTTACAGTTCTGGAGGTCAGAAGTCCAACCTGTATTTCACTGGGCTAAACCCAGGGCGCCAGCAGGGCTGTGCCCCTCCTGGAGCCTCCGGGGAGAGTCAGTTTCCTCTCCTTTTCCAGCTTCGAGAGGCGCCTGCAGTTTTGGCTTGTGGCCCCTTCCTCCACCTTCAAAGCCAGCGGCCTCGCGTCTCCCTCTCCCTCTTCTCTCTGCTGCTTTTGTCCTGCCTCCGTCTTCACACTGTTACCCTCCTGCCTCCCTCTCCTGAGGAACCTTGCGATTACTTGGGGCCACCCCCGTCGCCGGGATAATCTCTCAAGATCCTTAACTGAATCACTTCCACAAAGTTTCTTTTGCCGTGTGAAGTAACAGTCTTGGGTTTGGAGAGTTAGGATGGTGCCATCTTTGGGGGGTCCTTACTCAGCCTGTTACATAGGGCATAATCAAATCTGTGATGGGGGTGTGGCAAAAATAAGGTGTCCCTTGAACATGAAGGATAAAATCTGGGTGAGATGGTGAGATGCTCTCTGAAGTGTTTAAATTCCAGGGCAGGTGGCCAAGTTTAGTGACTGGACTAGCTATAGCTTCATCGCTTGTCTGAAAAGGGAGGGTGTCTCCAGAAGGGGCTGAGCCAGAAGGTGTCCCTGCTAGAAGGGGCTGGGGGCAGGGCTGTGTTGGGGACAGCGAGAGTGTGTCTCACGGCCAGCGCCTGACACTGACACGTTCTGCGTTCTGTGTGGATTTCAGGCTGGGAGGAGGGATACCGTCGTGTTTGAAAATAAGTGTAAAAATAAACCACGCTGAGGCTGGCTTCCGCAGCAGCGGCCTCCCCGCCGTTCTGGAGAGCAGTCCAGGCCCATGGCCCTTTCTCCACTCTGGAATCCAGAGTGCTCAGAAATCCCAAAGGTGCTTCCTAAGTTACAGCAGACTCATTTCATGGCAAAAATCTGACCTGAATTGATGCAGGACTAATTATGGTCTTTAAAAATATCTCACCCAGGGCAACTAGTCGTACATTTCTCTATGAAAATACTGTGTATTTGATTTTGGGTTGCTTCCCTTTCCCGTCCTGGGGTATCACACCATATCTAGCAGCATAATCCTTTCTAAAATCTGAAAAGTTCTGAATTTCTAAACTCATTTGTTCAAAGGCCTTGACTATGGGACAGAGCCACCTGGGTCCTTCCCTCCGAGAAACACAGGTCCAGTCACCTGTTCCAGGCCCAGCTCAGGTGGTGGCGCTGAGGTGCCAGCTCAGTTCCCTGACTCAGAGCCTGGGACAAAGTGCCGCCTGTGTGGCCTGGTCTCTTTGCAGCCTGCCGGGCAGCTCGTGGAAGGGAGACGGGCGTGGAGTGACCGTGGAGTGACCGGGCTCCTGGCTGGCAGTGGGCTGGGTTGGGGGCGGTGCTTGACTCTGCTTTCTATCCGATCTGCGGCCCTGAGGGAGCCTGGGGGACATGTCTGGGCAAGAATAAGGACAGAGAGGCAAAGAGGAGAGGGGAGTGGCATCAGTGGCCAGTTCGGAAGCCTTTGGCCTTTGCCCATCACCACGACACTGCTCTCCAAACTTTCTCTGATCACACATCCTTATCAGTAGGAAAAACCCACAAAACCTTTTTGAGCACGCACCAGTGTGTGGCTATTGATGTATAGTTATAGGTATATACATGTCGTTATAAGTATACATGAATTACCTTACTGTTTTACGATGTTCATAATAAAACCTACTCCAACAAACAAACCAAAGGACAAGCTAAAGATGTAATAATTTTACTTTGTTGATGGTACAGAAACCTTCTGGCTCCACATGCTTGGTTATTTTTGGAAGGTGTGCTTTAGTGCTCTGTGAGAGAGCATTTGGAAGGTCTGGCTCTACGTTCAGTTTGTTTACGTACTGGGTTTTGATGGCCGCCTTCCCTGCAAAAGATCCCCATCCGGGACGGAGCTGCACACGGAGCAAACGCATCACTACTTTCTTTCTAAATCGGGTTCCTCATTTTTCTGTCCTGCCCACTAAGGATGTGAAGGATTTGTTGAAATTTGGCTAGTACATTTCCATCCTCCCTGGTGCCGATCAGATGTTTCTGTAAACAAAATAGAAGGTACTTTATTCTGAAGTTCTTAACAGATGAGTCCAAAACCCACTCAAATGCTTTGGAAATTTTTTAGCAGACTAGAAAATTCTGGTATGTAGTTTTTTAGGATATGAGAGGGTTCGTGGTTTTTTTAAAATCAGTGACAGACAAATTGGTTTTGGTAATAGAATCCCATGACAGTGGAAGTAGTTTTCAAATATACTGTTCTTGAGCACTCTGCCCTAGCCACGGTTTCTTTCAGAAAGCAATGTCTCTCTCACTCCTTGTGCTACATGCCTTTCCTGTGAAGGGATATATTAAACGTGTAGAGATGTTTTGAAAATATCACTGGGAAGATACCTCTGACAGCCAATCGTCATAGAAAAAGATGGGCAAATTTGGAACCATTTTTTTGTTTTGGTTTTTTTTGA
>VBSM01003169.1:29205240-29219973 GCA_008086735.1 Cheirogaleus medius | reverse complement strand
AAGGAAAGAAAGAAAGAAAGGAAAAGAAAAGAAAAGAAAGAAAGAAATGGTACCTTACATTAGGCTGAAGTCCTGGGATCTGCCCCTGGGACCATGTGGGTCTTGTCTGACCCTGGGGACAAGGGCCCTATCACCTCTATGGAGAGAAGGACCCCTAATGTCTTCTCCTCTCCAGGCCTCAAGCCTCCAGCATAGTCTTCGTTTTGTCTCCATCCTGGGCCTTCTCTCCTGATCACATGCATTTGTCTCTAGTTAAGATCTGGAGCAGAAAGTTCCAGGTATCGGATTGTCCACGGCAGCAGAAACAGAGGCCATCCCATGCCCCTCACGCTGGTTGCTGCCCTCTGTACTGACAGGCTTGGCCTGTAGTCCCTTGGTCCCTTGTGTGTCCCTAGCACAGAGCCTGGCATACCAGTCGTGGTGGATATGAGGGAGGCATAGAACCATTTTGTGTCCCTGGGCCCTCTTCAGGGGGCCAGAGACGGAAGCGTGGCGGGAAGATGGTCAGGTGACGCGTCTGCGGCTGAGCCTCACTTCTCTGCTCTCCCATTCAGGGCACCAGGTCTTTGTGTTTGTTTCCGGGGTGTGTGTTGAGTTTTCTGTGTTAAACACCTTTGCTGGGATGTTGGGGTTTTACGTGGCTCTGTAATTTCCTAGGAGGGGATTGATGTGTCCAGATGGTCACTGGGTCCTGGTTTGGGCTGGTTGCGCCACATCCAAGGACATCTTGTCTCATCTCCCTTCTCGGAGAATTAGTGAGTCCATTATTGACTCAGTAATGATTCTTCAGAGGAAGCCATCGACAAGCGGGTACTTTACAGACTGGCTGGCCCCAGAGCACCTTTAAGGTCAAGAATCTTGAACTGAGAAAGACGGATGAAATTTGATGATTCTGACTCGTTGAATGCAGAGCCGGGTCTGGATAGACCTCGACTGCATCATTCAGGAGTGTGCCCAGGTGTGTTGTGACACAGGAAAGGACGGGCGCTCAGGCACTAAGCCGGTCCCAGGAGCAGATTGCAGGATGGGCTGGCTTGGGCAGGTGATTCCAGACAGAGGGACTGATGGACCTCAGGCTGCTGTGGCTTCTCTTGAGGGTTTTGTCTTTGGTGACTAGAAGACTGATTGCCTTGGGGAAGGTGCCAGCCTCCGAGAGGAGCTCCCCCAGCTCCTCCACCTCCTCCAGCTCCTCTGGCAGTGAGACCGAGAGTAGGTGGCACCCACCTGCCTAGCCTTGCAGAGCTGTCGATATGGCAGCCTCACCTGGGGTGATGGCACATGTCTGTCTGTCCACTCATTCCTTCAGTGTTGACTGAGTGTATATGGTGCCAGGCCCTCTGGGAGTCAAGAGGGTGGGATTCCTACCCACAGGGAGTCTACAGTCCAGAGGAAACAGTAGGCCATGCACTGTGGGCTGTTCCCTGAGCTCAGCCCCATCTAAGGCTCTACACATTCAACCCCCTCCCGACTGCACCCCTGCAGGAAGAAGTTATCCCCAGCTTGTAGATGGGGAAACTGAGGCATGGAGCACTGAAGAAACTTGCCTGAGGCTGTGCAGCTCCTGAGTGTTGGAACTACAGTCCACACCCAGGCAGCTTGGCTCCAGGTCCTTGGCTCTTTGGCCTTCGTTACGCTGCCTCTGTACAGGGAGGACCAGACACGTCACAAGGGCAGGCAGCGTGTGTCGTGAGCGTGGCGATGGGACAGGGGAGGTGGCGTCTCAGCTGGGTCTGCCTCTGGGACTTGGCAGGGGATCAGAAGGAGACTGCTGGAGGTATGAGAGATCCTGGCGCATCCTGGGAACTTAACCCTTTACTGTGGTTGAGTAAATAGTCATGCTACCAAAATGCACTAGTGTCAAGCAGCTGTTAATTTCGTTTGCAGATACTGTAGGTCAGGAATTTGGACAGGGCACAGTGGGGATTGTTTGTCTCTGCTCCGTGGCGTCTGGGCCCCAGCAGTCTCGAGGGCCGGGCAGGGATCATCTGAAGGCTCGCGCGTGTGTCTGGCAGGTGAAGCTGGTTGGCAGCCGAGGGCCTCAGTTCCCTCCATGTGAACCTGTCCATGTGGTCTCCACAGGGGCTAGCTTGTGCTTCCTCCCAGCATGGTGGCGGGGCCCAAGGGAGAAAGAGTGAGAGGAAAGAGGCCTTTTCTACCCCCAGAATTGATGTCATGAAACGCCACTTCTGCTGTAGTCACCCAGGTCCACCCAGATGCAAAGGGAGGGAACGAGACCCTGCCACTCAGTAGAGGGGTGTCAGCCTCACAATGGAGGGGTGTGGCCGTCTTTGGGAAATACCATCTGTCACAATACGGCTCGACCCAGCTTAGAGGGGACACAGCCATTCCTCTGGGTCTTGTGTGATTTTGGCAAAGGTCTTTATCGGGTTGACATCGGATGGCTTGGTGCCCACCCCCTTTCCTCTGCCCCAAAGTTCTTGCCAGTGAGTTGTGATCTGGAGCTTAGCGGACATTCCTGTTGTCACTAGACATCTGAGCTGCCTCCAGTCCAGGCAGGCAGGGCACATGGCCCTCAAGCCATCCAGGAGCGTCTAAGCCCGAGCAAGGCAGGCAGGTAGATAGTAACGGCTAGGATGGCCGGCACTCAGCTCCTCCGAGTGCAGGTCACCCTTCTGAATACTTTGCCTACTCCATTAAACCTCACAACCCCCTGGCAAGGTGGATGCCCCTGTGATCCCCATTAGTAGAAGAGGCACCTGAGGCCCAGAGAGGCCCACACAGGTAACTGGTGGCAGGGCCATACTACAAACCCTCTGCTATGTATGTGTGAAGGGACAGTCACAGCAAAGCATGGTCAGATGCTATGGGTCAAGTGTGTGTAGGGTGCTGCCTGGTGACAGGAGCCATATATAGATTAGAGCAACTGTGAGTGGCATAAAGTGCCCCAATTATGTTCTTTTCCGAATTGCTGAAGGCCAGTTTTGCCTAAAAACATATTGCAGGGCCGTGTGTGCTCCAGTTCGAGGCAGTTACACGTTCATGGTGTGCCCCATGTGTGCTGTGTGTCGTGTCTGCACCCTGGGGAAGGAGGAGGCCCCCTTGCAGGGGGTCACCGTTGGCCAGTATGACCCAGGGGGGAAATACTGGAAAGTGTCTGCAGGGGATCAGGTTCCGTGGGTGAGAAGGCACTAATGTCCATGCCAGTCACTGGAGACTTCTCCGAGTTGGCAACTCCCAGCTGGGTTTGAAGGGTCCGGGGGGTGCAGGGGGAAGGGCGCTCCATGAGCAGGCCCAGGGGTGCTTCGCAGGAAGGTAGAGAACCTGCCTGAGGGCAGATGGGCTTTTAGTGCTGCTGGGCAGGGACATGAGCGTGGACAGGGACCAGGTCACCTGTTGAAAGACCAAGTGCCAAGCCAGGGGGCAGCACCAGGGAGTCTTGCAGGGCTCTGTGCTGCACGGAGTGGCAGGATCACATGGGAGGGGAGCCCTCTACCTGTGGGGCCACCGTGGCTCCCTTGACCTTCTGTTCCCCTGACCTGTTCTGACACTCCCTTGGCCTTGCATCTTTGCTGGATATCTCTGCTGGTTCCCGTGTCCTCACCCTCATCCTGCTTCTCTCTGTACTTGCTCTCTGTCCTCAGTCCTGGCACACTCGTGTGCTTTAGCACTGTGCAGGCAGTGGCCTTCGTTTTGCTGACCCAGCAGAAATCCTCTGGTCAGGGGACTTGTTACTGCAGATTGTGGCATTTATAGCGTCAATGCTTACAGCAGACTTTGACCATGCCATCGCTTACTGTTACGGATTTTGGGTCTTTGTGGTGATGTTGAGCGTGTCCCACCCCTGAGTGAGCTGGCCGAGCTTCCCGAGACAGTTGCGCTATGTTCTGTGCACTCTCATGTGCTTCGTTGCAGTTTATAGTTCTGTGCGTGAACTAGGTAGCTGTGCAGGTTGTCGAACGGGTGAAGGTTCCACTCTCTCATTCTTGCTTAGAATTTCTCCCAAGATCCCTCTGGAGAATATTAAATTGTCGTCTTGGTGTAAACTCTGTAACCTATAACACACTGACAAGTATGTAAAACTAATAATTACAAAGCCAATACCGTTTCACCCCAGAACGCACACAGTGCCAGTCCCCAGAACCCCGCAAGTGCCCACTCCAATCTCAGCCTCATCACACAGTCCTGCCTTGTGGCAGTCCCCTCCTTTCCTTTCTTTACGGCCCGACCAGCAGTGCAGATGTGCACCCGAGCAAGGCAATTTAGCTATGCCTGGTTTGAACTTACGAATGGAACACTCACTGCGCGTTCTGTTGATGGGCTCCTTTTGCACGTCCCTGTGTCCCCGAGACTCCTCCCTGTTGCTGCATGTGACTGTGGCTCCTTCACCTCCATCACCGTCTGGAGGCCTGTTCTGCCAATTTCAGTGGTTTTCTCTGGGCCCTATTCACAGCCTTGGTCATCTACAACTTCCTGAGCCTGTGCTACGAGTACCTCGGGGGAGAGAGTTCCATCATGTCGGAGATCAGAGGGAAGCCCATCGAGTGAGTATGGCCAGTCCTGGTAACCCCCAAAGCACCCCTTTTCCTGGGCCTGGCGTTCTTTGAGCTGCCCTGGCATCAGCTGGACACACAGACCACCTCTGCCTGTGACTGTGACCTCCTGTGCTCTCCCGCACTTCCTGAGCAAGAGCGTTCATCTGGCCTCCTGGGAGGGCCTCTCTGACTCGTTCTCTCTCTTCCTGTCTCGGCCTCGGTCCTTTCTGTTTGTCTGTTTCTCCCTCCTGTGGTTTTTCCATTCAGTGCTTTCCCATTGGTTTGTCACCCAGGGCTAGAGCAGCCCTGCATTCCTCACATGCAGACACGCTGCCCTGCATCCCTCCTGTGCTTGGCCTTGGGCTCTAGGGCCACCCCAGACCTCTGTCCCAGCTTGTCTGCACGTGCGGGAGGGCAGCCGTGCCCAGCCCCACCTTTCTCATGCCCCAGCTCTTCGCTCACCAGCCCCTTCTCCTCGCTTGTCTCTTCCAGGTCCAGCTGTATGTATGGCACGTGCTGCCTCTGGGGAAAGACGTATTCCATTGGATTCCTGCGGTTCTGCAAACAGGTGTGTGCCTGGTAGCCGCCCAGGGCAGGAGGAGCAGGCTTGGCCCAGGAGTCTGGGTCTGTGCCCTGGAGCTGCAGCTGTGGGGGGCAGGGGAGGAGCCTGCCACAGGCTGCCCCAACCCCACCTGTGGAGGTCCCCTTCCCTACGAGGTACTGAAGTCCCCAGCAACCCCCTTCCCAGAGTGTCAGGAAGGAGTATTAGCAAGATGTGCTCAGAGGGGTAGTGACTGGCATCCTGGGAGTATCTGGGGCAGCTTTGGGCAGGAGCTGATCCCAAACTCTTGCTCATTTTGGCCAAGCCTTGGTGCGTGAGAATCAGAGGAAATGCATGGAGATTCTAGAATCTCAGTTTGAAAACTTCTCATCAGCTGCGGCTAGAGGGCAGGAGGGTTTCAGCATCAGAGACACATGACACAACGGGCCTCTGCTGTCTCTCTGGTCTCTTCCCCCATTTCCCATTTGGCAGTCCAGATGCTCTCGTTTTCTCAGCCAGGGCCCTCCCTGTGGTCTGAAGTAGCCTGGGTAGCAGCCATGGGCCTGAGCGTCTGACCATTCGGTCTGATGCCCATCTTCTCTGTGTGACCTTGGGTGATGTACTTAACCTGTCTGAGCTTTAGTCTCCTCTTCTGTAAAATGGGCGTAATGACACTTATCGCAAGGCATGGTTGAGAGGAACAGATGAGGGAATGGAGGTAGAGCGTGTGACGCAGCGCCCGCACAGAGCCGGTGGCCTCCTGTTCAGAGGTGGAGGCCGAGAGGCCCTGTGCAGTCTTGACCTCACGTTAGTCCCCTCTGGGGCTCCCCAGGCCTGTGGCAGTCTCTCCGGCATCGCCGGGAGTAGTCAGCACAAGAGGAAACCAAAGCCACAGCCAAGTCACTGCGGTCTGCAGAGGGCTGGCCCTTCTGCTCCTTCCGTGCGGGCCGGCCCTCAGGGTGGGCACAACCACAGGCGTCTACCTGGGCGGGCCAGGCCTCCAGTTCTGTTTCCAGATCTTCCTTCCCTAGTGTGTTTCTAAATTCAGAATCTCACCACTGGAACTGCGGGGTAAGAGTTAAAACTGTCCTGGGCGCAGGGTGGGGCATTTAGAGCCATTGTTTGCCAGGCCAGGTTCCGGCCAGCTGTGACTCACTGCCTTGTTTAATGATTATATTGTCTGCGAAGTTTTGAGCTCATGTTCGCTAGCTAGCATGGCCTCCTTATAAATGATTCCCCAGCCCCATGGGCTAGATGTTCTGCTGTTGGTCCTGGAGGTGACGGGAGAGGCAGTAAGAGGAAAGAGAACAAAGGAAGCCTCTTCGTCCCTTTACCACGGCAGGCACAGGGGTGGGCCTGAGATATGCTTGGTCCAGTTCCCAGTGACTAAAGCTTCTGGAGAGCTTGTTAGAAACAGAGATTCCCAGATGAGCCACCCGCTCTGCCCCAGCCCGATTGAGGAGGTCTGGAATGCAGCTCGGGGACCTGGCACTTGATTAAAGCTGCCTAGGTGACCCTGATGTCCAGCCCGGCTGGGAACTGCTGACTGTACTGGTCCCAGTCAGGGACCAGTCAGAGTGTGGCTGGGCTATGGTTCTGGGGCCTGCTGGCTTGGGCTCTGATGGCCCCTCTGCCACTTTAGCTTCTCCGTGTCTTAGTTTCCTCATCCGTAACACAGGCATGAGGATGGTACCCATGTCAGGCGGCACCAAGTGAGCTGGCAGGGAGCAGCCCCGCCCATTGCCAGGCTCATAGCGAGAATCGCGCAAACTGCCGCTCTTCCCGTTCCCCCGGGGGTGCCGGTCCCACTTCCTCCAGGTGGGGTGATGGGGCCAGGGAAATTCTGTGGGGCTTTCTGAGAGCGGGACCACACCTCTGCCCGTCCACGCGCCTCTCAGTGTGGCAGTCCCGTGGTGCGGGCTGCCCGGGAGCCCCTGCAGGCCTCGCCCAGATCCCCACTCAGGGCAGGGACGGGCTTCAGCGGGCCGCGCCTCTGCCCCAGGCCCCTCGGCCCACTTGCAGCCACGCTGGTGCAGCCTTGCCGATGGGCGCTGATCGGCTCGTAACTGCTGTCGCGGCTCCTCTGGAAGGGCCTGTGGCTTAGGCTTACTTGTCTTCAAGAGAAGGGTGATTCTAGTGATTTTTATGGGCACGGGGATACCCCTTGAGTTTTCTGGGGCCTCCGTAGGGAATTGGGAAAACCCGGCTAAGGAATCCATTCAGCGGCAAGCAAGCCAGCAGGAGCCTTCGCTAAACGCACGGAGGCGGACTTCCTCCAAGAGGCACCGCTCTGTCTGGCTCTGCCGTCCCCACAGCCAGGAGCCTGGGAGGTAGGGACCGGCTGCGTCCATTTCAGAGGCCGAGGACTGTCTAAGCTGCTGCAGCTAGGGGCTGGCCAGGCTGCGGTTCAAACTCAGCTCAGGACTCCGGAGTCTGTGTGCTCTGGCTGCTCCCAGCTCCCCACCTGGTGTTCCTGTGGGTCATCTCCGTCCCCTGGGAGGCCCCAGCTCACCACAAGTCCTGGATCCAGGCCCAGAGTGTGGCGCAAGGAACCAGAGCAGGGGTGGACGGGAGGATGAGAGGAGGCCCTCGCCCACCTCCACTCCCCGAGTGGCCAGTTCCCCCAGCAGGGCCCAGCCCTGCCCACTTCTCCGAGGCTGCCCCTCAATGCTCCACCCCTCACACCCATCCACTTTTCCCCTGGGCCTAGACGGAAGCCTGGTGTGCCTCTGGTCTCTGGCACGTTCTTGACGCTCCTTTCCCCAAGAAGCCTTCTCTGCTGACTGTCTCCTGGCCTGTCGTGCTCTGCGTTGTTGGTCCTCGGTATTCTTCTGTCTTCTCACATGAGGACATTGCACTGTCACCCCCCACACATTCTGCCTGCCCCTCCAGACAGCAGTCCCCTTGGGAGCAGGACATGGGGCTGGCCCCTCCGGCCCTGTTCTCACGTGTTTCCTGTGCTCTCCTCGACTCCTGGCGTCTCTCTCCTGAACAGGCCACCCTGCAGTTCTGCGTGGTGAAGCCCCTCATGGCGGTCAGCACCGTGGTCCTCCAGGCCTTCGGCAAATACCGGGACGGGGACTTTGAGTAAGCAGCGGGCCCTCCCTTGGGCGTGGGGGAGGAGTGCGGGTGCGGGGTGCTGTCCTGCCCAGGCTGGTGCCCTGGCTCAGGGCAGAAGCGGCCAGATGAGCCCCGCAGCTGTGACCTGCGGGCTGTGGTGCTTTGCCTCCCTGCGCCTCTGAGCCTGACCCTGGCAGTGGCCACCCTCGCCCTTGACCCTGCTGTCCTCCCAGGAGTGAGCCCTTGGCGGCAGTCATGTTCACGTGCAGGCTGCAGAGCGGCGATGAGAGTGGATAGGCCACAAAGTGGCGGCAACCCCTTCTGAGGCGGAGAGTGAGAGGGTCCAGGCCGGCCCAAGCTCGGGGCATAAAGCCCCTGCTGCGTAAACTGTACACACACATTTCATTTGGGGTCAGTGACAGTAGCCACGTGTCTGGCTCTGTGCTCGCAAGTGCCTCGCACACACTTTCTGTGACCCACACGGTAGCCCCGCCAGGGCAGGGGAGCAAACTGAGGTTGGGGGCCTGACTTGATCAGGTCACCTACTTTGTGCCTGTCACTGGACTGTTGGGCTGTGGCCTCCAGCACGACCCTGGCTTCCATGCCCATGTCCCGCATCAGGAGTGTGGGCACGGGAGCTTAGACACGCCCGTGAGTAAAGCAGAGGCCGCAGGGCTGGCTGTCCGGGGGCACACCCCTCCCACCCCACCCCACGTCTGTCGCTTTGATCGCCGGCCCCTCCTTCAGTGACTCGCTGAGCTCTGCTCGGCAAGCGCAGCTAAGTACCGTGGGGGCTGTGCACGGGAGGGCGGAGGTGGGCCCCGTCCCTGCAAGGGTCTGTCCAGCCAGAGGATGTTCCACCCCACAGCGTCACCAGCGGCTACCTCTATGTGACCATCATCTACAACATCTCCGTCAGCCTGGCCCTCTACGCCCTCTTCCTCTTCTACTTCGCCACCCGAGAGCTGCTCAGCCCCTACAGCCCCGTCCTCAAGTTCTTCATGGTCAAGTCCGTCATCTTCCTCTCCTTCTGGCAGGGTGAGTCTCTCCCAGTGCTGCGAGGCCGCCTGTGCTCCTTGTCATCTGAGCCTTGGGCTCTCCCTCTGCTTGCTGCCCCCGGTGGCCGGGGCGTGGGTGTGGGGCTGTCCTGGGTGAGCCTGGCCTGGAGCTTCAGGGGCCTCCGTCCACTGGGCACTTGCTGGGGGCAAAGTTGGCATCCTCGAGGGCTTTTCATGGTAGGGGGCTTTGAATGGGGAACCCAGGAGACCCCACATAATCAGTGATGTCTCCATTTTGGTAGTTGGCCAGAAGCTGGGAGAGTGGGGTTTCCAGAGCCCGAGGCTTGTGTCACCATCCCTGCCCTACATGGGCCACTGTGGCCCCACTCCCATCCTCACTGGGGCACACTGGCATCTGGGCAGAGCTGTGTGGAGGAGGGGGCCTGGGAAGGGGTCCAGTCGGGGCCAGACGCCTGCGCTCCCTGTCCAGGCATGCTCCTGGCCATCCTGGAGAAGTGCGGGGCCATCCCCAAGATCCACTCGGCCCGCGTGTCGGTGGGTGAGGGCACCGTGGCCGCCGGCTACCAGGACTTCATCATCTGTGTGGAGATGTTCTTCGCAGCCCTGGCCCTGCGGCACGCCTTCACCTACAAGGTCTATGCAGACAAGAGGCTGGATGCGCAAGGTATGAGCCCGGGCCCTGGGAGACGCCCCAGCAGGACTCTCCCACCTCTCAGCGTCCTACACGTGTGCTTGGGTCAGGTCATGGGGTCCGCAGTTTACATGTGGGGAAGGGGCTGCAGAGGTCAAGTTGAGGGGGCAGGCCCAGGAGGGATTCGCACCCTTGCATCAGCATGACCGTGTGGTCCCGGGGCTAAGCCCGCCTGTCTCCTGCAGCAGGTCCGAGTGTGGCCACCCAGAGATGATATAGACAGTGGGGACAGAGACTCTAATAAACAGACAAATTCCTGAGGGCTTCTGACACCCAATACTGTGCGTGGTTATCCACTTTGTTCTATAATTTCCTCATCTCTAAAGTTCATTTTTTTCTTAAAAAACCTAATTACTTCTAAGAAACAGATTCAGATGGTAATAGCATTTAACAGCTTTCTTTTTACACCTGCTAATCTTCCTCCTTGCTAGAAGCGTGGTTAGCAGCCCCAGCTGTGTAGGAAAATGCCCTGGAGAGCTTTAAAGTGCCGTGTCCAGCCCCGCCCTCAGAGGTTCCTCCGTATCGGGCTGGGCTGGGCAGACGGGGTGTCCCGGGAGAGCTCTGTGCTTTAAGAGCTCCCAGGGTGATTTGCGGCGGCCAGGGAAGTAGTGGGCCAGGAGGGCAGCAGCTGCCAGGCAGTGTGTGTGTGGCGGGGGAAAAGGTTCTAGGAGGGTGAGGAAGAGGAGGTTGGGAATGTCTGAAACTAACTTACCCAGGGAGGAGGCAGGAGGGACTGGGGAGAGGGCAGCCCCCTGGTCTAACACTTGCACCCAGGAGTCCGGCTGCTGCCAGCTGTCTTCCTGCGTGGCCGGCAGCAAGAAACCCACTTCTCCAGGCTCCCTCCAGGCCCCCGCAGGCCCTGTGCGAGTGGCGTGGCAGGTAGCAGGCCCACTTCATTCCTCCCTCTGCCGGCTGGGAAGAGGCCCTGAGACGCCTGTGCTGGCTTTGTTCTTCCAACACACTCGCTTGCTGGGAGCCCTGGGTCACTTTTTCAGTCTTTGGTTGCACACCTACGCTGTGCCTGACCCTCTGCTGGCCAGGGCTTTCAAGCTGGTGTACCCAGTTGGAAGCATCTAGCAAACACCCACCCAGTGTTGAGGGCAACCTCCCTTGGACCTGGTCTGGCAGAGCCTGTGCCCATGGCAACGCCACCTGTGGGCCTGGAGCCTGGGGCTACCCCAAGGAGCAGGCGGGACCATGCAGAGACCTTTTCTGCACTGTGGGCTCTGCAGAGGTTCTCTACTGTTGGCCTGGGCAGTCCCCACGCTATCCTCAGACAGACACGCCTATCCTGGCAAGAAACGGCGTGGCCAGAGTACAACCCGACTGCTCGCCGCGCCTGCCTCCCTGCTGTCCTTGGCCCTTTGGCCACCTTCTGCCAAGGGGCCCAGCCCCTGTCAACCCTCAGGTTAGGCTTGGGTGCAAAGCCAGCTCTGCTGTGATCTGCACAAGTAACTCCTCCCTCTGAGCCTCAGTTTCCTTGTCTGTGAAGTATTATGGGGTTTGTAAAGCACATGGTGCACACGTAGCTCCAGCCACGCCTGAAGAGAAGGGGAACGGGGTGTCCTGACCGAGGCCCGCAGGTGGAGCGCTGGCCACCAGGCAGGACAGCCCCTGTTGGCGTGAGCACGTGGGAGTCGTCGTCCCTTGGCAGGCATGGGAGGAGTCATCCCTAGGTGGACGTCCCCCCCAGGCCCCAGGAGGCACCTGCTGCTGGGTGCCCGGTGGGAGAGGGGAGGGAAGGACGCGTGGTGTCGTGCCGGTGGGCCTTGGTGGTGGGCGCGCATTGTTCACTCAGCTGTCTCTTGTCTTCTCTATTTCTCCGCTTCTCTCCCTGCCCCCCTCGCCCCGCTTTTGCCGCGGGCTTGGCTGTGGGCAGTGCCAACGTACGGCCCTTACGGTAGGTCCCACCCTGGGTCTGCACGTTTGTCCTGCACGTCGGTTCTGGTCACTGTCACTGGCATGCCCCTCTCTGTACGTAGTTCCTTCTCTGTGTCATCTCCTCCGCACAGAGCACCTGCCTGCCAAGGGCCACCCTCTGTAGAGCTTGCTGCTTCCGTCCGGTGTCTCATTCTGGAATATTCCCTGCTGAGTCCTGGGGGCACAGGGCTCGTTCCCGGGATCTCAGGGCATTTAGCTGTGTTTCCGTGGCAGAGAACGCGGAGGGCGGAAAGAGTGCACTGTTTGAGTCAGAAGACCTGGGTTCCAGAGGTGGAACCTTACATCTTGGCTTTGCGACCTGGGCCATTCTTCCCTCTGAGCCCATGGGGACGATTCATGAGCGGATGAGGAGGAAGCCTGTCAGGGCGGGGAGGGGAGCCCCTGAGTCGTGCCTGCTCCCTGTGGGTGCAGGCCAGCCGGGGCCCTGGCCCTCTCCGCACGTGTGGGGGCAGGAGCCTAGCCCCTGTGGAGCCCAGGTCCTCCTGGCTGCCAGGCCCTCGTCCTCAGCACGCCCGACTCGAGTCAGTGCCAAGCCTGTCTTGGCCTTTCTGGGGCATCCCGGATCCCTTCCTACCCACCTGCCCCGGCTGCCAGTGACCTTTGACACCTGGCCACCCCTTCAGGGCTGCCTACAACACCTGCTCCCTAGCCAAAGGAGTCATTTCTTTGCCCCTCCTCTCATCCTAGACCCCTAGCCCCTGGAGGAGGGGGTTGAATGGCAGCCTTGGGGTGGGGCGCTGTCCCAGCATGAGGGGCAGGGGCTGAGCTGCCTCCCTCCCGCCGCCCCTCCTGCCCTGCAGGCCGCTGTGCCCCCATGAAGAGCATCTCCAGCAGCCTCAAGGAGACCATGAACCCGCACGACATCGTGCAGGATGCCATCCACAACTTCTCGCCCGCCTACCAGCAGTACACGCAGCAGTCCACGCTGGAGCCCGCGCCCACCTGGCGTGGAAGCGCCCACGGCCTCTCACGCTCCCACAGCCTCAGTGGTGCCCGCGACAATGAGAAGACTCTCCTGCTCAGCTCTGACGACGAGTTCTAGGTGCAGGCTGCAGTGCGGGGAGTGCTGGCACTGCGGCCGGAGGCAAGCTGTTCCCCACCCCCAGGCTCATAGCCAAGCCAGGAGGCGGCTGGCACAGCTTTGGCGTTGCCCTTTATTTATTGGACCAGAAACACTCACATATCATTTCCAGAGGAACGGCCAGATGCTGTCTGCCCAGGGGGACAGCCTAGGCTCACCCACGAGCCTCCAGGAATATTCCTGCGTGGCTGCCCCTGCACTTCCTGGGCAAGGGGCAAAGGACAGTGGAGCAGTTCCCACGCCCCTGCTGCTCGTGTTGTGGTGGGGCATGCCGGGACCAGCCGTGCCCAGGCCAAGCGCTGCGTGCGTGTGGACCAGCGGCTGCAGCCTTCTAGACACCTCTTCCCCGAGAGACTCTGGGCTGAGGTTGGCAGGCCCCAGCCCACCCCCTACAGCGTGCAATACTCCAACCTGGGCTCTTCCCGCCTGCTCCCCTCCCCTGTCCACCTTTGTCCCATGCTAGATTTGCCTCACCCCGGGCAGGAGGAGGAAATGGGGATGCTCTGTGGACCCCCCTCCTGACCCAGGCCGACCTGGCATGCTGCAAGGATCAGAGCCAGACCCCAAGAGCCATGGGTCCCACCTAGGGAGGGTGCTCTGGGGCCTCTGGCCCCTGGGTGTCCTTGCCATGGCTGCACCTCTGCCCACCTTATGCCCTTCCTCCCAGACTGCCGAGGACAGCCAGCAGCCTGCACTGCCCTCTTGCTTGGGTCCTTCCTCATGATAGAGTTCTAGGGGGAGCCCTGTGCTGCTCGGGGCCTTCCCACCCTCCCTCCCAGGCTGAGCAGCCAGAACCTGTGCTGGACCCTGGTATCTCCCTGGGGCTTCTCCCTCCCATTTCAGGGGAAAGGTCTGAGTTGCTACGTTTCAGACCAGCGTCCGGAGGAAGACAGTCCAGTGGGGAGGGTGGGAGGGATGGCCATGCAGCTGGGAGGTGGCAGCAGTGGTCCCAGACCCCTCTCCCAGGGCCCTGTCCACACAGGGTCTTCTCTGCCCCGCCCTGCCCGGCTCCTCTCTTCTGTGCCTTAGTCACATACAAAAGCTCCCTCCCTAGCCCTGGTCTGTCCCAGACATCCCTGGGGGCTCCTTGTTAAGCTGCTGGCACTCAGAAGGTCCTGCAGTGCTGGGCCAAGAGCCCTTGGACAGGCCTCCGGAGTGGCCAGGACCACCAAGTCCCCTTCGCTCACCCCTCCATGCCCATATACCTGGGGCCTCCCAGGGTTGGACCCCCCAGGCAGGCCGGGTTTACCTGGCGCCTGGCTTAGGAAGAGGCTGGGCACAAAATGCATGTTCCTGCAGACAAAGCTTTCTGGCATTTAGCAGATAGTACTTGGGTTGGGGCTGCAGTCGCCTCTGGAAGTGGGTAGGGTGAGGGAGAGGGGCCCTTGCCTCTGGCATTCACCATGGAATCTTTCCTTTGGTCCGTCTTGGAATAAACAGGGTCCCTCTCTCGGATCTGTGACGAGGGTCAGGTCCCAGCAGTCTTCCTGGCCTCCCTCCTGGCCTCATGGCGAAGCCAGCCCTCGGGGGGCCCAGAGGCCTCCATGTGGGGTACCGGAGTCAGTTCTGCACACCTGTCGTGGGGTGCCTGGCCGGCGGCCCCAAGCTGCCCGGGAGGGCAGGGCAGGTGCAGGCTGAGGAGCAGCCCTGGCTCCCCCTGCATTTGCTTTCTGAATCCATTTCTCTGACTCGTTTTCCTTTCTCCTTCAGGCCAAAGTGTGTTGCTGGTTCTGGCCCCCTTGGTCCCTGCCTGCCCAGCACTGTCTGCTCGCATGGTGGGTGGGGGTGGGGGGAGCTCGGTGGCAGGGAACTAGTGGTCCCTGGGGACACAGGGTCGGGAACACCTGCCAGACCGCTCCATCCCCTCCTTCCTAGGATGCATAACCTACCTTGTCTTTTTTTTTTTT
>VBSM01003169.1:29186805-29205140 GCA_008086735.1 Cheirogaleus medius | reverse complement strand
GGGGGGGGGGGGCGCTCACATTGCCAGAGACTAACATCAGGGTCCAGGCCCCCCTTGGACAAAGTGCCTCCCCATCCCCCAGCCAGCTGGTCGCAGGGTCTCACGCCCCCACCACGTGAGGGGCTCTGTCCACCTGGTGGGCGGGGCCTGCACCCTGGGGGCGGAAGTCCTCCCTGGGGTCTTCCTCCCAGACTCTCCCACCTCCCTGAGCCCATCCTCCCCCCCCCACCCCAGGGGCAGGGGCTGCTGGGCGTGGGCAGTGTCTGCCCACCAGGCTCAGTGCCTGGCCTCCAGGGCACTTCCCTCCACCGAAAGCCTCCCAGGGCCTGGCCTCCTGCTGACAGGAGCACTCAGGAATGCAGCGTGGGTGGGGGACAGTCCCAGCCAGCCTCTAACCTTGAGGTAAATAGCCGGCCCCTCCTGCAGCTTCCTGCCGCCCTTTCCGCAGCCTGAGCTCAGCATTTCGGGATCTCGGGCCTGGCAGGGAGAGCACCAAGGCCCGGCCTCAGATGGGGAGAAAGCCCTATGGACCAGCCAACCCATGTGGTTTGGCTGGTTCCCAGATGCAAATCCTGCACCTTCCACCAACCAGTCCCCAGCCACAGGGTCATCCTCACCTCGGTCTGTGCTGCTGTACACGTGGGTCCTACGTGTTAAAGCTTGCAGCCATGCAAGCCTCTGGGGCTTTTCATGCCTCTGATCTCATAGCACCTTTATCTTACGGATGGGTAAACTGAGGCTGCAAGAAACCAAGTAAGTACCAAAGACCCCACAGCTAGGAAAAGACACACCTAGATTCAAACCCTGACTGCCCCGACCTGCAGACCACAGTACACTTGGCTCCTTCTCAGGGTCCCCCAGAAAGGCTGGCAGGTTGAGTTGAAATTAGTGAGTCTGATGCCTGGAATGAGATGCAGGGTTATGTTTTAGTCCTGCAGGGTGGGACTGAGGAAGCCACTTGCTCTCTGTCTCCCTGTGCCTTCTGGAACATGGGGAAAATATTTCTACTTGGCTGTAGAAAATCAGACTTCAATGTGAAAGTGCTGGAAAGATTACTCCGAAACCTGAGGTTTTTTTTCTCTCTGGGTGGGACTGTTTGTTCACTGAAGGGAAGCCCAGGGAATTTAACCCTAAGTTTCATTGTGCTAGTGGCTTTGCCGTCCCCAGGGAGGCTCCCGGGCTCTAGGCAGCCAGATGGAAGGAAGGACCAAAGTTCCAGCACTGTTCCCCAGCCCGCTTCTACCTCGGCCCATGCCCCTGAGCAGTAGCTAGTGATGGGGACTCACCACCCACCCCCAGAGGCCCTGACTGGGACTGGAACAAAACCCCAACCTAGGCCCCTCATTCAGAAGGCCCACACACACAAAACATAGCCCAGCATATACACTTCTCTGTGGGAAAAGAATTTGACTTTATTCAGAAAGTCTACAAAATACAGAAGGCGGATAACTCGCTTGCTGTAAGTCAGGAAATAAATAAATTCTAGGGCCCAGGCAATTTTTTTTAAAACATTTTTTTTTGTTATTGCCATTGGTTTTCCCTAAATATAAGATAAAATGTGATTTATTTGCAGATATAAAATATAAAGTCCAGCTCAGGGCCACAAGCCACTTTTCCAGGGAGTGAGATCTAGGGCTCTGGCTGGGGAGAATAACTTAGATTCGTGCAATAAATAAACAGTGGGGAGGGGCAGCTGTATACAGTGTTGGGGGAGGGGCTGGGGCCTGGCTTCCAGGAAAATGGCAATCATTGGCTGCAGCCCGTCCCCATCCCACAGTGGATACTCACAGGGTCCAAGTGGGACCCTTACTTCCAAGGACCCCACTCCAGGCTGCGGGACCACAGGATCTGTCTCTTATCCCCATCTGCCACAGCAGTCGCCACCACAGTCCTCTTTCTCTCCGGCTGGCTGTCTCCAGGGCACCCTGACTGCAGGGAGAGCCCAGGGCTGAGCCAGGCCAGCTCCTTCCCACCCATCCCTCTGTGTCACCTTCTCTGTCCCTCTGCTTCTTGCTCTTCCCTTGCAGAGAGCCATCCCCCAGGCCAGGGAGGCCCTCTCACCACCTTTTCAGTCCTGTCCACTGTTGCATGGCTGGAATCTTGGCGCAGCAGTAAGACAACTCAGCTTCTGGTTCCAGCTCAACCACTAAGTGGTGTGCGGCCTCGGGTCCACTGCAGGGCTGCCTCCCCATCCGTTAACTGGGCTCCACTAGTCGATTCTAACCACTCTCCTAGCTTTGGAAGGCCGGCGCCTCCACGCCCAAAGCAGAGGTGGGAGAATCTCTTCAGTGCAGTTTCCCGCAGGACAGCCAGCCGGAGTCCTGAGTCCTGGGAGGGTGTGAGGGCATATTAGCACATTCAGAGCAATTTCCAAAGTGAGGGATGCCCTCGTTTCCCCCGACAGCTCTTCTCTGAGCCAGCTCTGTATCGCGTTCTTACCAATCCAAGAAGGCTGAACTTTCAGCTAAGGGCGACCCCAGATCTGGAACTCCCACCCCCCCACCACCAAAATTGCCTCTCCCTAGGACCATTAGGTCCCAGTTTCAGGGGCTACACGAGGAAGACAGGACCCCGGGAGGGAATGTGTGTTCATCACGGGGGCTGGCGGCTGCAAGAAATGGGGCCTGGGCACAGAGACTGCTCAGGCACTTTGGGAAGAGAGATGGGGTCGGAGGGGCGTGGCTGGGGAATGGGCGTGGCTCGGGGGAAAGGGGCGGGCAGGGCGGGCGGGGCGGGCACTAGGAGCAGGCGGCCGGGCCGGGGGCGGGGTCTGGGCCAGGGGCGGGGCCAGACCCCGGGCTTGGGGTGGACTTGACGATGGTGATGACGCTGGCGGGCGCCACGAGCGCGGCTGGCCCGCGGGCCGCGGCCACTGAGCGCGCGAAGCCCTGCAGTGCCTCGCACTTGCCGCGCAGCGCGTCGAGCTCCAGGCGCATGGCCGCGTTCTCACGCGCCAGCTTGTCCACCTCGCGCTCCAGCTCCGACTTCTGCTTCTGCAGCTCCTCCTTCTGGCACACGCGCTTCACGCGGCAGCTGGCGGCGTAGCCGCGGTTCTTGAGCGTGCGGCGCCGCTGCTTGAGCCGCGTCACCTCCTCGGCCGAGAGCCCCCGCAGGTGTCGGTTCAGCTCCCGCACGGACAGCCCCATCAGCGCCTCGTCGGACAGGTGCGGCGTGTTCTCGCTCAGCTCGCGCTTGATCTGCGGACATGGGGAAACTGAGGCCCGGGGCTCACTCCTGCCTGTGGGCCCCAGTCCTAGGCCTGGAGCGCAGCAGGTGCTGGGACGCCCTCTTCCGCCCCCCGTGCTCCACTTCACCGCCTTAGCCACGGAGGTGGCGGCTGGACTTGATCCAAGCCCCCGAAGGGGAGCAGGAATCCCAAAAGGGGAAACTAGGCCAAACCAGGATCAGAACACGAAAGGAGGCCACCCCAGGGCTTGGCCTGAATTCTAACCTAGCGCAGTGCTGGACTCAGCCAGAGAAACCTAGGCCAGAAGGCACCTTTGAATGTCCCAGTGGGCAAAGACCCGATGGGGAAGCAGGCCCAGAGAGGGAAGTGACCTGCCGGGGGCGGCCCACAGCCTGTGACCAGAGCCCAGCCCTCCTGCTTCCCAGCCCATGGCCCTTCCCTTTGTTATCCTGAACGCCTGGTGCCTGCTGAGCCACCCTTGGTGATTCCAGGAAGGGAAGCGGCAGCTGGGATGGCGAGGTCTGCCTGGGCAGGGAGGGATGGCTTCGCTGGGCACAAGAGGTGCTGCCTCCTCACCTTCAGGGCTTTGCCGGATAAGGGGTCCCCAGACATGTTTGCAGAAGGTGCCCTCTGGGCTGGAAACCTAGAGGAGAAAGGAAGTCAAAGTCACTTTTTTCCCCCTCCACTTAGAATAAAATCCAAACTCACTACCTTGGCATTCAAGGCCCCTGCTCTCTTAGAACTCATCTCATACCTTCATACCTTCATCTGTCCACATTGGTCCAGCCACAGTGGCCCCCTTGAATGGCTCATTCCATCCTCAGGACCTTTGCACTTGCTGTTCTCCTCACTGTTCTCCTATCTCTCCATAGTGACGCCTTATCATTTAGGTCTTTGCCCAATGCCACTTCCTCAGAGAGGTCTTCCCTGACGTCCTGGCTATAAAGCCCTCTTGTGTCACATCACATAACCCCAGTTATTAACTCTCCGAACAGCCACCTCTTCTGCAGTTCTTATGTTTGGTTCCTCTCTCCCTCCCACCCCTCTTCTACCAAAATGTAAGCCCATGAGGGCAGGCCTTGCCTGTCTTCCCACAGCATCAATATGCCTAATCAGTGCTTGTCATATAGCAGGTGCTCAATAAATATCCACCAAATGAATGGACACCCCTCCCCTGGCCATTCTTCCACATGGGGCTCAGATGTGTGTTTCATTTGGTTTTAAAAAACTTTTCATTGAAATATAACCTACATACAGAAAAATGCACAAAACACATGTGTCCTGGTCAATGACTCACGAAGTCCAATCAGCACCCTGTCAAGATACAACACAGCCAGTCCCCTCCCCTCCCCAATCCTCCCTCATCCAGACCCGTGTTGTGGGAAAGCTTCCCACACCCCTGGGGGCTGCCATACCTAGACTGATGAGGTCCCATTGGCCCCCAGTGCCTCCCCCACAGCATGGAAACCTCATGGTCACTCGACAACTGTTTGTTGAGCAGCTACTATTTGCCAAACATGTGCTTGGCACTGAGGAGACAGAGAGGAATAAAACCTCAGGGAGGGTTACATTCCGGGGGCCAATGGTTGTTGCTTAGGCTGGAGAGGGGGTTGTCTCCCAAAGGCTCTGTTACAGCAGCTGCCCCCTCAGTCCCCAGCTGGTCCGATCTCCTCCCGCATTCAGTGTGAGCCGGAGTTTTCTCATCTGACAGTTCCCGGGGGAGGGGGTGGTGGGAAACACAGAGAACAAAGGCCGATGCGTGTGGTCTGCAGGGCAGCACCCTGCAACCTCGAGCAGTATTAGCAGTGCCCAGTTCGACAGAGGGCAGGGGCAAAAGCCTGGAGCCAGGCCCTGGCTCCTTGAGCTGTCTGTGGGGCTGACGTCACACACACCTGGCAGGACCGGGTGTTTCCCAGGGACCTCGTGGAAGCACATGGACCTTGGTGTCAGACCCACCTGGGCCCACTCTCTAGTTGTGGGATTTTGGTGGGTCAATGGCCCTCTCTGTGCCTTGCTTTCCCCCCAGGTGACACAGGGGAGTTTCATGTTAAGGCAGATCACATCACACCTCTCTCAGGTCTGTCCCATGGCTCCCAACTCACTCAGAGTAAAGACAAAGTCACTGTAGAGACCCACAAAGTGCTGCGAGATGCGCCCCCAGCACCGGCCCCTCTCTCTTCAGCCCTGCCTGGCTCCCCCTCGCCCGCTCTGCCCCAGCTGCACGGCCTCCTTGCTGCTGCTCAAACGCACGGCCCACGCTCCGCCTCAGGGCCTTTGCACTGCCGGTTCCCTCTGCCCGCCGTCCTCATGCCCTACGGAGCCATGTGGTTTGCATCCTCACCTCGGGACGCTCTTCCAATCTCAGGTCTACTCAATTTAGGATTCCCAACCCCGGACACACACACACACACACACACACGCACACACACATACACACAAACACGCATGCACACACACTCTCCCTGCGTCCCCTCCGCACCTCACGTCTCTCCGTAGCACCTTTCGCCCTGGGCCATGACTGCCGCTCACATACGTGGTACACATCTGTTCCGTGTCGGTCTCCACCCGCGCCATGAGGGCAAAGCTCTCGTCTTGTCCACTGCTGCCTTCCAGTGCTTAGAACAGCGCCTGATATAGCAGATGCTCAAGTAACAGTCACCGAGTTCTCAGTGTGACTCAGGACGAGGTGGGGACTGTCCACGGCTTCTCAGGAAACCCCCCAGCCCCTCCAACCCACGCAGTCGGGGGTCTGGCTGCTCAGAGGGAAAGAGGGAGGGGACAGGAAGGGGAAGTTGGCACTTCAAGCGATCCCCTGACAGAGGCAGCCACTGTGGCCCTTGGGCGGGGAGGGTCTTAAAAGTCACCCAGGTTCTTGGGGCTGCTGGGAGAAGCTGAGGCCCAGAGCGCACCTCAGGCCTCAGGCACCTCTAGACTTGTGCCGATCCTTGGCGGGAGGGCGGGGGGTGAGGCTCGTTTCATGGGTTGGAGCCCTGAGCCGCAGTCCCCATTGCTGGACATGCAGGCTCAGCCTGGGCTCTGGCCTCAGTTTCCCTGCCTAGCACTCCAACCCTACGGGGCTTAGGCCCTGCTGCCCGCCTGGCTTTCCTCCTTTCCTTGGGGGCCGCTATACACCCCGGCCCTACTCGGACAAATCGCGTGGAATATGCAGGCTGCCCTTTCAGAGACACTACCTGGACGTGTTCATACACCCCCTCACCGACCCCACCCTCAGTGCAGGCTCTTAAATGGTCGCCTTCCCCTCGACACACACCTGGGGAGGTCCCTGCATGCGCCCCCACCCCCACTGGCCTCAGCTCATCGTCTGCACAGCAACTGGACGATCTTTCCACCTGACCATGCCACCTCCCAGATCAAAACCTTCCGTGGCTCCCTGCTACCCTGAGGACAGAGTCCAGACCAGCCCTCATGGCACCCCAGGCCCCGCGTGTCCAGCCCTAGGCTCGTTTCCTGCCACTGCCACCTCCATTCTGCACTCCAGCCACAAGGAATTCCTTTCACTTCCTCCCACGCGCCCCATGACACGTCTCTGCCCTCCTTCCCCCAACTTTGTCTGGCAGACTCCTACTCACACTGCCCTGGCTGTAGCCATCTCCTCCTCCAGGAAGCCCTCTCTGACCCCTAGGACTTGTTAGGCACCTCCCACCCTGGTGTGGTAATGTGTTGCATTTCCTTGTCTCTGCACCAGACAGGGAGCTCCTCGGGCAGGGGCCAGGCTGAGTCAGCTCTGGGTGCTTGAGGCCGCCCAGCACAGGGCCTGGCAGGGCGCAGGCACTGGGGCGTGGGGGAGGGGGAAGTCTCTGCTACCGTCACCCAGCTGTTCGGTGTCCGAACTTAGTTCCAAGCCCAAGCCTAGCTTAGCACAGTCTGCGAAGAAAACCTCCTGGCCCTGTCTCTAATTCTCTCTCCTTTCCAGCTGCCTCCTTGCTTCTGCTTGGCAGAGATGGCACAGCTGCCGGAGAACAGAAGGGAACAGAGGGATCCTAGCCATGTGACTTTTGGCCCCAAGGTGGAGTGAGGGAAGCAGGGAAAGGGGCATTAGATTGGGAGTCAAGCTTGGGTTCAAGTCCCATCTCTGTTTTCTCCAGGCTGAGTGATCTTGGGCGAGCCACTGCACCTCTCTGGGTCTCCACTTTCCCATCCATAGGATGGGAACAATATCTGCCTCGAAGGGTTGTGGTGGAACAATGGGTATAAACCGTAGAGGTCAGTGAGCAGCCGGGAGGTTATTAGAGTTGCTGAGTCCGTGCAGGAGGGTTCAGGCCCACGGCCAGCACTGGGATCTTCTCTGACTCAGCATCTCCCATCTGCCCGGGGTCACAAAAGGAAAGGCAGGAAAGGCCCTTAGAGACCCTTGGCCCCCTCCTCACTTTCCCCAAGGGGAGGTGGAGATCCAGAGAGGGGCATCGCTTGCCTGAAGCCGCACAGCAGGTGAGTGGCTGCCTCCCCCCAGATGGGGAGGAATTCTGAACACCTGTAGAGGCCCAGGCCTGAATCCTGATCCTATCACCCTGTCACCTCCCTGGTCCTCCCAACAACTCTGTGAGATAATGCGCAGAGAGGGCACTAGAGGAGTCCAGGGTCACACAGCCAGCAAGGGGTGGAATTGAGGCAACCTGCCCCCGCCCGTTTCCCTGCCCGTGTGAGGAGGAGGCTGGACTTGCCAGTTTCTGGGGCCGCCCAGCTCTGATGTGCCAGGATCTGTGTTGGTCCTGCTGGGGATATGGCATGCATATGACACCGAAATGTGCAGGGCCCTTGGCCAGCTGTCGGGGCGCCGGCGTGCCGAGTGACACCTGTGCAGTCTGAACTACACAGAAAGGCCTGGCAGGACAGCGGACATGAACTCACTGCCTGTTGGTGTCGCGTGCTGCGGCGGATGCAGATGCTCAGAGGCATGGCCGGGCCCCTCACACAACTCATTCTTCCTCTCTGGGCCTGGGGTCCTCTCTCGTAGAGTGGGGATGATCATAATAGTATGAGTGTGTGAATACTAGAGGCTTAGACAAGATCAGGAGATGCAGGTGGTCAGCCCCTCTCGCCATCGCCCCTCTATCCACTCTCAACACAGCACTAGCCAATCACAGCGCTCATTCCCAGTGGTGGGTGCGGCCCCTGCATCTTTCTCAGCACAGCACTGCTTTCCATGGAGCTGGGATGCAGCCTCAGAATCCTTCTCAACACTACCTGCGGTGTAGACCTCAGAGGTGGAACTGCTGGCCATTCCCTGCTCTGGAGAATGGCGAAGCTGTGACAGCTGTGATTCTAACTGCCCTGCGGCCCTAGGAAGGCTTCGGACCTGCTCTGCCCTCCTGTCCTCCATGGCCTCGGCTCCCAGCCTTAGCCCCCTCAACTGGATGTCAGCTGAGGCCCCCACGTTTGCCCAGAATGTCCTCGTGCAGCAAAGTCAGGCAGCCACAGAGGGAAAGTCACAAGAAGGGGGAACTTTCTGACAACCTCAGGCTTTCAGCCTCCAGCCCCAGGCCAGGGGCTGCTGGGTTGTAAACCAGGGGGGCCTGGGTCCCCCGCCTCTGCCCGTCTGGCTGACCCTGGGCCTGAGACAGCAGCTGATCCAGCCCCTGTTCTGCAGTGGAAGCAACCACGCAGCTGTTTGGTGGCGCTGGTGGACCAGAACCCAGGGGTCCAATTCCCGGCTCAGGGCTCTCTCTTCGATGTCCAGCACCAGCACCCCTCCCGCTTCTTCCCTTCTTCCCTCGGAAGCCAGCAGAGCTGACTCTAGGGTCTGCAGGTTCCCGATACTCTCTGGAGGCGTGGGGAGCACTCTTACTCTTGGGGGACAGACAGCTGCCTTGTCCAGTCAGCAGCTACAGGCCCTTCTACACCCCCCTCCCTGGCCCCCCGGTGCATCCCAGAGATATCCCCACCCACTGGCATGGGCTCCTCCTGGCTGCCGAGCCATTTTGCTTGCTCTGTGAGGACAGAGGGAAAAAATGTGTTTTCCTGGGTCTTGGCAGCTCGCGCTGGTGGAGCCTCCTCCCTGCTGGCAGGGGAGCAAGGCCAGGGGAAGCGAGCACTGCAGGGAAGCAACGGCCTGGGGTTCCAGCCCCAGTTCTGCCGCCCACTCACACTTGCTGTGTGACTTCAGGCACATCACTCCTTTGCTCTGTGCTCAGTTTCCCAACATGCCAAACCTCCTCTGAGCCCAGGGTACCTTCCAACAATGACAATCTCCAAGTTTATGGTGTCAGATTCTGGCCCAGAGCTCCAAGACCACCAGCAGAGTGGAGGCCCTGGAAGAAAGGGAAGGAAAGCAGAGGACACAAACCCCTAGACCATCGGCCTTGACCGTCCCTCGGCTCCACCAGCACAGCCAGGGACCACTTCCTCTCTCCTCTGGCCCATGACCACAGCACCTGCTCGCTGGCCTCCATCTCCAACCCTCACCACTGATCCTCCCCCAAGGGCTGTCAGAGGGATTGTCTCTGACGCAAACCCACAGACCTGACCATGTTTGGCCCATTTCAAAACCCTGCAGTGCCGGCTCTCCCCAGCCCACACAGTGGGGCCCTCAGGCTCCGCTATGTTCCCGCTCCCAGGATCGCATGCTGACAACAGATGAATGAACAGCATTCCACTGTCCCCACATGTTTCCCACAGGGACACATGGGCAATGCGTGTGTGTGTGTGTGTGTGTGTGTGAGGGAGGAGGTCACCTGAGCTCTGAGGGATCTGCTCACTTTGGGAGACTGTTTCAAGGATCCTCCAGCCCTGGCCCTGGCTTCCTGCTTCCCTGGGGTCCCCAGGCCTTTTTCTCCATGTGTCATGGAGCTTTTCAAGGTCATGGACCCAGTGCTCATTCATTCAATCAGCAAACATCCAAGAAGCACCTACTGTGTGCCAGTCTCTGTGTCTAGTCCTGAAGGTCCAAAGATGAAAGCTCCTGCTCTCAGGGCTTCCCAGATATCACCACTCCATCAGACTCGGCTCACTAGTCACCTCCACAGGGAAGCCTTCCTTGATTGCCCTGGCTAAGTCCTGATATATACTCTCAAACCGCAGTGACTTCTCCCTCACACCACCCATGGGAGCTGTGGCTCTTTCTTCACCTTTGTCTCCCTTGCTCAGCTGTGAGCTCTCAGAGGGCCGTCTCTGGATCTGGCTCGTTCATGGTTTCATCCCCAGCATCTGGCCACAACAGGGGCCCCGTGGCAACGTAGGGATAGAAACATTAGGACTGATGGAGCCCGGTGGGTCCTGGGCCCTAGAGAGCCCCGGGGGGATTCAATGGGAGGTCAAACCTTTCAGTGCTAACTTTCCATCTGTGACTAAGTCAACAGCCACTTCCCCTCAGCCCCTGACCCTCGCCCCGCTAGGGGATGTTTCCTGCCTGGCTTTGAGGATGGGCCCGCCTGGTTCCTGCGCTCTTAACTGCAACCCCCTTCACTCAAAGCCCACATACTCCTGGAAACCCCAGGCTCCTGGCTTAGGAGGTCCTGGCCTAGTTCCAGCTGTAGATGGGGACATCTGCAGCTCACCAGGGCTCAAAGATTCAAAGTTAAAAGATCACTGGTTCCTTGCCCTAGCAAGCTCAAGCGCTCTGTGGGTGGGAGGAGGGGGAAGGTGGGTTAGGAGCAAGGAAGCCCTAGCCCCTAGCCCATCCTTCAGGCTGCTGGGCTAAACAGGTGCTTTCTGCAGGGCTACTGGGTAAGCGGATGGGTGGGGCTGGATCCACACTAACCCTTCTACCTGTAAGAGCGCCTATCCCCACTGTCAGCTGACCCTGCCTGGCTTTGGGTGAGGACTCTGAGTCTGCCACCTGGCACAGGTCCTCAACTAGCTTCTGGGGTCTGGCTGTCAATAGGTCCCATTTGACTAGTTTCTATGAACTGAAACTACCGGGGGGACAGAAACCAGCTCCCCCTCATCCTCTTGACCGAGCAGGTACAGCTTCCAGAAACCCAGACTAGCCAGAGTGGCCACCAAAAAGAGGAAGCCTGGGATTCCCTCCCTACCCCTACCTTTACCGTGGATTTTCTGGCCCTTCCTGTTTTTCCTGAGACTTGAGGGGATGGGCAACCCTGGGGATGAACAAGAGTCCCCAGAGTCCTCTCTCCCCAGGGAGCCCAAAAACCTGGGGACGAGAATCTGGGCTCCAACTCTGTTACCAGATCCACCAGGGTGCCTCCTTCACCTCATCCCCAGCTCAGCTGGATGAGGTCTGCGATACCTCGCCCCACCCTGTGGTTGCGGGGCGCCGGCCTGGGCGAGGGACAAACACTGGGGTCACATGGTGGCGGCCCTGGGAAACTCCGCAGAGAGCGGACGCCTGGCAGCCCTGGCTGGTAAGAAAGAGGGCGCCCGGGGCAGAATTCGCAGCCCAGGGTGACCACGGACCTGTTGGCTTCCTTTGCTCTGGTCCTTATTCCGCGTTTACTCCTGTGGACAGACCGGGACACGCCCTCTCCGAGGTAAACACCGCGGGCACACAGGCCCCAGGGAGCGCGCGCGCGGACACGGACGGAGGGACGGACACGCACACACACACACGCACACACACACGCACACACCCCGAGGTGCACCGCGCACCGCCGGGCAGGACAGGCAGGACGCTCGCCAGGGAACACACACCCCGCCCGCCTGCCCTCGGACGTAAACAAACCGCGCACGCACGACCCGCGGGCCCGGGTCCAGGGACTGTTCTCAGCGAGTCACGTACGTGCACACACCGCCCCCGCCCCCGCCTGGGCGGACGCTGACGCTCCCCAGCCTGCGCTGCCCCTTCCTCCCGGCTCCGCCGCCTCGCGCCCGCGCCCTGGGAAGGGGCCCCGTCTCCACCCCCACCCGCCGAGGGGCCCGGCCCCGTCTCGGTGTCCCCGGGACCACGGCTCCCTTCCCGCACGCAGCCGTCCCGCGACGGATCCAGGGAGCACCGACGGATAGCGCCCGGCGCCCGCCCCAGGCACGGCCCGGGCGCGGAAATCCTGCCGCCTCGGGGTCCCGCGTGGCGTCCCCGTCCCGGACCCGCGTTCCTCACCCGCCTCTCGGCTCGCTTGGCCCGGCGCGCCTCGCACGCGCGCGTCTCGCGGCTGTCGCGGCTGCTGTCCCAGCGCGTCCCCTGGTCTGTCTCCCTCCGGTCCGAACCGAACCACAGGTCGCTCCGAGCCCGGCTCCCGGGAGCGCGGCGCTGAGTTTTGTTGTGGGGCGGGCGGCGCAGGGGGCCGGGGCCGCGCGGAGTTGTAAGGCGAGCTTCCCGGAATTACTCACTCACAGGATTCCTTTCATTCATAAAAACCCAGTCATGCGGTGACGTCACCGCCCCGGCCGCCCCCCGGCCGCGAGAGGCCGCCCCGCCCCCGGCCCCGCCCCTGTCCAGGCCCCGCCCCCGGGGCCGAAGCTGCCCTGCCCGGCCGGGATTCTCAGCCCTGCTCCAGCGCTTGCCGGCCGCGTTCACGTGACACCTCGCGAGAGGCCCGTGGGTGGAGGTGTCATTTGCCTCGTTTTACAGTCGGTGGTCCGGGCCTCTCCTTGCTTTTCTATGAGCTCTAGGTTTGTATTTCCACAGCGAACAGCTTTCCTGAGAACAAGACTCGTAGCCAACTGCCCCGCTCTGCGCCTCCAGTGGGC
Source organism: Cheirogaleus medius (assembly GCA_008086735.1). Classification (NCBI taxonomy): domain Eukaryota; kingdom Metazoa; phylum Chordata; class Mammalia; order Primates; family Cheirogaleidae; genus Cheirogaleus; species Cheirogaleus medius. The sequence goes on along the minus strand of VBSM01003169.1, from coordinate 29,192,350 downwards.
GCGAAACGGAGACTGCAAACACGACACGGCCAAAGTCCAGCTCCTTGATGGTCAGCCCCACCTCCGCGCCCCTCTTCACCCCATCTCGGCTGTCCAGGCCAAAACCTTAGAGCCTTGCTCCGTCCCTCGTTCTCCGTTCCTGCCCACCCCATTACTCAGGCCAGCTCTGTCTCCAACAGTCTCCTGTGTGGGACCGCTTCTACCCGGCTCCAGCCCTACCACCTGGCCCAGGCACCAGCGACTTACCTGGACAATGGCAGCAGCCTTCTGACAGTCTCCCCGCTTTACCCCTAAAGGCTCTCTTCATACACCAACCAATGTTCTCAAAACAGAGATCAGATTGTTTACACACTCCCTCTGGCCACTCCCCCCTCACCTGCTGCTCTTCAGTCACAGAGCCTGTCTTTCTATTCCCCAAACACACCAAGCTCATTCCTGCCACAGGCCCTTTGCACTTGCTGTTTCCTCTTATGTTCACTTGCTTGGCTCTTTCATCTTTCAGGTCAGCTCAGATGTCACCACCCCAGAGAGGCCTTTCCCAATCACCCTGGCTAAAGGAGTCTTCACCTCTGAAGTTGTTCTTGTATTACCTCAGTGTTTTCATAGGGTATTTCCTTATTTATGTCTGTGCTTACTGTTTAGTGTCCATCTTCCCCAACTGGAATGTAAGTTTCATGAAGGTAGGAGCTTGTTTTTTAAAAAAAGTTTTTGATAGAGACAAGGTCTCACTATGTTGCCCAGGCTGGTCTTGAACTCCTGGCCTCAAATGATCCTCCCGCCTCGGCCTCCCAAAGTGCTGGGATTACAGGTGTGAGCCACTCATCCAGCTGGACCTTGTTTATCACCACTGCATGTGCCTAGAATAGTGTTTGGCACATAGTAGGCCTACAATAAATGCATGTTGAAAGAATAACTGAGTGGAGGCTCAGAGAGGTAAAGTGACTTTCCAAAGTCACTCAGCTAGGAAGTCCTAGAACTGGAATTTGAATCCAGGTCTGAAGGATTCCTGGTCTAGGAGTTTGGGGTGAGGAAGGGCATAAATGTGAGGAATTTGCACAGTGGCTGGGACTCCACCCACAGAGCTGGCTTTGGGAGCAACACAGGGGTGTGTTGCAGTTCGTTGTCCTTTTCCTTTGCCTACGCTGTCCTCACTGCCTGAAGTACCCCCACTCCACAGCCAGCTGTTCTGTGGGGCTGCCACATCACAGCACTCCCTTCTTCTGTGGAGGGCACAGGACTCCTCCAGACCGGAGGCCTTTGTGTGGCACCCTGGCCCTTTCCTTTGATGTGGTGAATTTGATTTCAGAGCCCTCATCACACTTTCCTGCCTCTGGGCCTGGCATTGTGACATCCATCCCTTACCTCGTAAAGGCCTTGGGTTTTGTAGGCAGATGGGTCCACTAGCTTCCTGAGTGAACAGTGTTGAGGCAGCTTTGTCTGGCACTCAAAACAATCCCCCAAACTGAATGCTCACTGCCCTCCATTTGCATAGCTAAAAGAGCCACTCAGGATACCTCTTTAGGTGCAAAAGTTCTCAATTTTAGAAACTGCACAATTGTGAGTTGTCTATCTTTGCATTCCCATTTTCTATGAGCTTTTCAAGAGCCAAAGCCAAGCTCGGAACATAGTAGGTGCTCAACTAGCGAATGAATCCCCAGTGGACCTGTCCAACACTCTTGCACACCACGCTGCCCGGATCCTTTGCTCCCATGCTCAACCTAGGGGAACAGGGAGTCAGTGCCTCATTACCCATCCTGAAGCCACTGCTTCCCACAGACACGCTCCCTTTCTGGTCAAGGTCAAGGGACATGGTGCAATGTTGTATTTATTTTATTTATTTTTATTTCAAAATATTAAGGGGGTACAAATGTTTTTGTATTTAAAAGTGGGGGCTCTCTGGTTGAAAGGCTCCCCCTGGCCAAATCTGGGACAATCTGAGCATCAAGATAAATAATGGTAATAAAGGCTTATAACCCATTGAATATGATAAGAATCTAGTAGTCCCTACTGCTATAAATGAGCAAACAAATAAACACATAAGGGAGAAGTAGAAAGAATGATGGAGTTAGAAAGTGACCATCAGGTGACCACCATAATAATGATGGATTGCAACAAGAATCATCAATGGATGTGAAAACTTGATGAGAAATAAGATATTTACATAGTTTCAAGATATTTCCTCACAAGACAATTATTAATTTTGGAGGGAAAAGTAACTCTCCAGTGGAGAAATTCGGCATATATAACCTTCACTAAGTGATCAAAGTTAGTAGGCTAAATGGCCATGAGGTTTGTAGCTTAGACAATAGTGTCATATCCATGCTCATCTCCTGATTTTGATGATTGTCCTGTGGTCACGTAAGAGAACGTGTCCTTGATTCTAGCAAATACCCACTGGAGTATTTAGGGTTAAAGGGGCCTTGCGTCTGCAATTTGCAGTGAAATGGTTCTGAAGAAAACGTGTAGATAGAGAGTGTCATGTGCTCAAGTGTGTCCCCTTGAAATGTGTGTGTTGAAGTCCTAACCCCTGAACATCTCGGAATGTATTTGGCAATAATGTTTTAAAAGAGGTAAGTTAAGAGAAGGTCTTTAGGGTGGGCCCTCATCCAACCTGACCAGTGTCCTTACAAGAAGAGGAAATCTGAACGCACAGAGAGACAGGAGAGTGTGCACACAGACAAAGACCACACGAGGACACAGAGAAACCAACCCTACCAACCAACCATTGTCAAGCCCTGATCGCAGGCTTCCAGCTTCCAGAGCTGGGAGGAAATAAATTTCTGTTGCTGAAGCCACCTGGTCTGTGATTTTTTGTTACAGCTGCTCTTGCGAACTGATACAGGTGGACAGGGGTATTGTAAAGCAGTAGGGTGTGATGAGGATATGATAAAATATTCACATTTGGGGAGACTTGATGAAGAGCATAAAAAATTCTCTATTATTCTTGCAATTTTAAGTTCAAAATTATATTATAATGGAAATCTTTTTGTTGTTGTTTTAAAGTAGGGACTCTCAAGTCAGCCTGTAGGTTCAATTCCTGGCCCCACCCCTCACTAGCTGACTTCATCCTCATCCTCTGTAAACTGGCCTTAATAATAGTGCCTGCTTCACGGGTTGTGAAACAATTTAATGTGTCCGGGTTTATAAGCCTTTGGCACGGTGCTTAGTGTATGCAATAAAAGATCAATAGTATTGGGTTAGAGAGAGGAGTCCTCTAGAGTCGCCAGGACACTCCCTCTGAGAAACCTGCTCCTTCTCCAGCTGAGTGACACTAGTCAGGGATGACCTCACCCTGCCAAGAGAGACCTCACCTGCTGCCAACTGGGAGGGACCTTGTTGCCAGTTTCTAGGGAGGGACCCTCTGTCAGCACAGTCCAGCAGAACTCTAGGTGGCCTAGCTGGCCCCCTGTTCACCTGCTAAAGAGTCCAAAACCATCAAACAGTGCCCAACCATGTCCCTGTGGGACCCTGGCCCATGGTGGGTGTCTTGCCTGTGGGAGGTGCCCAGTAACAGTGACAAGGTTGACCCGGGCCCAGGCCCTGCAGCTTGGATCCACACCCTTGGCTGACCCGGTGTGGGGCACATCTCTCTCCAAGCTTCAGTTTCCCCACCTGCAGAGTGAGAGCATAAGATTAGATCAGTTTTCAAACAATCTCAGGCCACAGCAAAGTTTTGTCTAATAAAGGTTGACTCTGCAGCCAGTCCCACATTGTCAAACAGCGGGAAGGTGGCCTGGCCTTGCGTTCCCAGTAGGATGTTCTCTGGAGTCCCTGAGATTGGATTGCCAGGCCCTCCGTGAGCTCCTGTCCCTGGCCCTGCTCAGCAGGGCAGCAGTCCCTCTGCTGGGCTGGGTCCCACACTTCCTGTGGGTCCCTCTGCTGGGTGGGAGTGATGCCAAAGGGACCCCTTTCAGCACCTCCGGGGTGCATCACAGGCCTCCCACCAGTTTCTTATTACTGGTAATTAATGTAATTAATATGATTATTACTGCTGTTTAGGAGCCACTGCCTTTGTGCCAGGCACTGTGCTAAGTGCCTGGGACCTATTTCCATAGTACACGTCTTCCCAGCTCTTCTCCCACGCCAAAGAAACCAACCACGAGAACAAAATTATCTGTACTTTCATCACATTTCCATGTCTTTATAACCTCAACTTTTGCTTCTCACACAAGCCCTCCCATTGAGAGGAGGGGGGTTCACAAATGATCAGCCCCATTTTAAAGCAGAGGGAATGGACAGCTTGACTGGTTCACCCACCTCCGGGGAGCACCCGTGGGTGCCGGGCGTGGTGCTCTCTGTAGCTGGTCGCCCTCAGTCCTCTCACCGTCTTAGCACTACGGTGTTACGATCGCCGTGTTGCAGATGAGGAAATCGAGACTGTGAGAGGCGAGGAAACTTGCCCAATATTGCACAGCCAGTCCTGGCAGGGAGGACTTGAACTCAGGCTGGTCTGACTCCAGGGCTGGTGCTCTCTCCCGCTGCCCCTGCCAGGGTAACCTGCCGGGCTTTGTTGGGGAGAGAGGGAGTCACTATTTCATATGGGCCATTGGAGAGTCTGCAGATAGAGCACACGCCAGTCCTCCCTGCGGCAGCCTGGCTGGGAGCCTGGAGGAATCCTGTGCCCTCTGCCCCTGTTCTTCCTTTTTCTTTTCTTCCTACTTTGGAAATCCTAAGGTCAACTGGGCATGGGCTGGTGGAGGGTGTCTCTGGACAGGGCCACCGTCCTCAAACGCAAGGATCCTGCGGGAAGTGTGATTGGCCGGTGGGGAGAAAACCTTTTTTGAACAAATCCAGATCACCGCAGTAATTGCTGTTATTAAAGGTTATTAAGCATGGAACGTCTGATTTCCTTAAGTACTAAGTTTGACAGTTGCTATCTCTGACATTTCACTTTGACACTTCTTGTTTTATGGTTTATTGTGAAGGTTCATCCTCAGTCTTTCAAATGCATGTTTTGGCTTGTGATTATCTTTCAAATTTTTTTTAGAGCACTTTCTTAGAGCAATGTTTGGGAAACCACGATTAAGTCAAAAATTCATGTTATTTTCAAATGCGAATTCTGTCATGGAACCAATGCAGCACAGACAGCTCGAAATATCAATGAAGTGCTCCGGAAGGATGTGGCTAATGAACGTGCAGTATGTCAATGGTTTGAGAAGTTCCATTCTGGTCATTTTAATCTTGAAAATAAGCCATGTTGGTGACCTGAGACCAAGGTGGATAGTGATGAGCTGAAAGCTGTAGTGGAGGTGAATCCATCTCAACCTACCTGCTAATTAGCAGCAAGGTTTGACGTTACTATTCCAACAATATTGGACCATTTGAAACAAATGGGCAAGGTACAGAAGCTGGATAGATGGGTACCACATGAATTAAACGAGTGTCAGAAGAGAAATCGTCTGGAAGCTTGCCTTTCTTTGCTGTCACGACATAAAAGCGAACCATTTCTATGCCATATTGTTATATGTGATGAAAAATGGATTCTTTTTGCCAATTGCAAGCATTTGGCACAATGGTTGGATAAAGATGAAGTGCCAAAACACAG
>VBSM01003169.1:29154394-29165333 GCA_008086735.1 Cheirogaleus medius | reverse complement strand
AAAAAAAAAAAGGACATGATCAGGAGCTATCTGCGTTGGGAAGAATGAGGAGAGTCTGTCTGGTCATTCCAGCCATGCAGAGGCGTGAGGTGTGAGCCTGGAGGCAGATGGCTCTGGCCAGACCCTAGCTGCTTTCAGGGCTTTGGTGAGAAGTGAGGCTGGGGGGACAGCGGGGGACACTCTGAAGACGCGTGGCAGCAGGCCTCTCTGCAAGTGGCAAGCTGGGGGCCAGGGCCCACCTCCAGGAGAAGAGAAAGGCAGATACCAGGGCTCCAGCCAATCAGGTGAGATTTCAGAGCCTGGCTGCACAAGGAAACTGAGGCAGAGGCACCCACAACACACACTTGGGCTAAGAATGCAGCTCAGCGGCCAGTCCAGAAACCAGCTTTAACACAGCAGGGCCAGTCCAAGTCGGCCCGAGTGCCAACGGGCACGTGCTGGCGGCCCTCCAGCTGGCCGTGGTCAGGGCTGGCTCCGTGTGGGGCCGGCCTGCACATGCACCTCCAGGACCTTCCTGCAGTCTTGCACCCAAGGCCTGCTGGGAAGACAGCACTGGCCGGGGCCGTAGGTCCACTCCTTGGAGGGCCACTCAGCCCCACTTTTGAGATGCTCTGGCCTGGTAATGCCACCACCCTCCACATGCAATAATCACTAAGTGCTGTCCATTGTTAATATTTCTTGCCAGGATTCCAGATTTCTCTCGGTCTGCCTGAGCACCAGTGTAGGCAGACCTCCGTCCCGGGGATCCAGTCCTTTGCCAACAGTCTGTTAGCAGCACCTAAGCCAGGCCCGCCGTTAGTTGGACAGTGCTTTCTAGTTTGCAGAATGCTTTTCCCTGTGTTCTGTTAGCACATCCTCCACCGACCCACGGGGGTAGGCAAGGAAGGCAGCATCCCATCTTATGGATGAGAAAACTGAGGCTCGGGGATGGCGAGTAATGCATCCTAGGCTGCACAGAAGGCAGTGCAGAAACAGAATTTGACTTCTGCTTCCCAGTGTGTTTCCCTGTTGTGCTGCTGTGTTGTTTCCAGGTATTTAGGCGGAATAAGGAGCACTGGGTGGGGTTTCAAGCTAAGCACATTCTCTCCTCTCGAAACTCCTGGCATCCTTAACTTGGCTCTTCTCTTCCCTAACCTTCTGCTTCCCTAACCAAGCATTTCCATTTCGGCAAATGGCATCATCCCAGATGGCTGCGCCAGATCCAGCCATCACACTCACCTTTCCAGCCAGTGGGAAGGTGGAAGGGCAGGATGAAGAACGGCATGCTCCTTCTTTTTAGGGACATTTCTTGGAAGCTGGAAAAATGCCTTCCACCTAACTCCCACCGGCCAGAACTCGGTCACACGGCCATAGCTAGCCACGAGGGAGGCTGGGAAGTGTCGCCTGTATTCTGGACAGCCACGTGCCAGTCTGAAACCTGAGGTTCTGTCACTGTCCATTTTGCTGCTGGCAGTCTTCTCCAGGCTGTGGTCATTGCACACGTGGACCCTGCTGCACCGAGCCCTCCAGCCTGTTGCTCGGCCTGCGGTCTTGCTCTCCTCTCCTCTCCTCCTCTTCCGAGCTGCTGTCACAGTGCTCTTTCCAGAGGACAGATGTGATCAGTCACTCCCCTGCATAGCTCTTCAAGGTCTTCCTGTTTCCTTAACACATCAGGTGCTTAACAGGCCTTAGAGGGGCCCGTGCGATCCAGCCTCGTCTCTCTGGCCTCAGCTTGTGCCATCCTGTGCTCTAGACCTTTGCCCGGGCTCTTCCCTGTGCCTGGTGTCCCCTTCCTTTGCCTGTTGCCCTCTGCTTGCCCTCTCCTGACCTGAGGGCTTGAGGGTGTGCTTCTGCCGTGTGTCCCCAAGGCCCCCGCTGCAGTGCATAGCCTGCCTTCCTGGCAGGCACAGACCCCACGATGGCAGGACCTGTGTCACAGTGTGTGGAGAGAGGGCCTGGTGCACTAGACTTCCTCTTCCAGTGCCTTCTACATGTCTCCTCCCCGTTAATTTTCCTGGGGGGCTTTGGACTGTCCCCAGAGTACTTTAAGTGTGTTAGAGTAGATATCAAGGTCCTGCCACCTTGTCAGGCTGCAGGTGGAGGTGTTCTGTCACTCTGTCGCTGCTGTGAGCCGTCAGGCTTAGCTTCTGCATAGGGGATGGAATCAGGCGGGTTTCCTGAATTCTCGGGTTTTATTCCCGAAGGCTTGTGAGTCCACAGCACCCCTGCTGGGTGGAGAGACTGGACCCTGGCTGATAAGGTGGCACCAGCGGTAGTGGCATCTGCAGTCCCTTACTGCATACTGCGTGCTGGGCACTAGGTGTTAAATCCTTGTATCCTCACAACAGTCCAGGAGGCGGGGTGTTGCGAGCCCTCTCACAGGTGATGAACACAGGCTTGCCGAATTTGAGTGACTTGCCTAAGGTCACACAGCTGGTCAGGAGCAGAGTTACTCGAGCTCCAGCACCTGGCTCTAGACCCCACCGTCTTACCTTTCTGACACCAGGGCCACTTTGCAGTGTGGCGAGCTGGGTGGGGCTCCGCCCCCCTGGGCTGACCCTGGGCCCTCCCCACCTGACATATGGCACAGGGCCCTGGCTCTTCCGGCGTGGGCCCCGGACAGTTGCTTGTGGCATTGCTGTGTACATTATGATAGCATCAATACTTCTGTTCCTGGTACAAATTAATCATTTACTGGTGATATTTACCTGTAACCTATGACATTTGATGAAACTGGCAGCCTCTCACTGGTATCTCAGCAGAGACGGGAGTCCTGGGAAGGGGGACCAAAGTATGTGATCGATGCCTCTGCACCCTTCATAAAGGGGACTAACTTTCGAGGCTGTCTGGACTGGGACTTTGCCCCGAAACTGCTTCTCAGGAAACCTCACACAGGCGGAGTGGCCCATGTCCTGGCCACTTTGCATTTTCTTCCGTTTATCCAGCTGTGGCCCATCTTCCTGGAGCAGAGTAAAAACGGCAGGTCTCTGCCCTCAGAGAGCTCAGGCAGTAGCTGGAGAGGGCGGGGCTGTCCCCGGCATTCATGAGATAGATGTTTTGATGGGAGCGTGGGCAGCTCTTATGTTCCCCAAACAGGCCTCGCCCCTTGACAGGGCTTTCTCTGCTCTCACTTTCTCCTCTGCTAAGAATGCTCTTCCCTGAGTCCTTCCTGATGCAAGGGCTCCCTGCCCCGCAGGCCTGTCCTTGTTCCCCTCAGCTGTCAGCACTCCTGGGCAGCCCCTCTTGCCTCAGGTTGCTGTGTATCTGCCTCCCTGTCTGTTTCCCACCCTGGGGCACAGCGCTCCCAAAGGGCAGGGCGCTCCGTAGGTGCACAGTAGATACCTGTTCACTAGGTGAATGATTCCGTGATCTCTGAAGGTAAAGTGCAATTGACAGCAGGGATTGGAAAAGGGCTCCACTAGGGTAGTCTGGTAGAAATGGACCTTAGAGGTCTGGGGGACTCCACCAGGAGAGGGCATGAGGGGAAGGGCCCTGCAGGGAGAGGGCATGTCACAGACAAAGACCTGGAAGGGTGGAGAGGGCCCTTTGGAGACCCTGCAGGGAGGGAAGGGCTTGTACTGGGCTTTGAACAGCAGAGTTAGACATCCCTCCAGCCTGGGGATGCTTGGCCATTTTTTGGCCCAGGAGTCCCTTAAGAGTCCCAGGGGAATGCGAACAGGCTCACACTGCCACTTTGAAGAGGTTCACAGACTTATCTGTGAACAGACTTATCTGCTAAGACTTATCTGCAGATGCCTCCCACAAAGGCAGAGGCAGATGCTTTCTTGGCATGGGTACCGGCTGGCTTTTGTCCGGACTTCTAGAAGAGCAGGAAGAGACCTCCGTGTTCCTCCAGGTCCTCAGCCTTCTCCCTGACTCTTTCTTTCTCCTTGCTCTAAGCCACACCTGCCTGTCCCCCAAGGACACCGCTTACTGTGCAGCCCTCTCTGGGCCTGGAGTAGGGTCCTCCTCACTCCAGCCTTGAATCTCATGTCACCCTACAATATGACCCATTCTGAATCCTGGGGCGGGCATCTGTGACCTTGGGATGCTCCCCCACACCCCTAAAGATATGAGCTCCCAGCTCCGTGTGGCCCCTGGTTCCTGGCCTCTCCTCTTCCACCTGGCAGTGCGCCAGACATCGCCGTCACCAGTGACAGCAGCTCTTCCACAAATGCAGTTTCAGGCACTCCACTCTCCCGTCTCCACTTCCTGTCTTTCCAGCTCGTCCCCTCCTGTCCTCTGGCTCCACACTTCTTCTGCCCCCTCCTCCAGCCCCGTTCCTTTTGCCACCTCGCCTCGCTTCTCACCCACCATCTGCAGCACTCCCTCACCTACACTTCTTTACGCCTCCCTCTTCCCCCGACCCCAGCCCCTTCCCCTCAGAGTTTACTCTCAGCTGATGGCCTTGCTTCTTTGTCTCCTGGAGAAAATAGAAACAGCTGGAAGAGAAGAAAACTACCACAGCTCCCTCCACCCGTCTCCCAGCCCTGTACCCACGTGCTCGGCCTTCCCTGTTGTCACCACCATCCTGTGTCCAGCTGAGGCTGGTCCCTCAGCTCAAGACCATCATCCCCTCATCCACTTCACAACGCCATTTCAGCAATTCTTCCCCTCCCTCCTACATAACACTTTTCCCTTTTCTGCTATATATTTTCTAGACTGAATGTGCCCCCCCCCAAATTCCTATGTTGAATCCCTAATCCCCAATGTGATGGGGCACTGGGAGGTGATTAGGTCATGAGGGCTTGTGGCCCTGAGCTGGCCTTTATATTTTATATATGCAAATAAATCACATTTTATCTTATATTTAGGGAAACCACTGGCAATAACAAAAAAAAATGTTTAAAAAAATTTGCCTGGGCCCTAGAATTTATTTATTTCCTGACTTACAGGGAGTGAGTTATCCTCTTCTGGAGCAAAACTTAGGTTAGCTCATTGCTGATTATTCAGGTTTCCAAGCTCAGGGTTTCTTTCTTGTAATGCAGCATTAGCAAGTGTCACCTGACCCTCTTCATGTCACCCTCTGGGAACTGGATCCCAGGAAATTGGCACAAATGCTGATACTCTGGCTCCTCTTATTGCTGTGAGTAATAAACTGCCCTTTGTCTTTGACCCAGGAATCTTGTGTCTTCTACCAGCATCCATGAAAATGTGTCAGGCTAACTTGTAAGTTTGCAAGTAGGGCAAAATCTGAAACCTTTCAGAGTTCCTGACAGAACCCTAGACATTAAAAGATACATCCTTGGTTTACTGAACTGTATAATTGGTACACTAGCATCTTGCAGAAGGTCTTAGAACCTTAAACTCCATTTATCCCTTTCCAGGCTTCTATGTCATGTGCTGGGTTTTTTTTTATTATTTTGTTTTTATCTAAAACCCAACAGGACTTTATACGATCAATATTTACTTAGATTAAGCCCACACATTTAGCATGCAATGGTGCGTCTTTCTGTCATGCCTATTTGACCATCCCTTATCTCTGGCTTTCATTGTTGAGAAGCCAGCTGTCATTCTAATGTTTTCCTTTAAAGATAACTTTTTTCTCTGCTGTTTTAAATATTTTCTCCTTGTATTTTGTTTTCAGCAGTTATAATATGGGATATATATCAGTTATTACTGTGTTATAATATGTTGAACTGCATGTATCACTATCAGTTATTATGTAAGAAACTACTCCAATACTTAGTGGCTTATGACAATGATCATTTAGCCCACAAATGTGCAGTTTGAGCAGAGCTCAATGGGAAGTCTCAGTTCCACTCCATGTGGCATCAGCTGGGGAGCTTGCCTGCAGGATCAATTCTAAGGTGACTCACATATAGTTAATTGGCAAGTTAGTGCTAGATGCTGGTTAGGATTTCACCCAGGGCCAAGGGTCCAGAACCAAGAGTCCTCTCCATGGATTGCCTCAGCTTCCCCATGGCATGATGGCTGGACCCCAAGAGAAAAGAAGTAGAAACTGCCAGTCTCTTAAGGCCTCAGTCTGGAAACCAGAACAGCATCACTTTTGCCACATTCTATTGGTAAAGCAGTTACAGAGCCAGAGTAAAGGGTAAAGAGATACAAATTCCCACTGCTCAGCAGAAGGAGTGTCAGAGATTTGAGGGCCATGTTTTAAAACCTCCACAAGGTGCCTAAGTGTGGATTTCTGTTTTTGTTGTTGTTATTTTGTTTTATTTAGGGGGGAAGCTTATAGAGTATTTTAAATCAATTGAATAATGTGTTGTTTTTTAAAAATGTTTTGGAAAGTTTACAGACATTAACTCTTCAAATATGGCTTCCATCTAATTGTTTTCTGTTCCACTTGTCGCTGTCCACTTATACATATGTTAGATTTTTTCATTATATGGTGTATGTCTCTTATCCACTTTCCTGTATTTTCCATCCTTTTGTCTCTCTATGCTTTATTCTGTTTACTCTTTCCTGACCTATCTTCCTGTTCTCTTCAGCATTGTCCAATCAGCTGTTATACCTCTACCTTATTGAGGTCCTAATTTTGGCAGTTGTATTTTTTAATTCTGTAATTTCCATTTGATTCTCTTTTTTTATAGTTTAAAGTTCTTTGCCAAAATTCTAAATTTCCTGTTTTAACCTCTTGAAAATTATCACAGTTATTTTAAAGTCTGTTTCAGATAACTTCAGTATTTATAGCCCCCAACCCCCCCCCCCCATTTATAGATCTGTTTCTGTTCGATGTTGTTTCTGTTGGTTTTCTTTCATGTCTTATCTCCACATGTGCCTGGTGAGTTTTGATTATGTGCTGGACGTTCTACTTGCAAATACGCTTTGCATATTTGTACTGTAGAGATAATGTGCAGCCTAGTTTGACATTTCTTCATTCAGAGGGGTTTTATTTTTGCTTCTCCCAGATATCTGGGAACACTCTCAATTAGGATAACCTCAGTCCAATTTCTGGAACTGAAATTATTTGAGGCCAAGCTGCAGTCCCTGAGAGGGCCTGTCTATGTATGGCTCACCCTTATTCCTAGGCTGTAGTCCTTTGAATCCCAGCCCAAAGTAAGAGATGCTCATAGGGCTCTCTCCTTGGCAGATCCCTGGACTCCTGTCCCTCTGTCCTGAGCCCCTGAGGCTGCTAAAGGTGCTGCATGTCCCCCGTCCTCTCAGGTAACAGCAGCCTGAACACTGGTCTCAGTTCCTGGGTTTCCTTCAATTCTTCCAGCCTGGTAACTCATCACTGTCTTTTTAGGTATCCAGTGTCTGTAAGCAGATGCTTTTTATAATTTGTCCAGCATTTCTGGTTGTCCTCAGTAGGTGGTCTGTTTCACATTACCTGGAGCCATTCATGGAAGTGGAAGTCCTCAGAGACCCGTTTTCTTCTGGGCCATTCCCATCAGCATTCCAATGCTTGATGAAACTTTCCCCATTAGCTATCGCTCCTTTTATTTGCTCTCCTCTGCAGCAAAACACCTCAAAAATCTTCTCTATAGTAGCTGTCACCAATTTCTCATATCCCATTCTTTCTTAAACTCGCTCCAGTCAGGCTTGGGCACCCACCTCTCCACTAGAAGTACTCTTGTCAAGGTCACTCAGGCCTCCACGATGCTAGCTCCAGTGATCGGTTTTCAATTGTCATTATGTCTGACATGTCAGCGGCATTTGGCGTGGAACACTCCGGAGTTAAGAGGCTGGTGAGATGGGGGGAAAAAACCAGCCAAGGGGAATGAGGAATGGCTTCCTTCCACCTCCTCCTTTCCTATTTTCTTCTTCTTGTTTCTGGTACACTGATTGCCTTATAGTCTACTTCATGTACTTCTTCATTTTGCTTTTTTACTTATTTTGTTGATCTCCCCGTAATAACAGGCTCCAGGAGGACAGGGCATTTTATGTATTTTGTTCATTAATTTACCTCTCTATTTAGAATGGCATCAGGCACAGATCATATGCTCAGTTGATATTTGTTACACGACTGCACTCCTTGGGAGGGACAGGCTGGCGCTGTTGAGCTGGCACTCTCTGGCCACTGCCTCCACTAGACCCCGGCTGCCTGTGGGCTTGTAGGGGTGTTTAAGACAAAACCTTCTGGTGTGTTGAAAGCCCTAGTCAGAACTTCAAGCAACCATTGCTGACATGTAATGGTTATGGTTTTGAAAGTGCTTTTGCAGAACTTTCTCATCTGTCCTCACAGCCCCTCTGGGAGGTCGGTGGGATAGGTGCAGTTAGTCTCATGTTTCATATGGGGCTCAGAAAGGGAAAGGGTTTTCCCAAGGTCACACAGCAACTTAATAGCAAGACTTGGTCTCAAACCCAACTCTTTAAAAATGAACAAAACTTTTTTCTGCCTATAAAAATAATGCATGTTCATTATAGAAGATTTAGAAACTACACAAATGGATAAAGGAGAACAGTTAAATTATTTAGCATGCTTCCCTGCACATCTTGTCACATTTCCTTCCATCCTTTTTTTTTTACACAGTTAAGATCACATTGTGTTATATATAATATGTATCCTGCTTTTATACTTAACATTAAACATTTCCCTGTTTTTAATACCTCATTTTAATGGCTGCACAGTATTTCATTATGTAGATGTACCACAATTTATATAATATTGTGTTGCTGGACATTTAGGTTAAACAACACTTATTTAACTCCTACGATGTACAAAGGGCCAAGTACTTGAGGCTGGAGCTCTCAGATGTGGCAATTAAATGAGAAAGTGGATATGACAGAGCTGATAAAATAAAATATTAATATAAAAGCACCACATGATGGTACCGAAGAAAAGAAAGAAAGAAAAGAAAGTCTTTTCAAAAAAAAACAAAAGCCCAAACTAAATTCCATTTAGATGTGTGTGTAGACGTATGTGCGTGCTCCGGGTAGGAGACTCAGGCTGGAGTAGGGCAGGCCGCAGCCTTCTGATTCCAGCAGGGGCCCGAGGGTCCCACCCTGCTCATTTCTCTGTCTTCCTCTGTCCTGGCTCCGCAGACTCTTCCAGCTAGAGTCGGAGGCCGATGCCCTGGTGAACTTCCAGCAGTACACCTCCCAGCTGCCGCCCTTCTACGAGAGCTCCGCCCACGTGATGCACACCGAGGTCCTGCAGCACCTGACCGACCTCATCCGCAACCACCCCAGCTGGTCAGCCGCGCACTTGGCGGTGGAGCTGGGCATCCGCGAATGCTTCCATCACAGCCGCGTCATCAGGTGGGCAGGGGGACACGAGTGTCTGGACAAGGCGTTTGCCCACTTGTGTGGGCAGCTGGGGCCGTGGGGTGTCTCTCGGTTCTGCCTCAGTTCTCCTCCAAGTTTGACTTATAAAGAAGCAGCATTGCTCCCGGGTTAGAGCATAGGGACACTGACTAAAGTCAGAAGGAGCGATGTCACATGTCCAAGTGCTTGCCTGGTGCCAGCCCCTGGGAGCTGATTTATACCTACCATGAAACCAAATCCTCCAACCTTTGGGAATTATCATCATCCCAAAGAGAGCAAGTCCCTCAGCCAGAGAGGGCCCAAGAGAGGCTCAGATCCTTGGGGTCTCCTTCCAGATCTGGTAGCCCTTCTGGAAGTAGGAATGCCTCCTTTTGTACGTCCATTCAGCCGGCAGGTATATTAGCTATTGCCCCCTGGTGAGGGCACGGTGCCTGCCCTTGCACAGGACACTAGTTGGCCATCTCGCCCAGAGGTAGTCACACCTCTGATTCTCCACCCCTGGCAGCTCGGTTCAGCTCCCAGGCCCAAAACTCAAAACCTCACTGCACTTTACAGTTTACAGGCACGATCTCGGACAGCATGGCATCTAATCTCACTTAGCTCTATCCATTCCCTAGGCCAGGCACAGCAGGCTGTGTGGGTACCGATATTGAAGCCCAGAGAGATTAAGTGAATTGCCCCGGGCTAGGGAGATCTCTGCATCCCAACACCCTTTTCTGTGCCACCTCACTGCCCACTTCATGCTGGTGTGGCTCTGTGGCACATCTCTCATACAAGTGTGCAAACTGAACTAAAACCCGATACAAGTCACATCAGACAGAGATGAATTGCGAATCAGCCCTGAGTCTGAATCAGCCAGCTTGAGCATGGCAGGAATGCTGTCAGACACACCAGGATGTTGAATTCCCTGCTCTGCGCTTGGGTGTCCCAGCACCCCCGCCGCCTTGTGCCATATGCCTGCTCACCTCCCTGCCCTCCCCTGCAGCTGCGCCAATAGCACGGAGAATGAGGAGGGCTGCACCCCTCTGCACCTGGCCTGCCGCAAGGGCGATGGGGAGATCCTGGTGGAGCTGGTGCAGCACTGCCACGCCCAGATGGACGTCAGCGACAACAAGGGAGAGACCGCCTTCCATTATGCCGTCCAGGGGGACAACTCCCAGGTGCTGCAGGTTAGTGAGGGGAGGGGCAGGGTGATTGGTACTGGCACCTCTCTGTGCACACAGTTCTCTTTGGGCCCCTGGGCTCAGCTGTCACTCCTGGGCCTCTCACTGTTCCACCTTGGTCCTTAAGGCCTGAGCTCCTACGTAGAGTATGCACACCCCTCCCTGGCTCTTCCCTCCTGCTGCCTGTCGAGGGAACACATCCTTGGCCTCTTTGCTTGACAACCCCAGGGAAGTCCTCCAACCCAGCAAACTAAGCTCAAGGCCCAGTTCCACAAACTAAACTAGTTGTGCTTTTCCTGGCACCCGCTGTGAGCCAGACCCCTGCCTGGAGGGGCTCCTTTATGGGAACTCAAACCAAACCAAACCAGACTCTCTCCGCCTCCTATAGGCATTTGTGCTAGAGGTGCTTCTCTTAATTTTTTGAATACCTGGGTGGAAGATTTTCTAAAGAATTGTGGACAAGTAGATGGAGCAATGCTATTTAAAAGCTGCTTTATAGGCCAGGCGAGGTGGCTCACGCCTGTAATCCTAGCACTCTGGGAGGCCGAGGTGGGCGGATCGCTCTAGATCAAGAGTTTGAAACCAGCCTGAGCAAGAGCGAGACCTCATCTCTACTAAAAATAGAA
>VBSM01003169.1:29115613-29154266 GCA_008086735.1 Cheirogaleus medius | reverse complement strand
AAAAAAAAAAAGCTGCTTTATATATTAGGTTGAAAGGAAAAGGCAGGATTTTGGATTCTATTTTATTGTCTAGAATTAAAAGATTCTTCTAAAGGTTATGTCCTTCTCTCTGCCTTGGCATCAGAATGGAACTACATTATTCCCAAAACTGTGAATTCATGTCTTATGCTTCTTGCTCCCAGGGCAGGGAATCCCACACTCGCTGTTGAACTCACTCTCCCTGAGCCCCACTGAGCACCAACGCAGCACCGCGCAGACCCTGCCACCTGCTTTCCCTGTTGCTTCTCTTTACGTTCTTATGGAGCCAACTTCCCTTCCCCTTTTGTCCCCAGAGAGGGATAGCCCGGTGGGTCTTAGGGCGGGAACTTGCAGGGGGCTCCCGCCCACCCCGACACCATGCCGTCAGCTCCTAGGGAAGAATGCATCGGCTGGCCTGAACCAGGTGAATAACCAGGGCCTGACCCCGCTGCACCTGGCCTGCCAGCTGGGGAAGCCGGAGATGGTCCGCGTGCTGCTGCTGTGCAATGCCCGCTGCAACGTCATGGGGCCCGGCGGCTACCCCATCCACCTGGCCATGAAGTTCTCCCAGAAGGGGTAAGGCTTCCCGCCCCGCCACCGCCAGCCTGGGGCCTCCAGCTCTCGCATCCTCTGTCCTCTGCCTGAGCACAGCCGCAGAGCAGAGGCCCAGGTCCACAAGCCTCTTTAGGGCTGGCCTGCTGTGAAGAAAGTGCTCGATCGTTGTGTTGTGGGTGGGAACCTCAGTTCACAAACCCAGCTGTGCAAGGAATAGAACTTTCTAGATTTTTCTATGATGCACCTTAATTTCTGACCATGAACCTCCCTCTACAAACTGGAGAAAACCAACCTTGGTCCTCCTTGGGGTCCTCCTTTCCGACCTCTGCACGTAGCACTCCAGTTCTGAAGTCTGATGTGACCTCAAGGCTTAGAGGGGCCCACCCAACCTGAGTCCCCTTCCACCCCAGCCTGTCAGCTCATCCGAGCAGCCCCTTCATGCCTGCTGTACTCTTTGGTTTCTCTGTGCCCGGCTTGCAGCCAGGGGATGCTTGGCAGGGTAGCTGAGTGCTCTGTCCACCTGGCTGATGGCACCTCGGGGAAGCAGGTGCAGGTCGTGTCTTGGGAGCTCTAGGTCACTCTCTCATTTTTTCCCCTTTTCTCCAGACCTGGGAAACCCTGGTCTTAGAAAAATCATTCTCCGTGTGTGTGTGTGTGTGTGTGTGTGTGTGTGTGTGTGTGTGGTGGGCGTGGGGAGAAGTGGGATAGAAGAGATGAATATCTCAAAATACTCCCCCACAGGAACAATGTCTAGAATGAATGAATGAGCCGCTCAGTCCCTTGTTCCCGGGCACGGTGCTAAGCGCTGGCCTGGCTGAAGTGAATGAGCCATGAGCCCTGACCCAAGCAGCTCCAGGACGGAAACACAGAGGTCACCCAACACCTCACAGCACAGTGCTGGATGGGCGGGGAGAAGGTGCAGATGGTGGCACTTTTGTCCGCCCGTTTGCTTTCCCTTTGTCTTGTGCTACACCCTCCTTGCTGGTCCCCACGAGGCATTGCTACCTCTCTAAGGTCTGGGCCAAGCCTAGACAAACCCTCCTTTTCTTGATTCTCCCGAGCATAGCCCGAATGAACTAGCACTGTCAGAAAGACTGGACCAAGTGGTTAGAGAAAACGCCAGCCCCCCAGTAGTCAGGTTACCTGGTAGCACCTGAGTGAACATAAAGTGACGGGTGATGCTCTGCTGTACCCAAAGGGCTGGCCCATGGCCCCACTCTGGCTTGGCTCCAGCCACCCTACACCTTGCTGAGCAGGTGCCTGGTAACTGCCCAGTTCGCTCCCTCGTCAGACACTCTCAGCCCCACCCTTCTCTCTCTGTCCCCACACAGGCGGTGCTGGCTGGGTCTGGTGTCCGATCGCACAATAGAGTCTTCACACAGAAGACAAAGGGAGCAGTTCCTTCCTACCTGGGGTGGGCCCCAGCAGGGAGATCCCTTTTCCACTGGGCAGCAGCACAGCCCTGCTCTGAGAATCACACAGGCCAGACTCGGCCCCTCCTCCGCTGTTTTCCCAACTCAGCTGACTTTTACACCGAGCTGAGTTGGTGTCTGGGACTCTCGTGCCTGGGACTCTCGGATGATTGCGCCAGCCAGGGAGGGGAGCCTATGATCCCAGACGGAGAGATGGGGCTGAGCCGGAAGCCGTGTGGGGGCTGTATCTGGGGCTCAGGGAAGACGCTCAGGCAGTAGGGTACAGTGGGGGTTCAGGGCAGGCTTCGGGGAACAGAGCTGTAGCTGAGCATGGAGACCAACTGGAGCCACTGTGGCTTTCTCTCAGTGGACGCTGGGAGGCCCCAGAGGGCCCAGAGAGGGAGTTGGCCCAGTGCCTTGGGCTGCAGGGGGATGAGGATGAGGCACGTAGGTGGCATCACACCCGCAGTGACAGGTGGGTGCTGTCCAGTGCCGCTGCAGCAGCCACCGTAATCAGCCTTTATATGGGCTATTTCGCAGCAACCTAACGAGCCCGTTTTATCCCCTTTTAATGATGAGGAAACCAAGGCGTAGAGAGATTAAGCAACTTAGGCAAAGTCAGGCAGGCAGTAAGTGTCAGAGCTGGGGATGACACCCCCAAGGGCTGTCCCTAGTACCTGCACTCTTCTTTTTTTATAAACAACTTTATTGAGAGATAATTCACATGCCATACACCTATTTAAACTGTACAGTTCAATAGTTTAGGTATATTATATTGATTTTAAAAATTGTGGTAAAATATATATAGCAAAATTTGCCATTTTAACCATTTTTTAAGTGTATAATTCAGTAACATTAATTACATTCACAATGTTGTACAGCCATCACTATTTCTAAAATATTTTTATTACCCTAAACAGAAACTTCGTAACTGTTAATAACCCCTCATTCTCCCCTTCCCCTAGCCCTCGGGAACCTCTGATCCGCTCTGTGCAGTCAGACAGGATCTGTGCTTCGTGTCTGGCTTAGTCACTTAGCACGGTGTCTTCAAGGTTCATCTGTGTCACAGAACGTATCAGAATTTGCTTTCTTTTTAAGGCAGAATAATATTTCCCGCATTTTTTTATCCTTTCGTCCGTGTCACCGGTAGGCTCCTGGCTCGTTGTGAGTAGTGCTGCTGTGCACTCGGGCTGCAGATGGCCGGTCATGTCCCTGCTTTCCGGCCTTCAAAGTGGACGGCAGTTGCAGTCCTAACCCCTCTGCCATGCTGCTGCCTCCAGGATTCGGGTCACCGTGTGAAACACCAACAGTGCTGATGGGACGGGGAGGTGGGGGGAGCTGCGTGCCAGGCACAGACCTAGGCTCTCAATGCCCTGTCTCCTTTAATCCCAAGCCACTCCTGTTAGCACCGTCCCTGTGTTGCAGACGGGCTCAGCTTCCAGTGAGAAAGTGGAGGCTTGACTTTAAGCCTGTCCAACTCTAAAGCCAGTACCAGGGAGAGTGACTGTTGCTGGTTGCAGTCATCAGGAAGGCTTCCTGGAGGAGGGGGTTAGATGTGTCCTGAGGGGCTCAGTACATCCGTGACATTCCATGGTGTGCATGCTGCTGGATTTGCTGCAACGTTGTTTGCAGGCAAGCTCTCCCTAGCCAGTAGAGGACGCCCTGAGTCATGGCCTCATCCAGCGCCAGGCGACCCCACCGCTCCTCACTGGCACCTCTCTCCCCAGGTGTGCTGAGATGATCATCAGCATGGACAGCAGCCAGATCCACAGCAAAGACCCTCGCTACGGAGCCAGCCCCCTCCACTGGGCCAAGAACGCAGAGGTAGGGTAGGGGCGGGACGGGGTCCCTGAGCCCTTGGATCCTCAGTGCCTGCAGGAAGGAGGTTCCTGAGAGGGCTCTGAGGACGGCAGCTAGGGGCTGATCTCACCGTGGGTCCAGGGCAGATAAGCCCGCAGGAAGCTGAGATCCATTGCTTGGCTGCGCATGGGCTGGGTGGCAATGTCCCCTCTGTGCCTCGATTTCTTCATCCATGAATTGGGGACCTTCTGGCCTTTGGAGGTGTTGTGAAGCCAGCGAGGTAGTGGGTGAAAAAGTCCTGCACAGATTGTGAAGGTGGATGATGACGATGATGGCGGAGATGATGATGGTGGTGATGGGTCCAGTGCTCCCACAGAGCCTGGCTGGGCATCTCCTCTGGGTCTCTCCCTAAGCCACGCCCTGCCCCCTGGGAGGACAGGGCCTCTGACCCCATCACAGGAAACACAGCTTGGCAGGGCCCTGGATTCCCAAAGGTCATGCCCCAAATGTGATAGGCCAGGAAGGAGGGGACTGCCAGCCTCGGGGGTGCCTCTGTGTTCCAGGAGCTGGACACCAAGTCAGGCCCTCTCCTGTGTGTCCTGTCATTCATTGTCACCACAGTTTGTGCATTCCCATTTCCACAGAAGAGAAACCTGAGGTACCAGGGCTGTAGTGACCTGTCCAAGCATAGACAACTGGGCCGAGTGGGGCCAGGCTCTGTGCGCAGGGGTGTCCAGACTCCCCAGGCTGCTGGGTGAACAGGGATGTGGGTTGGCAAGGCCCAGGGAGGGTGATACCTTTTCAGGGGCCCAGGGAAGGATGCAGGGAGTGGCCACTTCTGGAACAGGGCCCAGAGGAGCCTTTGCAAGGAGGGATGGGGTCCCGTTAACTCCAGGAAAGAACCAGAAGCCTCTTAAAACAGCTGGCACATCTTCAGCTTTTTGTCCCCTAGTCCCTGGCGTGCTGATGGTGTGGGAGCCAGTGTCCAGGGCCAACCCTCAGAACTGGGGTCTGCCCCCGGGATCCTTCCTGTTGCTGCAGCCCAATACCTGCAGGCCTCTCAGGGAGGAAGTGGCGGTGCCCAGGTGCCACAGGCCACGGCTGTCCCTAAGTGCCCGTCTCCCACAGATGGCCCGCATGCTGCTGAAACGGGGCTGCGACGTGAACTGCACCAGCTCGGCGGGGAACACCGCCCTGCACGTGGCGGTGATGCGCAACCGCTTCGACTGTGTCATGGTGCTGCTGACCTACGGGGCCAACGCCGATGCCCGCGGCGAGCACGGGAACACCCCGCTGCACCTGGCCATGTCGGTGAGCCTGCGACCCATGAGTCCTCCCCTCCGGGGCCTGACAGGGATGCGGGGAACTGTCAGAGCTGGAGCACGCCTCCCCTGCGCTCCTCCCTTCCTTAGTCCTCGGAATCATCTTCCCTTCCCAGGCTCAGGCAGACCCTGCCTCCTCCCTCAGGAAGCCCTCCACGTCCCTCTCAGCCCGAAATAACGCCTCCCTCCGCTTGCTCTGGTACCTTTTCCTTCTGTCCCCCTCCCCAAATTTGACACGTGTGTGGTGTGAGAGGGGAAAAGTACAGGTCTGGCTATGGACTGTGGCCCTGGGCAAGCTGTGTCACCTCTGTCAGCTTTGATGTCCCCATCTGGAAGGTGGCGGTGCAGATACCTCCCTGACAGAGTTGTTGGGAGGACTAAGTGGTAGGCACTTGGTCGCTAAGCAGAATGTCTTCATGACACACGCTGTGCCTGGCACACAGTAAGCGTCCTGAGGATGCGAGTGTTCCTTTCAGCACTAGGGGAAATCTTCATCTGCTTGTCATTGTCACCTCCCCGGTAGACTGTAAGCTCTAGGAAGGCAGGGCTTCGTACACGGCTGGGTAGCCCATGGTAGGTGCTGGTCATGTTTGTTGGCTTATTACATAGTGTAGTTGCTGCCCTTAAAGCCCTGGCAGTCTGGTTAGACAACTGTAGTGTGAACATACTGAATGTAGGGGAGGGGGACGTTATTGTGTTGCGGATGTGTGTGTGTGTGTGTGTATATGTATCTAGAGCAATACCATATGTACACAATCTGTTTAGCAAGTCTCAGAGTGATAGAGAGAGAGACCCCTGGGACTCTAAAAGAAGTAGATTCAGGACAAATTCAAAGATACCCTGTTTTATACCAAAAGTCAAAGCCATGGACATTTTTAGCACTGAATGGGTCCTTGCAATGAGCCAGTTCAGCTGTTGTCACGTTTTTGGTCTGTTTGGTCCCTTGATATTCTTTTTTTCTCATTTATTGATCTATAATAATTTACATATTTATGGGGCACATGTGAATGTTTGTTACATGCATAGAACATGTAATGATGGCTTTATAGAAAACCCATGGATTATTACACCAAAACTTGACAAGTCATAGTTTCTGACAGGTAGGTTGCACTGGGTACTCCGAAACCATCTCTGTGAATTTTCATACTTCATTACTTTAAAATCCAGTGTTGTCTCTTATACTTTGCATGTATCTTTTACCCATGCATGCTTTTGTGTCATCCTTGGAAAATACTGGTTCACTTGAGTTTACATAGCTTCTAAATGTTGACTCATTCTATTATACAGTAGCAAAAGCACACCTTTATAAATATCACCATCAATATCATCAGAAAAGTCTTTAAATTTGGGGAAGCTGTCAAGCCCACCATGGTATATACAAGTTTTATAAAATTCCAATTTTTACTTGAAAGCTCAAATTTTATCATTGGCAAAGAATACTGTCAGCTGTTTTTCTTGAAGCAACAGGCTCACTGCATTCATTTTCAGGAAAATATCTCCTAAAAACCCAAGGCTGAATGATCATAGACTATCATCCTTTCAAGTAAAAATGGTGTTCATAGGCTGGGCACGGTGGCTCACGCCTGTAATCCTAGCACTCTGGGAGGCCGAGGCGGGAGGATTGCTTAAGGTCTGGAGTTTGAGACCAGCCTGAACTGACCCTGTCTCTACTAAAAATAGAAAAATTATCCAGGTGTTGTGGTATGTGCCTGTAGTCCCAGCTACTCGGGAGGCTGAGGCAGGAGGATCGCTTGAGCCCAGGAGTTTGAGGTTGCTGTGAGCTATAATGATGCCATTGTCCTCTAGCCAGGGCAACAGAGGGAGACTCTGTCTCAAAAAAAAAAATAATAAAAGTGCTGTTCATGAAAAAAGCACCTGCTTTGGCTGGCAACTCAGTCATACAAGTGCTTTCCCTTGAGATAACCGTCATACTTTGGTGCGCCGCAGAACTGCGTTGGGCACACTCTCCGTTTTATGCTACGGAATATACAGGTGTCAAATTTTACTTCTTCCTGCTTCATCAGGGGCCTTCTTAAGTGAAACTGGCTTTGTTTTTTTTTTAATACTGCGAAGGCCTGGGCGTGAAGAAAAGCATGGCAACTGTGATTTTGGTGCCACTGTCTTGATTAGTGCTGAGGCACCGGCAGTTTTATCTGCCGTTTTTGTGCCGTCAGTGCAAACATCAACATGGTGCGAAAGGCACGTAGCACCTCGGCATTTTTATGAAAACAATTTTAACCTCGGGGACCTCTGAAAGGGTCTCGTGCATTCACAGGGGTCCACAAATCTCACTTTGAGAAGTGCTGGTGTGGTTCATTGTTTGCCATACTTGGGTTTTTGCTGTATTCATCAACCCCCTTTACAATTGTGTACTTCATCACTTCTTCAAGGTGGCTTACTTTTAAACTTACTTACATTTATTTTGAAGGAAATGTTATATCCTGTTATTGCCGTAAGTGGTAATAACATAATTGGTAATCCAGTGCCAACCATAAAAGGTAACCAAAAAAGAAATACGTAACTAATGATGGAAACATGCATATTTATCTGTGCGTAATGGAACATGAAGAACTGTCTGGAAAACCACATTCTAGACACACCACTTCATCCTCTGGGCAGGGAAATCAGGCCCCAAGAAGAGGGAGGTGACAAGACCAGGGCCCAGGTTTCCGGGCGGGTAGTCCATTGGTTTGTCCTGGGAACCCGTGCCATGGCCTGTGTCCCTGCCCGGCCTCCAGGTGTTTCAATGCAGGATGCTGCGTGGAGAGGATCTGCCTTGAAGGCTGACATGGGGGATGCATTCTCGGTTACCTCCTCAGAGATGGCACCTGGACTGGGTGGGCAAGACAGCCCACCTGCCCTCACTCACCCGCTCCCTGCTACTCCAGATGGCTATCAGCAGCTGGCCTTCCACGTTACGTCCCCATGGCTCATGAGTTGGGGTCGTAGATGCACTGCTTCCTTTGAGGAGGAGCTGGCGGAGCTGGGGCGAGTCACCTGCAGTTTCTACTGGGTTCTTAAACCCTTACCTGGGGATGCTGTTAGCCCATTTGTCAGGGCAGCAGCCTTCAAATCACAGACTTTGGGCTGGGGTGGGGCTCAGGAGGGCCTACAAGTTAGTGGATGGGTAGGGGGAGGAAACAGGAGTCCTTTTTCTCTTCATTTCCCTGAGCTATTGCACATCTTCCCCAACAGAAAGACAACGTGGAGATGATCAAGGCCCTCATTGTGTTTGGGGCAGAGGTGGACACCCCGAATGACTTTGGGGAGACTCCTACATCCATAGCCTCCAAGATCAGCAAACGTATGTGCTCTGCACTCTGGGGCCAGTCAGGTGGGGTAGGGTGGGCACAGGGGCTGAGGAGGAGGGAAGTTCCAGCCATCAAGTGCCAGTGTCCTGTGCTGACCCACCCCTGGCTGCGCCCACTAAGAGTGGCCAGGAGCACCTGGCACTCAGAGAGGGAGCATCCTTTCTCCAAGAACAGGGGCCCTGGGCTGTAGGTGTGGGCCCACCAAGGGACTTGCCTCACCAGCGTCCTCTTCCTAGCAGCCCCTACCCCACCTCTGGACAACAACCACGGGGTCATTGCACATGCTGCACCGCACAAGCCCCATGCGTGCCCCATACACACAAGCGCGTGTGCATGCGCTGCGTACTCGCCCAGTGAGCCCCGCTTCAGAGCTGGACAAAGCAGACCCTCCTCAAAGAAGCCTGGAGCCCCTCTGGAGGGCTTCAGGAGCTGTGGGGGTTACTGTGGGCGTGATAGTACGAGTGTGTGCTCGTGTGCATGTGTGTGCATGCGCTGCTCCTCGCGGCATGCTTTTCACTTACCCCATCTGTCAAATGGGGGTAAGTGCCCACTGGCTGGCTGGTTAGTCCCTTTCGAACCCTGCATGGAACTATCCACCCAGCATTTTTGAGAATCGCTGAATGTGGCTGTGGGGGCCCTGCTTCCTTGGCTGGAGTGGAAGGAGGGGGGTCCCCCAGTCAGGGGTCCCCCAAGCAGGGTGACACTGACCTCCCCCTGTCCCGTGGCCAGCCCTAGCACCTTCCCTGGCTCCAGGAAGCTGCTTAGAATGTAACAGGCTAGAGTCAGCAAACCTTTCAGATTGGGCTGGGGCCTCCCCGTCCCCACACACCCAGGTAGCCTGGTAGATGGGACAGGGGACCGAGTATGGAAAGGAAGGGCCTCTCCCTTGCATATTGCCACCATTTCTGATCCTGTGCCCATCTCCCCTTCTCCAAACCATGACAAGTCGTCACCAGGAAGGCACTCTTGACTCTGCTGAGAACCGTGGGGGCAGAGTACCGCTTCCCACACGTGCCAGGGGTCCCCACGGAGCAGGGCTCTGCAGCGTCACCTCACCCCGTCCTCTCCCTGGAAAGAGCTCAGCCCCCGCCGATCAGCTTAAACAACCTAGGTAGGCCTCTCCCCTCCCACCCACCTCCTCCCGCTGGCTGCCAGGCCCTGGGATCAGAGCAGTCCCCACGGGAAAGCAGCAGGGCCCAGAGTGGAGATCGTTGGAGGGAGCAAAGGGGATGGGCTCGGCAGCTGGCAACACATAGATCCTGGAGGCCTGGGCGCCCCTGACGGCTATCCCACGTCCATTGCCCCTGAGAGGATGCCCTGGATGAGGTCTCAGGCCTAGGCATTTCCAGTGCGCCCGTGAGGTGGGCACCTCCTTGCCTCCTGGGCACTCAGTGTGGGCAGCAAGGGGTTCTCTTGGGGGCCGGAGTCCCAGGCACTCTGGCTTCACCTCTGTCATGCTACTGACCCTCAGTCAGGCCTGAGGCCTGCATGCCCCCTTCCTGGCCCCGATGGTGGCTTTCAGACTTGGAACGTGACCAGGCTACCAGCATCTACCCCGGTGCATCGTTGGTTCCCAGGGAGACACTTGAAGGAGATGGGGACCCTTTTCTGGGCTTTCTGTGTACTGGCCCACCCAGGGACCTCAAGTGTTTAGGGGGGGGGTCCCCTGAACAGAGGGCAGCCAGGAACCAGTCTTTAGCAAGCCAGACTTTTATTTTAACCATAAGGAAGCAGACAGCAGCACCTCCGGCCGGGAGGGCCCAGGACAGACAGCTGCAGTTAGTCCTTCCGGTTCCACCTCTGACTCCCCTCCCAGGAGCTGCCCCCTCCACCTCCCACCTCTGTCTCTCAATTTGCAGGCAGTCACCCACCCGAGCCAGGCCGGATGGTGGGCCTGGGGCGCAGCGTCAGATGGGTAACGCCCTGGGCCTAGAGAGGTGGCAGAGCCCCGCTGTATCCATGTTAGCCGTAGCTCTGCTTCCGTCTTGTCCTTTCCTGGCTGCGAGCCCTGCAGACATGCTCTTCCCCACACCCTCTGCCCGGCACTCTGTCCACTGCCTCTCCTGGCTGCTCCCCTGCTTCCCCTGCCCACTCTGCGGCCTCCTGCCTTGGGAAGCGGGAGACGCTCTGCAGCCGCCCTCCTGCTGTGCTGCTTCTGACTCCCCACACGGTGCCAGGGCCTGTCCAGGTCACAGTCACGTGCACTGCTGCACCAGGCACCTGGGGCTGGGCTGCTTGTCAGGAGGGGCAGCTGATCACTTGGGAGAACATGGGGTGGCTTGGGCACAGAGGAGACATGGACGGAGTGGACGGGTGGGCTGATCCCAGAGGCCACTGAGGATTTCCAGACCTGGGGTCAGGACCAGGACCGTCAGGAGTGGCTTGGGACATCTGCCTTCATTCATGGAGTTAAACCCTGGGGAACATCCTGACTTGGCCTTTCTGGTTACCTGACCCTGGATGAGTCATGGAACCTCTCTGAGCCTCACCTGTGAATTGGGAATAATTCCTAGGCCCAGGGTGGCGGTCAGCAGCAGCTGCTCTGCCGCACAGAGAAACACTTTGTAAACTGCAGACCACAGGACACCCCAGCAGTGCTCCTGCTTCGGGGTTTTGGGTGGAAGACACTGAGGAGAGCCGCGGACTGGCTGGGTGGGCTGGGGACCCCTTCTCAGAGCAGTGGGCTCCCCTTTCCACTCCAGCCCGTTTCTCCCCAACACCTGTGGCCCTGGCTCAGCTTCATCCCGGGACAAGGAGCCCTTCGGGGGCCAGGTGGTGAATGACAGGCAGTGGGGAGAGGTGCAGCCGCTGGTGGGGACCTGCCCGGCCCCAGCACGCCCTGCCCTGTGCCTCGCAGAGCTGCAAGATCTCGTGCACATCTCCCGGGCCCGGAAGCCGGCATTCATCCTGAACTCCACGAGGGACGAGAAGCGCACGTAAGTGCAGCAGGGCAGCGGGCCACCTGTGCGGAGCCTCCACTGGTGCCCTCGGTGGGCTTGGGGCTTTTATCGCTGCCCCACCACAGCCTGTGAGCGGCCCTGCTTCTAGCTCTGCAGTTCGCAGCAGAGATGGAGTCTGAGAGCCCACGTCGGCTCGGTCATTCATGCCACACGGCGTGGGCTCTGGGGGACCAGCGTAGGGTCCGCAGCTTGGACTTGGCCAGGCTGGTGGCAGTGCTGTCGCTCCCCTCCCTGACCTCCTCGTCGTCTGGGGAGGGGGAAAGCGCCCAGGGCCCCTTTGGAGGGATCTCAGTGGCTGCTCCCCACTTCTCCCACCCAGCTCCTTCCCCCGCCTCCCTCTGCTGCTTTCTCGAGCACCTGCTGTATACCCAAGCCTGCATGATGGGGCACAGAAAGAAGCAGCCCAAGTCCTGCCCTTGAGGCACAGTCCCTGGCACCCGGAATCAGTGCCACCCGACACGGAGGTGCTGGGACAAGTGTGTTCGCAGCCGGCTGCACTCTCTCCCCTCCCTTAACAGCACAGCCATTTGTTTGCTCATCATTACTTCCCACTTTCTCCTCAGCCTTCCTACAGAACCTGAGCCCCTGAGAGGTTAAGTGACTTGCTCAAGGTCACACAGAGTGAGAGTCAGAGTGGCGACCCACACCCAGGTCTACCAAACCCACAGCCTTTCTCTCCAGGCCCTACGCCCAGTGCCAGCCCCTGCAGGGCAAGCTGTCCTTTCGTGGCCGGTGAGCCCTGCTCCCGGCCGGGACGCTGTGCTGCAGGGCTCTGCCGCTCCTCACCTGGAGCACCACTGTCCCGGTGGTGTATGGTCTTGGTGTATTCCACTCACTTCCGTGGCCACCCTGTTACATGTGCCCTAGGGGTGCACCTGCCCCATCAGCGTTCTTGCCCTTCCCTCGTGCTGTGCCTCCTGTGTTCATCAGTGCGCACACACACACACACACCCCCCCCCCACACACACACACACCCCTGGGCTGGGCTGGGCCGGGTGAGGCAGCTGCATCTGAGGGAGGACCCATACTCCCCGCCAGAAGAGGAGAGGCAGATTCTCCAGGGAACCCGGGGAGGCTGCACAAGCCTGAGCACCCTCCCTGGAGGTGGCGCTGAGGTGAGAGCCAAGAGACACCTGGGACGTCCCCATGGGTCTGTGAGCCACAGCTCCGCCCCGTACCCTCTGTCTTGATCTCTGTCACTGGCCCCACAGCGCCAGGAGAGTCTGTTCCCACCTCCCTGGCTGGGCACTCTCCAGGCCTGCACGACAGTGCCGGCTCCCTGCCACCCTCTGGGCTCGCTGTGGGGCTGGGCACCAGGTCAGGAAAGACCCCTGGAGGGGGGACACACAGGCCCCCTTCGTTTACCAGTTCTCCGTGGGGCGCCCTGTGTCTGCTGGACACGCAGCGCTGCGCGGAGCAGAGCCGGTCCCTGCCCTCGGGGAGCTTCCAGGCCCGTGGGGAAGGAAGAGAGCAGAGAAGGAGTGGCATAGAAGCGCCCTACCACCAGGAAGTGGGGCAGCTGTGCTGGAGGGTCCTGTTGGCATTAGGGCAGACTTCCCTCAGGCAGTGACATTCAAGCTGAGATGGAAAGAGGAGACCAGAGGAAAGTTCCAGGCTGAGGAGACCTTGGAGGCATTCCCTCCGGGCACGGCCAATGAGGGCGGGTGTCTGGCGTGCTCTGCCACCTCCGGGCCTGGGCTGGGCCAGAAGTGGGAGACATGTCAGAGCGTGTTGGAGAGCACGTGGCTTAGGAGGCAGCAGACCCAGGTCTAGCTGTCACCTGGGTGACTTTGTGCCCATGACCTGACATCTGAGCTTCATTCCTTCTTTCACTCAAACATGTGCACAGGGATGACAAGGAGGGGCTTTCTCAACGGGGTTTGGGACACTGATGGGGGGAGTGCCCTGACTCCCCCTCACCACCATTCCCGCCCACTGTCGGGTACCAGCCTTCCTCCCCCAGCCGGGTTTAATTCACACAGACTCTTATCAGGCACCTGCTTTGGGCCAGGCCTGGTACTGACCACAATCGGTCGCTGCCCTCAGGGAGCTCCCTGTCCAGAGTGGGGCTGACCTTGTGTCACACTTCCCATCTCCTGAAACACTAGACATTTATTCCTTACTGCTTCCCTCCCCCACCCCGATGGCAAGGACGCTCCTGGGGTCGCCCCGCCAGGGTGCACACGTTTGGGCGAGGGCTGAGAGAGTGTGGATGTAAAGTGCCAGGCTGTGATGGGCCCCTCTTTCTGCCGCTGTCCCCACTGCAGCCACGACCACCTGCTCTGCCTGGATGGAGGGGGCGTGAAAGGCCTCGTGATCATCCAGCTCCTCATCGCCATCGAGAAGGCCTCGGGTGTGGCCACCAAGGACCTCTTTGACTGGGTGGCAGGGACCAGCACGGGAGGCATCCTGGCCCTGGCCATTCTGCACAGTGAGGGCAGCCCCTCGGTGGCCGGGGCGGGTGGGGTTGAGACCTGCCCTCGGAAGGGGCCGAGTTCCTTTTCAGAGCTTTGCAAAAAGAGGGCTGCGGGGAGGGGAGGGCTTCAGGGAGGGGAGGGCTGTAAGCCCCTCGTGGGGGGCTGCGGGTGTGAGGGCTTCAGGCTGGCAGGAGAAAGGCTGGGTGCTGGGCTCGAGGGGCAGAGTGGGCAGTGTCAGGAATGCAGAGCCCTGGTCTGCACACTTTGGCCCACGGGGAAGTTATGGGCCCAGGCAGTGGGTGGGTCGGGGGTGATGCGAAAGGGGTTGCTCGGCTGGAGCACAGTCCCCTAGGCTGCCAGCCCGGCACGTCACAGGCCACAGGCCACAGACGCCCTCCTCTCACTACAGCTTTTCAGAGGTGACAGGCGCTTGGCTCCCTGGACAGAGGGCTGGGTAGGCCAGCGGCACAATGGCTCCTCTGTGGAGCTGTCTGAGCTGTGTGATGCCGCCCGGGAGGGTCAGGGTCCAGACCCCCCAACGCCACAGTGGGCCTTGTCCTTGGACTCAACATCACTGACCAGTGTCCCCTGCCCCTGGTGCTGGTCGGATTCCGTTTTCTCCAAAGCTGGAATTTGGATCCTGGTGATCCAAAGCCCTGGAGGTGCCAAGGGAGGACACCCCACCAGGCACCAGGGCCTGCGGGCCAGGCCTGTGCTGGGGACACAGCCGAGTCAGGCGCACAACCCACCTCAGGGAGCCCCGGTCAAGTGGGGGGACACAGGCACCTGGGGTTCACGGGGCTGTGTGAGGAGGCATGGCCACCAGTCCGGGCTGCTGCGGGAACACGGGGCACAGCCAGCCCAGGCAGCTGCTGAGAGCAGCGTCCCACGGGACCCTGGGAAGGGGAGGATCACCAGTCGTTCGGTTGCCCAGGACCCGGTCACTGCAGCGCATTGCCTGGTATTTCACTTCATCTCAGTGTTCTCACTGGAGCCCCGTGAGGTGAGCAGCTGGGGAAATAGCCAGAGAGGGGCCCTAGTGAGTCGGGGCTGGGTCTGCAGTGTTCCGCTCAGCTTTCTCCCCGGGTTAGGGGCCCGTGTCCCCTCTCTGGTCTTCAGTTTCTAAGGTCTGAGCAGGGCAGAGTGGACTTCCCCACCAGAAAGGGTCACTTTTGTCCTTGGGGCCATTTCTCCCTTATCTGGGGCCTTCAGACTCCCAGGGGCAAGGGAAGGGATTTGAGAAGTCGCCTCGTTAACCACTCACATGGCAGAAGCCTCCTTTCAGCCACCCCTCTGCTGGCACCCCCCCCCCCCCCCCCCCCCCCCCCCCGGCGATGGGCAGTGTCTCCTCTCCCTGGGTTGCAGCCTGCCCCTTGGCCCTGTCTGTCTGCAGGCTCAGAGGACAAGGCTGTTCCTTCTTTTCTGTGACAAACAGGGTAGATCTAGCTCATATGAGCTTTTACCCTTTCGGGGCCCATCTCTAGGGAAAATAATGCAAAATTGTGACTACGAAGTTAGGTACAGAGTCTTGGGGCTACAGAGGAGGCATTTCTGCCTGTATGGGAAATTGCAAAGGAAGGGCCCAGAAGTTTAAGCTTGCTTGATCCCTTGGAAATGCACCTCTCTCCTCCTGCAGACTGCTGGCCTCTGGTCAGGCCCTCTGTGAAAGGTGTCCTCTTCCCATGGGAGTCCTGTGTGTGGCCTTCTTGTCTCCCCACCTCTGACCCCTTGTTCCTAGGTAAGTCCATGACCTACATGCGTGGTGTGTACTTCCGCATGAAGGATGAGGTGTTCCGTGGCTCGAGACCCTACGAATCGGGACCTCTGGAGGAGTTTCTGAAACGGGAATTTGGGGAGCACACCAAGATGACGGACGTCAAGAAACCCAAGTAAGCCGCCAGCAGGAGCGCTGTGGCTGTCCGCCCCGGCAGAGGGCTCCCTGTCCTGCTCTGAGTAAAGCTTGGGGGTGGGAGGAGAGCGGCTCTTCCCACCCACCTGGAGAGCAGATGGGAGCACCCTGACCCTTGAAGGGAGCGGGGAGAGGGCTGCAGGGAGGTGGGGGCAGGGGCATGGCTCTCACACAGGCACAGGCTGAGAGCAGAGGAGGGGTGTGCCCTGGTGGGCCTGGCTCCGGGTGGATCTAGTTTTTACGAGCTTTGACACTTTTGGGGCCCTTCCTCTAAGGAAAATAATACAAAATTGTCAATATAATTACGCCATTCCTCATATATTTGGGATGACATAGGCCATCCTGTTTTGTTCTGTGTTTCCTTTTTCTTGCCTTATTTTGGATTTCCTGAATAGTTTATATCAGTATATTCTACCTTCCAATAGTTTGCAATTTATGCACGCATTCCTGTGGCTTGTTATTGTATACTTACTATAAGAGCCCAAGTTTAATTGATACCATTACTCTGTCATCAGATAATCATGGTTTCTAAACACGTTAATTTCTTAATACCTTCTTTCATCTTATCTGTAATTGTTTCTCTGTATTTTAGATCTGTCTTGTTTTTTTAAGCCTCAAAAGACATTGTTCTTGTTTTTTGAAGTTGATGTTCATTTAGATTTGTCTAATATGACCTGGTGTGCTGGTAAAACACTGCTGGGGGGGGGTGTGATTTGTAGCGTTTGCCAGTTCCCGTGGCATAAACACTCCCACTGTGGCCAATCTCAAGCTACCAGCAGTTTAACAACCATCCTGTAAGATTTAGCAGTAGGTTTTGGCAAGCCAGTACTGGTGGTTCCAGGACACCATTGGGTGTGTGTATGTGTAGGTATGTTTATACATATATGTATTTATGTAGGCACATGTATATGTGTGTATCACTTCTTTGCTCTGCATTCTTTCTTGCATCTCAAACTTCCATATATGATCACTTTTCTAGTCTACTGGTAGTGATTTTCCACTAGCAGGATTGTTTGAAAATATGTTTATTTCACTGTCATCACTTGAAAATAGTTTTATTTCATTCTTATTCTTGTTAGATATAGAATTCCAGCCTGCTGATTCTCTCATAGAATATGTAAAATATCATTTTATCATCTTTCAACTTCTATTGTTGCATTCACAGTGTCCATTTCATTCCTTTGAAGGTAATTGGTCTTTTTTTTACTCTTGATGCTTTTATTTGTTTATTTTTGGTGCTCTACAGTTGCACCATTATATATATAAACATGGATTTCTTCTCATTTATCCTGTGATATATGTTGGTTTTCGTGAATCTTTGGATTAGTGTTTTCTTCAGTTCTGGAAACCTGAGTCATCTCTTTAACTCTTGGCTCTGCCTAATTGTCTCTCTCCTATCCTTCTATAAATCCAACTAAACACATGTTAGACTTTTTCTACCTTCTACCTTTTAACTTCTCTTGTATTTTCTATCATTTTTTCTCTCTGGATAATTTTTTCTTACCTGTTTTCCAACTCACTAATTCTTTCTTTAGTTTTATCTAATTTTTAATTTAGCTTATCCATTGAGTTTTTTATTCTGTTATTGTATTTTTTAAAAATGTCTAGATGTTCTCTGATTCCTCTTCAAATCTTCTAGGTCATTACTTATAGTTTCCTCTCTCCTAAAGGTATTATCAAGCTTGTCTTTGATGTTTTTATACATTGTAAACATATCTATTTTATCATCTTTGAGGATTCAAATATCTGCTGTCCATATAGGTATGTTTTGCTGTTTATGTTGGTTTACACTGGTTCTCATTCATGATATTATATGGTGTGTGCCTGCCCCTTTATTTTAAACTATGTGCTACTCCTTAGTGTTGAAAATAATATGTGCAGATTCTTTGACTCCTAAAATGAGAGTATCTTCCTCCAGATTGTGTTTTCTTTTCTAGGTAGCTACGTACACTACCGTCTAGGACTACTTTAACTAAATTATTGGCATGAAGGGTTTGAGACCTTCCCCAGGTGATGTGAATTTGGACTATAAAATTATAAGAGGGTTAGTTTTCAGGGATTTTTTTCTCCCTGTTTTGTCCAGAACCAAGGCAACTTTCCTTGCAGCCTCCGGGGGCAGGTTTATTTCTGGTTCATCGTTATCCTGAGAATGTAGCCCTTCGGGGTCCCAACCTAATGTAGAGAGGGTCTCTCATTACACTTTTTTCCTTTGATGGGCCTGGACTTTGACTTCTGTCTCCCTCACCCTGTGAGGTCATCTACACTGAAGTTCACATTTATTGAGTTTGGTATCTGCCTTCAGGTTAAAGCTGGGTCAGTGTTCCATTTACCTCTGATTTCTTATCCCCAGTTTACCTGGGGAGTTTACCCTGATATTTCCTTTCTATCTTGTCATGTTGTCTATGCTTTTAAAGTTTTCAAAAGTATTTTTTTCAGCATTTACATTTTTTTCATTGAGAAAAGATTGTTCAAACAATCTTCCCTATAATCCCAGCGATTTGGGAGTCCAAGGTGGGAGGATTGCCTGAGCCCAGGAGTTTGAGATAAGCCTGAGTAACATACTGAGACCCCACCTCTACAAAACTTTTTTTTATAATTTAGGCTGGGTGTAGTGGCTCATGCCTATAATCTTAGCACTTTGGGAGGCCAAGGTAGGAGGACTACTTAAGGCTAGGAGTTTGAGACCAGCTTGAGCAAAAGTAAGATCCAGTCTTTACAAAACACAAAAAAATTAGCTATGCGTGGTAGCTGTAGGCCCAGCTTCTCTGGAGGGTGAGGCAGGAAGATCACTTGAGCCCAGGAGTTTGAGGTTACAGAGAGGTGATGATGCCACTGCACTCTAGCCCAGGTGACAGAGCAAGACCATGTCTAAAAACAAAACAAAACAAATTAGCCAGGTGTGGTGGCAAACACCTGTAGTCCTAGCTACTCAGAAGGCTGAGGTGGGAGGATCGCTTGAGCCCGGGAGTTTGAGGCTATAATGACCTATGATCAAGCCACTCCACTCCAGACTGGGTGACAGGGTAAGACCCTGTCTCAAAAACAAAAAACAAAACAAAACAAAAAACTATAACAACACATAATCTTCCCACAGTATTACCAGAAT
This sequence comes from Cheirogaleus medius, assembly GCA_008086735.1. Classification (NCBI taxonomy): domain Eukaryota; kingdom Metazoa; phylum Chordata; class Mammalia; order Primates; family Cheirogaleidae; genus Cheirogaleus; species Cheirogaleus medius. The sequence continues at coordinate 29,135,456 of VBSM01003169.1, read as the reverse complement.
TGGAAAACTAATCCTTTTTATTTCTATGCAGTTTTTTGTTCACTTTCCTTTATATTTTTCTTTTCAATATAACAGATGTATTTCTGTGTTGCACTGAACTGCTTATAAACACAGTTATGGCTGCAAAACATTTCCTTGTTTTCTTACCCCTTCTATTGTTCCATTTAGGTTTTTCACTGTAATAAATTACATTGTGATGAATAGTCTTATATAAGAGGCTTTCGTTGTAGTGAAGATTATTCCTTTAGGATAGATTTTCCAAAATGAAATTCTCAGATGAAAGAGCCAGGACATTTGTAAGAATCTTAGTTGATACATACTGGCTTTCCAGGGGGCTGTGCTAGCAGTATTTAAGGGTGTCTGTGTCTCTCAAGATAAGAAGGAGTCTTCTTTAAGGAGCTGTAGACTCACATGGTGGAACAGTGAAAAGGTATTAAAGGTGACACAGTGAAAAGTCTCCTCCCACTCCTGTCCTAGACCTGCAGCCACCAAGCGGTTCCCTTCCCCAAAGTCAGCTCACTATTGCCAGGTGCCACTCCTGGGCTTTTCAGAATTACCCTCTGACCAAGCAAGTAGGTATTTGTGGGTTTTTGTTTTTAAATAAATGGTGGCGTACTGAACACAGTCCTGAACTGTGCTTTTTCCATGGAACCATAATCTTGGCATTCATGCCCATCGGTACATAGAGCACTTGCTTCCTCCGTCATTCTGTGGTGACGCAGACCGCACTGGGTGTGTGGGCCACACTGCATTCGACAGTCCTGCCGATGGACGCTTCGGTTCTTCCCAGTCATCTGCTCTGACAGCCAGTGCTGCCGTTAATGGCCTTGCTCACCTGTCTCCCACAGTGTGACAGCTTCTTAGGATGAATTCCCAGAAGTGCCATCACTGGGTGTAAGGATAAGCCGCTTGGCAATTCGGACAAAGATTGCCCTATTGCTCCCCAGCGGTTGGCTCAGGCTGACACTGCAGGATAGAGCTATTTGGGGGAGCTGGTAGGGGAGAAGCCCCCCATCCGGAGCAGCAGAGGGGGCCCCAGTGGCCTGTGGGAGTGGGGATTCTGCTGCCCAGGGCCTGGGTGTGACGTTAGGTGAGGGGACAGGTGGGTGAGTGGGTGGCTCAGCTGTGCGCCTTCCTCGTTTCTGTCAGGGTGATGCTGACGGGGACGCTGTCTGACCGGCAGCCGGCTGAACTCCACCTCTTCCGGAATTACGATGCTCCGGAATCCGTGCGGGAGCCTCGTTTCAGCCAGAACATTAACCTAAGGCCTCCAACTCTGCCTGCAGGTTAAAACCATGTTTGATGTGTCCGTGGGAAGCAACTGGTCTGAGAGGCTGCAGGGTGGCGGGTGGGAGGCACACAGTTGCACCCTCACCCCACCACCAGCCCACCCACCGCCCTGGTCTATATTGGCTAGGGATGGGCATTGCTGGGGAGCTGCCAGGCTAGAGGAGGCCCCAGGGGGTCCTCAGCCACACCTTGCCTTCCACCTGGACAGCCAGGCCGGACAGCATGGCCTTGTGGGGCCCACTTCTGAAGAGTCCCTGGCCTCCCTCTCTTCCCGCACCCAGGCCCCCCAAGACACTCCCTGAGATCCGAAGCGCACGGGTTTTATACCTGTGCCTTCTGCTGCTGGGCCCCCCTCCTCCCCCACCCCAGACCAGCTTGTGTGGCGGGCAGCCCGAAGCAGTGGGGCAGCCCCCACCTACTTCCGGCCCAACGGGCGCTTCCTGGACGGTGGGCTGCTGGCCAACAACCCCACGCTGGACGCCATGACCGAGATCCACGAGTACAACCAAGACCTGATCCGCAAGGTGAGCGCCATCCCAGGTTGGCTGGACAGGAGCGCTCACTGAAGCCGCCCTGTTGCAGCAAACCTTGCGAGGGGTCGACTCCCGGGAGAGCAGGTGGCCGTCACTGATGCGTTCCTTAGTTTATGCAACAGCAATGTAGTCTCACAATTGAACCTATGTGATTGGCGGGGTCTGCCTGAAGCTCTGTGCTGAGAGGGATTCTGAGGCCCAGTCTGCACTCAGTCTGCTGTTAGTGGGGAGGGCAGCATGCATGCCACACGTGTGTCACTCTGTGGCCAGTCTGGGGACACACACTTGCCCTTGAGGAGCCCACATCTAGGGGAGAGACAGCCCATAACCCAGGACACGCCCGGACTTGTTCCGGGTGCCATGGTAGAGGACCGTGCCGGGCCCAGGGGGAGGATCAGCTTTGCCAAGTGGCCTGGGAGCTTGGAAGAGCCTCCACGTCTAGGCCTTTGGGGACAGGCAGTGCAGAATCAGTGATCCGGGGGTCGAGAGGCAGCCCTCACCCTGAGGAGTCAGAGCAGAGGTGGGCCAGGCCCTGGGAGCTAGGAGGGGCAGTGTGGTGCGGTGGGGTGAGCTCAGGCCCTGGAGCCAAACAGCCCACCGCTTAGGGGTAACAGTTGCACCTGCCTGGGGGTCGCTGGGAGGATTTAATGCGCTGTTAGCTGTGAAATGTTTAGAACAGCCCCTGGCCTCCCGTGTGTGGTCAGGGAAGGGTGCGCCCTCTAGGGGCCAGGCCGGGCGGGGCGGGCTTCCTGAAGGTGGCAAAGACTGTCAGGGGACGGGAGGGCTCCTGGGAGGACACCCTCCAGTCTCAGTTTCCCATTGTGGGTGAAGAGCCTGGGACCCAGAGCAGCAGGGACTCGCCCAAGGTTGCCCAGCTAAGTGGCAGCAGATCTTGATATGGAGCAATTGAGAGCAGCAGCAGCCAGGGCCCTGGGTTCCAGCGTCAGTCCCTACTTCCCTGCCCTGCGGCCCGGGCAAGCCTCTCCCCGGGGAACCAGTGTCCTCTCCACAGACTAGGTGGAGGATTAAATGCAATAATGATGCAAACACCTGGCAAAGGACAGAGACCGAGGAATGTTGCCTCCCTTTCCTCCCCTGGCCACCACCTTGACTCAGTCCAGCAGCAGACGGGCTGTGCAGGACCATTCTCACAGCTGGTGCGTGTGCAGGCCGTGTTGGTACACAACATGCCTCATGACGTCACACCAGCCCTTCCAGGGGAAAGGGCTGCAGCTTAGAGGTCACAGCCAGACCCTAGCGTGCAAGGGGCTGGGCTGGGGTTGGCACCCGGTGTGCTCTTGCCACCAGAGGCCTCTTTCCCTGTCCTCATGGCCCCAGTGCCAAGCCCTGGGCCTCCCTCTGACTCTCCCCGGGGGGCCCCCACCTGCAGAAGGTCCCCTCTGACTGCCCTGTCCTTTTCCAACAGGGTCAGGGCAACAAGGTGAAGAAACTCTCCATTGTCGTCTCACTGGGGACAGGGAGGTCCCCACAGGTGCCCGTGACCTGTGTGGACGTCTTCCGTCCCAGCAACCCCTGGGAACTGGCCAAGACTGTTTTTGGGGCCAAGGAACTGGGCAAGATGGTGGTGGACTGTGTGAGTGTGGCCCCTCCCCAGGCCGCTGCCCACAGGGTCTGCAGCCCAGGTTGATGCTGCACCCTCGCCCTGTGGGGCCCTTGGTGTCAGAGGACACCGCAGGGCTCTGTCCATCCTCTTTAGCCAGCTGGGGGGAAAGAATCCCCGAGTCTCAGTGCTGGGCAGGGACCCTCAGTGACCATCTGCAGGGGGGTTTTCAAACTGTCTCAGCTACGGATCCCTTTCTGCAAACAAGCTGGCACAGGACCCCAGAGCGTAAGACACGCAAAGCTCCCGCGAGGAGAGCACGTGGAGGCCTGTCCGCTCAGCTGCTGCCCCCTGACCCCCCACCGACCCCAAATGGGTTCTGCTGAGACCCTTGCCCCTCTGATTGCACAGCTGGGACAGTCATGTAGCCCCAGGAGGGGGCCTTGCCCAGAGTCACTCTGCTGCTGAGTGGCTAAGCCTGACCAGAACCTGGGGGTCCCCAGGTGGGGACTCTGGGACAAGGGGGCAGTGCTCGGTGCAGGTGATGCTCACCGAAGCTGCTTCTCGCCAGTGCACAGATCCGGATGGGCGGGCCGTGGACCGGGCCCGGGCTTGGAGCGAGATGGTCGGCATCCAGTACTTTCGGTGAGGGCTCAGCCGGCCCCAGCCCCAGCCCTAGCCTGGTCGGACCCATCGACCTTCCCCCGCGCCCCCTCTCCGCCTTTGGCGTGGACTTTCTCTTTCCCCGAGGGGCTGCTCTGGTCCCAAGCCCGCCCCAATCCTAGCTCTTGTCTCCCACTCAGGCTGAGCATCCCAGGGTGACCCCCTCCTCTTTGGCCCGGACAGGTTGAACCCCCAGCTGGGGACAGACATCATGCTGGACGAGGTCAGCGACGCGGTGCTGGTCAACGCCCTCTGGGAGACCGAGGTCTACATCTACGAGCACCGGGAGGAGTTCCAGAAGCTCATCCAGCTGCTGCTGTCACCATGACCCCCAGCCGCCCCACCCCGCTCTCCCACCCTGCCCCTGCTGGGGAGTCTGTCCGCTGGGCAGACCCAGGGCCCAGGCAGCTCTGCATCCACAGACGGGACTGGAGGGCACCAACTGCCTGTCCAAGGCTGGTCCTGAAGGCCTCTCTCCCCCGACCCCACCCTCCAGCACTTTCTGCCATTCCAGGCTTAGAAAGTCTAGAGCCCCCTTGGCCCTCTCCCTGACTGTGAAGGACAACTGACAGCTCAAACACTAAGCGTGCTGGGGCACTCCCGCCCTGCTCCAGCCCTGGCCCCCAGAGGGCCTGCACGGGCTGCCTCTGCCCCAGCCTCCAGTGAGGGCTGTCGGGGTTCCCTGGGTGCAGCCTGCCCCTTCTGCCCTCTGCCCTGTTCCCTGGGGCTGGGGCTAGAGAAACAGCATCCCCCACGCTGTCCACAGGGAAAACCCGGGCTGCAGGAGTGGCATGCCCGTTTGACTTTGCACCCCCAATGCTGGCCCAACTGCCGCACCCTCCAGGGCCGCCCCACCCCAAGGGCTCTCAAAGGTCACTGCTAGGAGTTAAGTGATTCTTCCCGATGGAAGTGGTTTAAGAGTGGGGTGGGGCTCTGGGTCTGCCCTGAAACTGTGAAATAAACGGTTTGGATTCAAGTTCACCTATGTCGTGTGTGCTATGGAGTGAGTGCCCCTGTCCCCAGCCCCAGCTCCCCTCAGCCTTAACCTTCAGCCTTGACCTATCCTTTTCCTGTGCCCACTCGGACTCTGTTTTCTGGGCTCCCTGGGGCAGGGGCACCTCCTCTTTCCTCCAGAGTCCCCCAAACAGGCCCTTAGGGTGTTCAGTGGCAGCTGCCAGGCCTATGTACCCCTGAGGCCCTAGGGGGGCCTCAGTCCTTGCCATGGGGCTGAGGGTGAGCCCCATTTGAGACCCAGAGAGGCAGGGGACTTGGGAACAGTCAGGTAGCGAGTGAGCAAGGCCGGGTCTGCCCCCAGGTCTGTGCGACTCTAGGTTTGTGCTGCCCCTCTCTGCATGCGGAGAGCTGGGTGGGCTTCGGTGGGCATGGCAGCCAACAAGGGCATGTCCCCCACTGTTGACATGCAGGGTTGAGGGGCTGCAGGCAGGGACAAGGCCTGGGACAGTGACGGCCATGGGCATGTTCCACTACAGAAGCTGGCAGGGAGGACATCGGGCAGCTCTCGCCCAATAGGTGGGCAATGCCCAGTGCAGGCAGACGGGAGGGCGGGGGCTCCCCCAGGACCAGGGGTCCTTGAGGAGCAGTGACCTGGGAGAGTGGCCCGTCCACGCGTGCCCAGCGGCCCACGGCTCTGAGGGGTAAATAATTGAAGGGCAGGTCACACGAACCCGCCCGCGTCACAGGATGCCTTCCCTGCCGGGTCTGGTTACGCCCCAGATCACATTCTGACATCCCCAGCTGGTGAATAATTAAGCTGCCACCTCCTCCAAGGCAGGCCTCCGTCTCCAGATCCACCTGCAGCCTCCTCGCTGCCTGCTGAGCAGTGGACACCTGAAGGGACCGACGCACAGTGCTTCCAGCCCAGCCATCGCCACCAGCTCCCTGCCCAGACCTGCTGCAGCCGCTCCATGGCCCCCGAGATGGACCAGTTCTACAGGTCCACCATGGCTATCTACAAGGTGAGCGCGGGCAGCCCGAGCCCAGGGCCGGAGCACCTCCTCCCTTGGTGCCGAGGTTGGGCCACAGGTGTTCTGGGAAGGGAGGCCCCGAGCCAGGCTGGGCTGAGCAGTGGGCATGGGGGTGGGGATGTGCGGAGGGGCCACCCACCCTCGCAGCAGGACCCCGCGACTTCCAAACCCTGGGCAAGGCAGGGTGGACCCAGGGGGTGAGAGGTGAGTCCAGGGAAGGAGCTGGCTGCCTGGCCTGGCAGTGGGGACTCTTCCTCTCATTTCTGAGCCCTCACTCAGATATCCTCCTTCACCTTCAGAGGGGTTGCTGCAATCTCCACAGACATTTACTAAGCACCTGCTGTATGCAGAGCCCTTTCACATGGAAGCCTCACATCACCCCCCCCAATGAAGTAGAAAATAATCACCCCGTTTGATAGACGAGAAAACAGACCGAGGTTAAACAGCTCATTCAAAGTCATGAAGGGAGGAAGAGGTGCTGCTAGGGTTTGGATCAAGATCCAAGTCCAAGTCCAAGTCCAGGGCTCTCTGTTCTACCCAGGGAGCTCTTCACCTGGCCACAGCCTGGCGTGGCCCACGGTGATCCAGCCACAGCCTGGATCTAGGTGCTCTTCTTTGACGAGAGCTAGATCTGCCCTTCCCCTGAGGTGACTGTCGGCAGCCCAGTGTGTCTAGCCCAGCGAGGCCTGGACACAGGGCAGGGCTGAGCGATGCCCAGCGGGGCCCAAGGCAGGTAGACAAGCTTCAGCCCAGTGGGAGAACCTTCAAGGTGCACCATCTCAGGAGGGACTGGGGTCCCTCCAGGGCAGGTGTGTGAGCGGGAGCTGGCTGCAAGGGGACCCTGGCTTGGAACAGGTCCCCAAGAGATGGCCTCTGCAGCAGAGAACCAGGATTCTGGGTGACCCCAGGTTTCTAAGTGGGCTCCCCAGAGTCTGGAGGCTTTTCACTGGGGCTGGGGGTGCCCTGCCTCCTAGACCAGGCAGCTTGACTCTGTATATCGTGCCTTCTCCCGTCCCCACGCCTCTCCTCCCTACCCTGGCCCCGGGCTCCAGAGCATCATGGAGCAGTTCAACCCCGCCCTGGAGAACCTGGTGTACCTGGGCAACAACTACCTGCGGGCCTTCCATGGTGAGTTCCCCAGGCCATGGGGCACCCAGCCCCTGGGCCTCTGCCACCCCCCACCCACCGGGCCCCCATGCAATCGCCGGTGCCCCCCAACTTGTATTCTCTGCACCCCACAGTGCAACCGTTCACCAGACCCTCCACTCTTCCTCAGCCTTATACCCCCCTACCCACCACCCTCACCCTCACACCCCTGCGGCTAGAGGCCTTACACACCCCCCACCTTCCTGTGCCCACCCATCCCAGTTCACACCCCCAACCCTAACCGCCTCCCCTTCAGGTGCCCCAGACGCTTCTGAGACACAGTGCCCTGCAAGGCCCACGCCTCCCCCAGCACCCACCCCCAAAGGCACACACATTTCTTGGTGTCACCTCGATGCCACCTGCTGAACCCACCCCCATCCCCAGTCCTACCTCTGCACCCCCAGCCTCACCCCAACTGGCCACCCGTCCACGCACCCTGCAGCCGGCCCTCACCACTTCTCAGTCCCCGTGCAAACCCCTTCAGCCGCCACTGTGGCTGCCCGCACTTCCAGCAACACACCCTCCGCCAGCGCTGTCACCCCCAGGACTGAGGGCTGCCCATCCCCTGCCTCTTAGGACCTCAGAGTCAAAGCCTGCCCTCCCCACACCCTCACCCAGAGCCTCACAGCGCACCTGCCCACCCTGCTCACAGGCACACAGGTACCCGCACCCACCCACGACAGGCACGCCCAGGTCCCGCTCACCGCCAGACCCTAGGCTGGGTGCAGCTGTCATGCAAAGGGAACTCCTACCTTATTCTTCCCCGACCCCTGCTCTCCTCTGGCCCATGCCTCATCTCCACACACCTCCCAGGGTGCCCCCACCACACATGCCCCCCAGGGGTGAAAAGAGGGGTCTCCGGAAGGATGGGGGCTGGAGCCGTCCCTTGTCACCCTGCAGCTCTGTCTGAGGCAGCCGAGATATACTTCAGTGCCATCCAGAAGATCGGGGAGCAGGCCCTGCAGAGTTCCACCTCACAAATTCTGGGTGAGGCTGCCCCTGCACTGCACCCTCTTCTCGGCCTGGGGGCCTCCTCCTAGCCCGCCCGGGCCTCCCTTCCACACGGAGCCTGTCTGTGCCCATCTGTGGGCTCCAGAGGGGATTCCTTTTGCACATTTGCCTCCCAGGATGTCTCCTCCCCTGACACAGGCCTTGCAGCCCAGGGCCCAGAGCTCAGCCTCTCCTGAGCCCAGGCCACTCCCTGCCACTCCCTGCAGGGCTGCTCCCAGGCTGGGACAGCATGCCTCAGTCCCTGAGAGCCACGTGGGAAATCTGGGACTTTGGTCCCAGATCCAGCCTCAGGCAGGCCTTCTGTTGGCTTCTGGCGGGAAGAGGGAGGGCAGGGCAGGCCCCCCCAAGCTAAAGCCACAGCTCCAGTCCTGTCTGTGCCTCTAGGTGAGATCTTGGTGCAGATGTCGGACACCCAGCGGCACTTGAACTCTGACCTGGAGGTGATAGTGAGTATCTGACCCCAGCGCCTGGGCAGGTCACTCGAGGAAAGCAGGCTGCATGCCAAGGAGAGCAGGGCCCAACCTCCCAGGTTCCCTTCCCAGGGAGGACTTCCCAGCCCCTAGCCGGCCCTGTGACATGATGACAGAGTCTGCCCTTCTAACACCTGCCAGGGCCTGGCTCTGCAGTTCCCTGCAATAGCTTGTTCAAGCTTCTGGCACCCCAAGGAGGCTGGTGGCATTTCCGCCCCGTTTTACAGGGGAGGAAACTGAGTCTCAAAGATGTAGTCATCACCTAAGATCCCAGAGTGAGTGGAGGAGCATCAGGTCCTAGGACACTGCCCCCTCCCTCCCTCCCCAACCTCCCAGGGAGCAGCCGCAGGGATCTGACCAGGTCACTCCCATGAGGAAGACCCTTCCACGACCCCGCTCGCTGCCCACAGAGCTAAACACAGGCTCCTCCGCAGGGGGTCCCAGGCCCTGCAGATCCAGCAGCCCCTCTCTGACACCCCCAGCCCAGCCTACCCACCCTGAAGGGCTGGCACTCGCCAGGGTCCCCACCACCGTGCTGCTGTCCTGCTGTGCTCTCAGCCTAGACCCTGGCAGTCCGGCATGGTTGTCCCTCCTCTGTGAAGCCTCCCTGACCCCCGGGGCAGGTTCAGTCACTCCTCCCTCTGGACTCCAGCAGATGCTTTTATCTGTTCTTGGCACGCAGCGGTTCTGTGGCCTGGGCATGTGGGGTGAAAGCCCAGCTTCGCCAGTTACTGGCTTTGTGACCTTGGACTCTGTGCCTCAGTTTACCTATCTGAGAAATGGAGACAATCATAATAACTGCCTTGTAGGATTCTGGAGAGGATGAAGTGAATTGATAAGTGTAAACTGTTTACCCTGGCACCCGGAAGCCCCCCGGTACCTTAGATAAGATAACTGCAAGTAGATGGCCTTGCCTGCCTCTCTCGCTCCAGCCCAGGAGCTCTGCAAGGACTGGGACGTGGTCTGCTTTTCTCTGTGGCTTCAGGGCCTGGCACAGGGCCTGGCACTGAGCAGGGCTGTAGAGACTGTGGAGGGACGAAGGAGCTTTGAAGACAGAGTGGGGCTTAGCTAGACAGGGAGGAGAGAGGGCATTCATGCGGCGACAGGCTGAGCAAGGACGTGAGCACAAGGCGGGCAGAGGTGAGCCAGAGAGTGGGTGTGGGACAGAGTGGGGGCGGTGGGGGGCGCTGGTTCGGAGGGGTCTTGGAAGGTTCGGAAGGAAATTTCAACTAATTGTGATAGTCCATGGTTCTCACTCAAACATGCGGGGTGGAACCCCTGGAAGTCAGAGTGCTCTTTGGGGGTCACTGTAAAATAATGATCAGTTTGATACAGGGAACAATCTCACTAGCAGAAGATGTGCATGACACCTACACACATGGCACTTAGGTGTGTAGCACTGAGCCCCTGCCACCCCTTGGGGCTTGAGCATGGAGTTACGGAACCCCGTGGCTTCCTGTTTGTGTTCAGTGGTCTCCTCCAGGCCACTTGCGGCACAGCTGGGCTGGGCAGGGACAAGTGTCAGCCAGGCCCTCTCTGTAAGGAGAGCTGCCCTTTCCAGGCACCAGCGTCTTGGCTGTGACAACCGGGCAGGTCCGTGGCCAGAGCAGTACCGGGTAGAACAGCGACAGAGGCTGCCTCCACCTGGGGCTCATGTGTTCAGTTGACTGCCGTGTGCCAGGCACTGCTGTAGACACCAGGACGTGGCAGACAGAAAGCCCTGCCAGGCCAACCCGCGATGGAGACGTGACCATATACTATATGTAACACGTTAGATGCGCAATGTGCTATGGGGGGAGGAAGCGCAGGATAGGACGTGCTTGGGGTTGAAGGAAACCATCCCCAGGAAGGCGCTGTGGAGAGAGGCCTGGGAGACGAGGGGTTAGCCCGGGCACCTGTGGGGGAAGAGCGTCCTGAGCAGGGGAACAGCCGGGGAAAGGTGGGGACACTGCAGAGGGGTTCGAGGGGGCTGTGGCCTGTCAGGTCGCTGGCCCTTCCTCTCAGCAGAAGCGACGGCATTAGAGGGTTTTGAGCAAAGGAGGGACAGGATCTGACTTAGATTTAGTGTTTTAAAAAAACGTTTTTGTTGTAAATGAAAACAGATACGAGAAAACCTCAGTGAACAGTTAGAGCTTAATGAATCATTATAAGGCAGACCAGCCCGGAAACTGCCACCCAGGCTAAGAACTCTGCCAGCCTCTCCAGAAGCCCTCCAGGTCCCACCACCAAAATCACAGCCCCTGCCCCCACCCAAAGTGGCCACTGGTCTGAGCTGACTTTTCCTTGTGTTCCTTCGCAGTTATCGCCCGGCCACACAGCCCGAGGCACTAGGATTTGGTTTTGCTCTTTAAAAAAATATATGTCTTTGAGTCCTTCTTAACCTACTTGTTCCCCTGCATCTGTTGAGACCCTGGGGCCAGCTGAGCTGGCTTTCCCACGGTCTGGAGGTCACCGGTGGTGCACCCCTGGTGCGGGTCAGCTGTTCCCACTGTCTTCTGAGTCCAGAGCCTCGGTGGGACTCCAGCTGCACCCCGCGGGCAGGACCAGAGGGTGCTGGGTTCTTCCGTCCGGAGGCATCGCTGTGTCTAGACCCATTCGTGCACCGGGAGTCACACTGCTGTTCTGAGGCCCTCTCGGAAGCGAGGTTCTCTGGAATGCCGCCCGTACCCGCTGTCGTCAGCCACTGGCGCTTTGCATCTGGGGAGGCAGGAGAAAAGCCAAATTCATCCCCTTGACGAATCAGGTTCCAAGGTAGTGAATTTGCTCCCTGTCATCCTCTGCAGGTAGGGTGACCAAGTAACTTCATTTTTTACTAGTACCATTATGTAGCATTTTTAATTTTTTATCCATATCTTAGATTTAATAAACCTATCTGATGTGTTTCAGTGCTTTGCAATTATTATCTTTATGAAGCTGAAAATGCCATCTTTGGCCAGTGGAAGATCTTCAGTCTATCTCCTAACTCCTTCTGACACGCCCCTAGTGGTTTTGACAGCTTCCTTGCTATGTGGCATGACGAGGTGTCCCAGCCGCATCTGCTACTGTTGCTGCTCGACACATGGACTGAGCCGTTTCTTCATGAAGCCCTGTTTTACGTTCTGTTTTTAGGGGCAAGTGGTATTTCAAGACTGTGATCTGGGCGCTCCTTGTTGCTGGGTTGGTCTTTGTTTCTAGGCTTTCTTAGTGGCCAGCACTACACATACACACATGTGTATACATCCATACGTGTGTATACACACGCATATGTAGTGCTATAACATGGATATATATTTAAAGGTAAAATACTCCATAAGCTCATCCTGACGCTCCCAGTTCAGTTCCAGGGCTGCAGGCGTTTCACTTGACGTCTCTGTATTACACTAGTATCTCCTCGGTTCCACGTCAGGAATCCTGCTTCTCAAGGACAGGGGGAATGAAAGAATTAGAGTATCCCACAGTTACCAATTTGCTTTCTCTCACATTACATACACAACAGACTCAGAATGATGGCACCAATTCTACCACCACCAATTTGGTCTCTGAAAGCATAAAAGTGTGTTTTGCGTATCTGTCCCCTGTGCTGTGTCCACACTGTCCGAGCATACAGCCATCACACACTGTGACTGCTCCTTTTTAACCCTCTTTTTTCTTTGTTCTACAAGGAATTACACATTGACCAATCTTTGTATCAATGTCTCTCCAGTCATCTTGGTTTTATCTGAAGCTTGTTCTCTAACAGGTCCCACAGGAAGGCTCGTGTGAGCAGCGTTCTCTGGTTCTTGCAGGTTTGTGACAGTTTGTCTAGTCTCTTTATGCTTGAAAGTTAGCTTTGCTGTGTCTAAAATCCTTAAATCTTTCTTTCTTTCTCTCTTTCTCTCCTTTCCTCCCTTTCTTTCTTTCTTTTCTTTGAGTATCTTAAATATCTTTCTTCTGATATAAAACATTGAACATTGCTGATAAAAAGTCTAATTATCTATTTTTTTCTATCACAAATCACATACTCCTTTTGCCTAGATGCCCAGAAGATTTTTCTTTCCATTTTTCTTAAATCTAGTATTGAATTATGGTTTTTAGAATTTTTTGGTTCCCTTTCTTTGCATCTCTTCTTCAGGGACTCCTGTTATCTGTATGTTAGGTCGTCATAGCCTACCTTCAATATTTGTCTCTTCCTCTTGGATATTTTACTTTTTTCTTCATTTCTCTTTTTTTCCACTTCAGATATTCTGATTTGATATCTGGAGGTAGGATGGAGCCCATAATAGGGACCTATCATGATATGGATCTATGTCTATATCTGTAGCTATCGGCTTATTGAGATATAAGTCACATACTATAAAATTCACCCTTTTAAGGTGTACAATTCAGAGGTTCTTAGTATATTCAGAGTTTCGCAACCTTCCCCACTATCTAATTTTAGAACATTTCATTACCACCCCAAAAAGAAACTCATGCCCCATTTCTTCATTTCTTTTTTATTTAAAAAATTTTCCTCCTTTTTCTTTTATATTTCTCTTAAGGCAAAATTTGTGCAGTTCATTCACTCTTACGTTTGTTATAGTTTGGCCTTTATTACTGAACTTATGTTTTTCTTTTTAAATTTCTAATTTTTTCCTCAGTTCTGTCACCTCATTTCTGAATTTTTCTAATTCTCATTCACGTGTTTTTCCCTGTCTTGTGTCATCTCCTTACTTTCTTGTAGTTCCCTCTTCACCCAGAGGTGACAGTGTCCTTCCGTCTTGCAGGCCGGCCTTCCTGGTGTGCTTCCATCGTCCGTGGGAGTGTCACTGTGTTTTGTATTATCTCTTTTCTCATAATAACTTTCTATTGGATTCTGCTTCAGAGGTTTTCTGTTGCTCACTTTTATGGGAAAGTACTTTTCTCTAAAATTTTGGAAGGAGGCATCGTCAGGAGAGCTTTTCTGACTTCACAAGATCTCCTCCAGCTGTTCTGTAGTTTCCCAAAGATACGGCAGCTTCCTTTCGCAATCCTGTCTGTGATTCCCGGTTCTGTTCTCTCCTCTGCTTTTGCCGGACTTTCTGTTTCCTTTGTGTCTGTTGTCCCTGTTCTTGATTTTGATTCTGCTCAGAGCATTTTCTTCTCCACGTGGGCCCCACCTGTCCTGGGTTGGAGCTGTTTCAGGCGTGCCTAACGGCTCCTCTGCGCCGCCTCTACTCACCCTCTGGACTCAGAGTCCCTTCGGAGTGTCAGCTGCTGTCCTCACACCGGCTGCCGAGCTTGCTGGGCCTGAGCTGGCTCTGTTGAGGTGCCCTATGCTCCGTCCCTCGACTCCCAGCCACCTCCCACTGTTCCTCCGCATGGACGCTGGTCATGCGGACCTCACGGCTGGCACTGATTTACGTTTGGGGGGTCGTGAGGATGTGCCGTCGCGTCATTTCATCGTGAACGTTGTCTTGAGTTTCTGATTTTGCTTTCTAGTTTCCCCTTCAGTTTTTATGAGATGAAGGAAGATTTAAAAACTACACGTTGTTGCCACCATTATCTTAGAATCTGATTATTATTTTCTATTGAAGTAAAATTTATATACCAAAAAATACCCAGTTCTTAAGTGTTAAGTTTGATGGATTTTGACAATTGTATACACTGTGTAGCCACCGTGTCAACAAGATTCAGAACATCTCCGTCAGCCCAGAAAGTCCCTGTGTTCTTGTCATCAGTCTCACCCTCCAGGGGCAACGCTTTCTGGCTTCCATCTCTAGAGATTAATTTTGGCTGTTCTAGAACTTCAGATGAGTGAATGTACACTATGTATTCTTTCACTCAGCATAAGGCCTGTGACATTAATTCATATTGTTGCTTGTGTAAATACTTTGTTCTGTTTTGCTGCTTGGTATTCCACTGTATGAATCTACTGCAATTTGTTTATCCATTTTTCTGCTGACAGTCAGTCGGGTTGTTTCCAAGCTATTATGGAGCCAGCGTGAATAAGGCTGCTGTGAACATTCTTGTACAAGTCTTTCTGTGTATGTTCTCATTTCTGTCAGATAAATATCTGGGAGTGGAATTTATGGGTCACAGGGTTGACATATGTTTAGCTTTGTAAGAAACTGCCGGAGAGTTCTCCAAGGTTCTTGTACCATGCTGCATCCCCACCAGCAATGGATGAAAATTGCTGTTGCTGTCCATCCTTGTAACATTCTGTGTCGTTAGTCTTTTTCATTCCAGTCATTTGGTGGGTATGGAATGGTGTTTCACTGGGGCTTTGTTTGGATATCCCTGATGACTAATGACTTTTAATGGGCTTGCTGGACATCTGGATGTCTTCTTCTATGTGGTGTTTGTTTAGTCTTTTACTCATTTTTATTGGGTTATACTTACTGTTGACTTATAGGATTTCTTTATACAGTCAAGATATGAGTGCTTTGTGAGATATGTATGGTGGATATTTTTTCCCAATCTGTAACTTGTATATTCATTTTCTTAACAGTGTCTGTCTTTGATGAGCAGAAATTTTAAATTTTTATGAAGCCCAATTTAGCAATTTTTGTGAATGGCTCATGCTTGTGTACTATCCAGGAAATCTTTGCCTACCCCATGGCAAAGATATTCTCCTAAGTTTTCTTTCAGAAACTCTATATTCTGGGCTTTACATTTATTTCTATGATCCATCTCATATATTTATAATTTTGTGAATGAAGTGAGATGGAGTCAGGGTTCTGTTTTTCCTGTATGAATGTTCAGTTGTTCCAACACCACTTTAAAAAGACTTTCCTTTACCCATTGAAGTGACTTGATGTCTTGGTCAAAAATTGATTTGTCACATATATGTGGGTCTATTTCTGGGCTTTCTACTCTGTTCTGTTGGTATATTTGTCTGTTCTTACACCAGTGTCACACTGTACTGATTACAGTAGCTTTGTAGTA
Source organism: Cheirogaleus medius (assembly GCA_008086735.1). Classification (NCBI taxonomy): domain Eukaryota; kingdom Metazoa; phylum Chordata; class Mammalia; order Primates; family Cheirogaleidae; genus Cheirogaleus; species Cheirogaleus medius. Next base: position 29,119,936 of record VBSM01003169.1, on the reverse strand, counting down.
AGTACTGAAATCAAGGAGTCTGAGAACTTTGTTTTTCTTTTTCAAAATGGTTTTGCCTATTCAAGATCCTTTGCATTTTCATATAAATTATAGAATTAATAAGCTCGTCAGTTTGTTCAAGAAAGCCTGCTGGGGTTTTGATAGGGATTGCATTAATTCATAAATCATGGTCATCTTAACAATATTGAGTCTTCAGATCCATGAATGGGTATATCTCTCTATTTATTTATTTTTCTTAGCGATGTTTTGTCATTTTCGGCATAGCAATCCTGCACATCTTCTGATAGATTTATTCCTAGGTGTGTGATGTTTGGGAAGGCATTGTAAATGCCATTGACAATATTGCAATTGGTCACTGTTTGACAGAGTAAGATGACGCAGACACGTGTACTGAGAACAGATTACCAGGCCAGAGGGCCAAGGGCAGAGCAGGCCGGGAAGGCCGGTGAGGTGGCGGCTGCAATAGCATCAGGCGGGGTGGCTGGGCTTGGGGAAGGGCAGCGGTGCCTGGGTGGTGTTGAGGAGAGATCAGACCACGGGAAGAGCCAACAGGATTGTCTGAGGGATTGATGTCAGGAAAGAGGTCACGGATGTGCCAAGGTTGTGGCGTAACCAGCTGGAAAGGTGGAGTTGCCATTGGCTGAGGCGCTTTTTGGAAAACCAGCCAGAGATGTGGACTAGTCAGTTAGTTATATGTACCAGGCCTGAGTTTGAGGGCAAGGTCGTGGCTGGGAAACGCACCCGGGCGCTGTCAGCATGCGGCCTGGATGTGCTCACAAGGCTGTGGACAGAGAAGGAAGGAGGCCCGAGGCCTGAGCCCTGGGGACACCGTCCTCGAGGGATCAGGGAGAAGAGAAGGAGCAGCTGAGGAGAAGGAGGCCTGAGAGGAGGGGACGAGCTGGAGGTGAGGACAGGAGGCGTTTCAAGGAGGAGAGAGTGGTCAGCCGAGTCGAATGACGCTGACAGCACGAGTCAGAGTCCTCAGAATTGCCCATGGGATTCAGCAAGGCGGAGGCCTGGTGGTGGTCTCCACAAAACATTCTTGTGGGTGTGGTGGAACAGTAGCCGGACTGGTGGGGGTTCGAGAGGAAGGGGAGGAGGACTGGGGCCACCCAGAGAGGCAGTTCTTTCGAGGGGGTTTCCTGCCCAGGTGGCAAAAGGACTTCTTGAGAGTTGCTGGGATCGCTGTATCCGCGGGGTCCCACCGCGGGGTCCGCTCTCAGCTTCCTGTGCTTCTGCGTGGGGGAGCTCACGGGACCCTCAGTGGAGTGTGTGCCGCGGGCACACGCGGGCGGGGCTGGAGAGGGCAGTCTCTGCTGTGCTGGGAATTCTTCAGAAGCCACCTACTACTTACAGACAGTCCTCTGGTTCCCCCCACCACACCAAGTGCTCAAAGTTTGCTTCAAGTATCAACCTCTTGATAGACCCATTTCCTCAGGCGCTTGACCAAGATTTCCCATTAGCCCGGTGATGCCTGGGCCACCTGTTGGGGGCATCCTGGCCTGTGTCCTCTGCTGCTCTGTCAATCACAGCCCAGCTGCGACCGCAGGAAGACTCGCAGTGTGGCCATCCTGCTCACGTGCGCATTTCCATGGCGTGCCCCTTCCCATGCAGTTGGAAGCAAAAGCAACAATATCACATGACTTGGAAGTCAGCTTGTCCCTAAGCGGTTTTTCCTCTGCAAGAGGAGCGAGTGGGGTGGAGAATTAGCAGGAAAGGAAAGAGCCCAGCTTGTCTGCTGTGCTGACACGAGAGGCCTTAGGCTGTATTTTAGGGACATTTATAGAGCTCCTGCACCCAGGCCTCCTGGGGAAACCCCTTGCAGTCTCCGTGGGCTCCCAGGGCAGGTGGTCCACATCCTGTGCCACTGTCGTGACAGCCCCTGGCTCAGCCTCTGCTTCCTTCTGTGTCATCCTTGTCCCTGCAGGCCAGCCCTGCTGTGATTAAGGCGTTCTCTGCGCGCCCATTCTGTCTGTTCTGTGCATTTAAAATATTTTCTGTAGCTTTCAGTGTGGTTCGAGGCAATCTCTCCGGTCCCATTCACGGTCTCTATTAGTGCTTTGCTTACAAACTTGCGTGGGTTTTGAGGGTCTGCCCCGCCCCGTATCTCCCATAGGCCCTGTGGTTTATATTGGGCCATTTTGTAGGAAGCGGGGATGTTCAGGAACACGTGGATCATGTTTGAGCGGAAATCTTGGGCTGTCTCTTTACAAATCAGGTCACAAAATTTCAGGGGGCAGCACTGTGAGGTTCACCCCAGTGCAGGGTTGGGAAGGCTTCTTTCTATTGGATCCGGCAGAAAGCAGCCTCCCCATCGGGCAGACACATCTGCCCGCTGTTTCTGTGATTGTGCGTGTTTCTGTCTGATGTTTCTGTAATTATGCATACCTGTGTGGCACCTCCTGCCTAGCGCTGACACCCCTCCCCCCACACTGGCCGCTGCAGCTCAGGGTTTCAGGGCATGGACAGTGCCAAGGAGGCGCCCCGCAGCTCCCTTGCAGACCAGTGCTTGCCAAGGTTTTAGAAATAATCATGGGAGAAAGGCTTAAACGTTAGAAATTTTATAATATACTGATTTTTTTCTGCATACTGGGAGATTACCAGCATTCCTTTTCTGGGCAAGCCCCTAGCCCTGCGGGACTGAGGCCTTGCAGCTTAGTGTGAGGACCCTGGGGCAGAGGAAGGCTCCACTGTGGAGAAGGGTGTGTAGACACACAGGCTAAGCAGAGGTGGGAGGGCCCCAGGGGTGTCTGAGGGTGGGGGAAGCTCCTCTTCCTTTCTGTGCAGCCTGAGCCCAAGGGCAGATGGTGCAGCTGGAGGGAATTAGGCCCGACTCCCCAGCAACCCGAGCGGCTGATGGAGGAGTCATGGGGGACCAAGGAACCGCTCAGGCTCACAGAATTGAAGCTCATCAGGTTCTTAGACAACGTTTGCTCAAGTCTTTCCTGTTACACATGCAGCATCTGGAGCCCAGAGAGGGATAGCAACTTGTCCAAAGTCACAAAGTAAATGGGAGGCAGAACCAAAACTAGGATGTGGCTCTTCTGAGCCCGAGCCCAGCAACCTTCCCTGTCCTCTCCAGGTGGTCAGATACCTGCTTCTCACTGGCCATGGGAACCTGCCACCTCCCACGCCCGTCTAAGGCCCCAACAGCTCTGTGTGTTTTGCTGGGCCCTGCCCTGCCCGTGGTGCTGAGGACACAGAGGTGGACCTGACTGGGTTCCTGCCCACAGCAGCTCCAAGGGGCTGGGAACGGGGGTCCGGCAATAAATTCTACCATGCGGCTGGAGGAATAAACAACAAACAAACAACTGTGCGCACATTCCAGAACCCAAATGAGGGCACGATGGATTCTGCCTGGGGATGGGGGTGGTCAGGAAGGAAGATTGGTAGGAAATTCCAGGCAGAGAGAATGACAGTGACATGACCAAAGCACAGACTAAGACTAAAAATAAGAACCAGAACCTCACACATTTATCCAGGGTGTGTTTTGAGCAGGTACTGCACTAAGTGTTTTGTGTGTTTGACCATTTAATCCTCCCTCCAGCCAGCTGCTCTCATTGTCCCCATTTCTCCGACAAGTGGCCAGTGCTGGCATGTGGGAGTGCAGCGGGCAGGGTATTGTAGCGGAAAGTGCAAGAGGACGCCCTGATCACGCCCTCCCTGCATTCCACACAGGTGCAGAAATTCCACGGAGACCTGCTGCAGCACATGGAGAAGAACACCAAGCTGGACATGCAGTTCATCAAGGTGAGTCTGGCCTCCCCGCCTCAGCCCCCGGCCAGGCACGAGCAGGACCAGCTCTCCCCATTTGACAGATGGGCACACAGAGGCCAGTGCTGAGCAGTAACTGGCTGCAGGTTATGCATGTTCCCAGCTGAGTCCCCTGTCCCCTTCCAGGGCTCTTACCCCTGGAGTGGGTGTCCTGAGCTCGCTGACGTGAGGGGATTCTCCCTCCCCCTCCATCCTACCCCAGGACAGCCGCCAGCACTATGAGATGGAGTACCACCACCGAGCCGCCAACCTGGAGAAGTGCATGTCTGAGTTGTGGCGCATGGAGCGCAAGAGGGACAAGAACGCTCGGGAGATGAAGGTACAAGGGCTGGGGGCCGGGTGGGGGGTGTCGCGTGTCTCAGGGCAAGACTGGGCTCTGGAGAACCCCAAATTCCCCCTGAGATCCCCCACCGAGCACCAGCCCAGCTGTGGTGAGCACAGCTTGAGAGGCCAGCCAGGCCCTGGTCGGGTGGCTGCTGCTAGCCTTCAGGGCCACCCCCAGCACCCTTCCCGGCCTTCCCCAGAGTCCCCAGGCCTCTCCTACAGCCC
>VBSM01003169.1:29096595-29111986 GCA_008086735.1 Cheirogaleus medius | reverse complement strand
TGAGCCACCGCGCCCGGCCTGCTTTTTCCATCATTTTCTATTTCTTCGTACTCATGTGTGGTTTCCCAACCTCCCTGTACCCTGGCTGCAAATTCTAGCAAGTGATTTCATGTTTTGGGGCTTCATTTCTTATCTGGCAAGGAGGGAAGTAAGTCCCACCTCACAAGGTGGAGACCGCGATGGAGCCTGGAGTGTAGTCACCAGTGCCTGATGACATTGGGTCTACCTCTGCCCTCTGCCTCCATGAGAGATGAAAACAAAAGCCACCATTCAGGAGCCTGCCTGCCTAGTCAGCTGCCCCAGCGGCTTCCCTGGCTCAGGCTTCTTACCCCTGCCAGGCCCTCCCCAGGTCCCTGCATCTGAACGCAGGGACCCTCTGGCGCTGAGCAGAGGTGGAGGACTCGGCTGGGTGCAGCGACTGATCTTGGCTGAGGCTGACATCTGCCCACTGTCGCCACCACACCCAGCCCAGTCTCAGCCTTCTCATCCCCTACTCTGCCCCCCAAAATGATCTTCCAGAGAAAAGCAACTTCTTTTTTAAAAAAAATTTTATTGAGATGTAATTCACATACCATAAAATTCATCCATTTAAAGTGTACAATTCCATGGTTTGTAGTGTATGCACAGAGTTGTGCATCCTTCACTGCAATCAAGCTTAGAATATTTTTATATTTTATATTTTATAAATATTTTATATTTTATATATTTTATATTTTATATTTTTATTATTTATTATATATTTTATTATTATTTTATTTTATATTTTATATTTTATATATTTTATATTTTATATTTTTATTATTTATTATATATTTTATTATTTTATTATTATTTTATTATTATATTATATATTTTATTATTTATTATATTTTATTTTATTTTTATATTTTATATTATATATTTTACTCTGACCCCTAAAAACAGTACCCTTTAGCTGTCCCTCCCCAATCCTCCCATCCCCCACCCTAGGCAACCACCAATCTACTTTCTGTCTCAGTAGGTTTGCACGTTCTGGACATTTCACGTACATGGAATCATACAAGATGTGGTCTTTTATGACTGGCTTCCTTTTTATTGCCAAATAATATTGCATTGTCTGGATAAACCACATTTTATTTGCCAATTCATGAGCTGGTGGGCCCCTGGGCAGTTTCCACTGTTTGGCTGTTATGAATAATGCTGCTCTGAATATCCATGTGCAAGTTTTGATGCTTTCATTTCTCTTGGGGATATAGGAGTGGAATTGCTGGGCCATGTGGTATCTCTGTGTGTAACCATTGGAGGACTCTTCTCCCAAGTGGCTATACTATTTTACATGTCCACCAGCAGTTTATAAGAGTTCCAGTTTTTCCACATCTTGCTAATACCTGTCTTCCTGATTATAGCCATCCCAGTGGGCATGAAGTGGTATCTCATTTTGGTGTTGATTTGCATTTCCCTGATGGCTAGTGATGTTGGACATCTTTTCATGTGCTGGCTGGCTATTTATATATCTTCCTTGGAAGGAAACTCCTGTGTCCTGAACAGTCACCCTCCAATGTTAAGAGCTGACCCTCCCTTGACTGCGTCATGTGGGTGATTGCCCCTCAAGAGGGAGGTGAGGATGGCACAATCAGACTTCCCCTCTGCATGGGGAACAGGTAGCATGTTGTCCCACCCAACTGGACTTTAGAACATCCAAGATCCAACTCCTAAGATAGCTAAGCATAAGTATTTGCTTGTTACTATATTTATAAGAAGATTGCATAGTTACAACAAGATAAAGAACTGTTAGTGCCTGGGCACAGTAAGGTGTCTTTCTCATTCATCATCTATAATCAAGTCCAAGTCCAGTCGATAATATGCCTTCCTACCCCGCCCTTAGCTTCTCTGGGTTTACTGCAGTTGTTCAAGTATATCTCCAGGGATAAATTCCTAGAAATGGAATTGGTTAGTCCAAGAACATAGGCATTGGTTGTACCAGTTTACACTTCCATCAGCAGTGTATGAGATTCTGTGTTTCCACACTCCTCGACAACAGTGTGTGAGCAAACTTTTTGATCTTGGCTCATCAGACACGTAAAAATAGTATCTCAGTGTAGTTGTACCCCATACTTGTCTTGTAAGTGAGATTGACATCTTTTCATGTTTTGGAGCCATTTGATTTTCTTTACTATGGCATATCAGTATCTTTCCCTCCATTTTCTTATTAATTCATAGGAGCTCTTTATATGAGTTGCAAATATTTTTGCCAGTTTGCCATTTAGCATTTGACTTTCTTATAGTAGGTTTAGCCGTGGGAAGAACTATTTTTATTTAGTCAAGTTTATGAGTCTTTTCTTTTAGAGTTTATGGGTCTCGTGTCATCCTTAGAATAGCTTTTCCATTTCATAAATATTTTTTAAATTCTCCCATGATCTCCTCCTCTATGGTTTTGAAACCCTGTCCAGTGTCTCTTCCCACTCAGTGGCCAAACTGCCTGGGGCAGGGCTGAGGGCAGCCAGGGAAGTTGAGTGCTGTCCAGGCTGGGACTTGGTGCTGTGGTCGTTACTCCCAGAACCGTCTGACAGCCTAGCAGGTGCTTGCCACTGAATGTTCTCAAATTGGACACAAATCCCTTTAAAAAAGTGATACGCAGAACCTAATGCTCTCTCTTTACTTACTGCCTCCGAAACAAGTGCACAAAGGCCTTTGGGGTTTTGTCTTTGTGCTACTTTGCTAACTAATTTCTGCAAGGAAACAGAGGGAGTGTCCACTTAGTGACCGGCTGGACTAGTTGCTCCCATCAGGTGAGGCTCTGCGCCTTTCTGTAATTGCTGCCCGAGATGGCTGTAAGGGTTTAGGCACCCGGGCCAGGTTCAAGGGAGAAATCACTGAAAGGTGTAGTCGAGAAGACTTCAAAGACAGACGAATACAAGCCACTTCCCTGCCTACTGGAGCCAGTCACTTAACGTAACTTCTCTGACTCTCAGCATCTTCTATAAAATGGCAATAATGATTGCACCTACTGCCCAGGGCAGATGGTGCAGATAAAGTATTTACCACGGGCCTGGCACAGAGTAAATGCTCAATAAAGGGAAGCTCTTCTCATTCCTAAGGTGACAGTCCTGAGCCAGGCCTTGGGTGAGGGGATGTCTGAAAAGAAAAGGGAGAGACCTTTACAGCTGGAGAACACAGTGTTTTGATTGTACGTGGGATTTAATGTATAGAGGCCACCGAGTGACAACACAGAGACATCAGTGGCATTAAAAGAGGTTTTATTACTCACAGTCCCCGAGGAAAGGGGATGTGCCATGCCAAGGCAGGCCACGTGGGGAAATAGCAGGGTTAGTGAAGAGGCAGCCCGCGCTAGGGAGAGCACGGCCCAGAACCATTGCTGTGGTTTCCATGGGAAGGACAGGGTAGGCGAGCTTGAGCAAGTTTAGAATCAGACAGTTCGAATAATTTCGGTGGGCTCTGGGCTATAGACGTGGTTTCTAGTTATCTGGTACTTGGTCCTAGGGTGATATAGGACAGGGGAAATAAGGCTTGATGTGAGAGAGTTATTAACAGATAAAGGAGGCTGGAGATATGGGCTTTGGATCAGTTGGTTTGCACACAAACAGTGTGCTCTGTAGCAAGCTGTTTACTCTCCCTGGGAGGGGCAGTCTCTCCAGGATTAGCAAGTCCCCAGGATGTCAGAGCATCACGAAATACAGGAAATAAAAAACATGATTCAGACACACAGCAGGTTGAACATTTAAAGTCCCTCCCCCTCCACTGCAAGCTGGTATAGACCGTGTGCTTAGCCGCTGAGTTTCCTGTCCTTGAAAGTATTGGAGCAGAGATAGATGCCTGTGTGTTGGGGATACCAGAAAGGACATGCTTATGTAGACTATAGGGATGAACCGGAAAATTGTATTTGAAAGGCCTCTTTTAGAAAATCAAACTGGCTTAAACAGAAAAGGCATTATTACTTAGTTAACTGGGAAGTTGAAGGGTTTCAGATATAGCTGGATCCAGGAGCACAATGTCATCAGAAATTTGCCACCGGTCTGTTGCTTAGTTTTATTTAGTTGGCTTCACTCTCCCTATTTAGCAAACACCATGAGGTGAAGGCATGTATTTTCTAGGGTGTTACAGGGTCAGTAATGGGATTGGGTTCTTTGGTCACAGTTTGTGGCTGAGCGCCATCCCTGAGCCCATCACTGCAGCCAGGAGGATGGGGGACCTGAGTGGCCAGGTCTGGGTTCTATCCCTTTAGCTGGGCAGTGTGGACAGCCCCGCCCATAGCACACAGACTGAGAGGGGCTCAGGGGAAGCCCCTCAAGGAAAACTGAGGGGCCTTTGACAAAAGTGGTGGTGGGCGGGGGAAGGAGGGTGAGCTGCCCCAAAGTGACACCACAGCAGACTTTTGGCACCTTCCGGCTTTCGGCCGGTGTAGTCCTCAGGTCTAGGGTGCCATTTCTGAGTCCCCAGGATTGGGAGCCACTCGGCCTGGCTGACCCCTGCGCCCCCACCCGCCAGGCCCGGGGGATGCTGCAGAACCGCGTGGTGCTGTGGAAGGAGCAGTCGGAGGCCAGCCGCAGCCCGTCGCGCGCGCACTCCCCGGGCCTGCTGGGCCCAGTGCTGGGGCCGCCCTACCCCTCGGGCCGTCTGACGCCCACGCGCCTGGACATGGTGAGGCCCTGGGCGCCCCCGCCGCCATTCGCGCCCCCGCCGCCCCCCGCGGGGCCCTGGGGCCTGAGGGCCTCCGCCTGGAGCCTCCTTCCCCCCAGGCTCCCGCTCTACGCCGCGCCCCCCGGCCCGCCCTTCCGCCCCGGCGCGGCCTCGGCGCCCCCGTGGTGGCTGGGCCGGCGGCCCCTGAACCCCTACGCCGACGGCTGGGACTGGGGGTGGGGGCTGGTCTAGGCGCGGCCGCCGCCCTGCCCGCCCCACCCTCCCCTGCCCGTCTCCCCTCGCAGCCCCAGCGGCCTCTGGGAGAGTTCAGCTCCCCGCGCAGCCGGCACGGCTCCGGCTCCTATGGCCCCGAGCCCAACGACGTGAGGGCCTCGTCTCAGCTGGAGCCAGACCGCCGGTCCCTGCCCCGGACGCCGTCAGCCAGTGAGTGCCCCAGCCGCGGAGAGCGGGGCGGGGAAGAGGGTCTGGGCGGGGCTGCAGCAGGAGGAAGCGAGGGCAGACGCGAGGGAGAACTTCCCGCCCTGCAGCCTCGCTCTACGCCAGCGACACCCAGTGCTCGCGCTCCAACTCCTTCGGTGAGCGCCCTGGCGGCGGCGGCGGAAGCGGCGGGGGCGCCAGGAGGGTCCGCGCCCTGGTCTCCCACTCGGAGGGCGCCAACCACACGCTGCTGCGCTTCTCGGCGGGAGACATCGTGGAGGTGCTAGTGCCCGAGGCCCAGAACGGCTGGCTCTATGGCAAGCTGGAGGGCTCGTCCACGTGAGTGGGAGCCTCGCGGTGCAGGGTGGGTGGGAAGGAGCCCCAGGGGCCTGAGCTCTAGCCCCGACTGAGACCTCCCTGCTGAGGCCTCCCTTGCCTCCCCCAGGGCCCCAGACGACTCTCCTCCCTTTGCCCACACCCTGCCTCAGTTTCCTCATCCCTTCCCTGGGGGTAGGAAAAGCATCCTCACCAAGTTCAGGGTGGACCTTGAGAGATGGTAGAGGAGGGGGAATGGGCAGGTTCTCCCAAAAGTGGGGAACATTATGGAGGAAACACCTTGATTGAACACCCGCTGTGCATCAAGAGCTCTGATGGAGGGTGGGCCTGTGGCTTCGTAGATGAAGGACAGGTGGACAGGTGGATGAGGGTGGCCTGTGGCTGCGTAGATGAAGGACAGGTGGACAGGTGGATGAGGGTGGGTGTGTGGCTAGGTGGCAATGCATGCCAGGCTGAAATGTGCTCACCTCCTTGCAGTCATGCGCCGTGGAAATCCTTAAAGAGCCCAAACAAATTTGTTTTGACGCCCTGCATGAAGGGGGAGATGGAGAAGTCCATACACTGTGGCCCCAGAAAGCCTGAAGGACAGCAGGGCTGGCAGCCAGAGAGGGAGCATGCAGGGACCACTGTCCTGCAGGAGAAGCAGGGGGAGTTGGGAACTGGCTGGAGCCAGGCAGTGCCCCCAACAGGGCTTCCTGGACAGGAGAGCCAGAGGAGGGGTGGTGCCTGCTCCCATGAGTGCTATAGAGGGGAAAGAATGAATGAGGCAGGGAGAGGGGCACGAGTGAAGGATGCACAGGCAGGGGTGGGTCTGTGGCTGAGTGGACGGAGGACACGCGGATGAGAGGATGAGTGTGGGTAGGAGAGTGCATGTTTGTACGAGTGGACGGACAGGTGGGTGCGTAGAGGGGGCTGACTAGGTGACTGGGGGCATGGAGGATTGCACATGCCAGGTGCAGACACTGATGGGTGACTGGAGAGGTGAGAGGGGTGACGGGTGGATTAGTGGACACAGGAGATGGGTGGCCCCCTGGGTAGCTGCCCATGTGGGTTACAGATGGGTGAGTGGAGGCATGGGTTATACATGGAGCGGTTCATAGGTGCAAAGGTCCGTGGTTGGGCAGGTGACCACATGGACCAGGAATGGGAGGGGGTCAGTGGGGAGAGACTGAGGACAGGGTCACCACCTGTCCCTGGAATGCCCACCTTGCAGACCCCCATGAAACGACAGGTGTGTAGCAACCTTCCTGCGGGCCTGATGACAAACCTTCTAGACCAGTGCTCTCACATCACGTCCCTGGGAACATTATTCATTCTGTGACTCATAGGTTAGGAAAAATGGCACATTTTATCATGAGTCGGCACCTTAAGGTGAAACAGAAGTCAACACACTGAAATGGTTCTGTTCTGCCAGTTTGAGATGAAATAGCTTCCAGTTACCTAGAGATGAGGAAGCTGCTGATTGGGTTACTTGGGGTCTAAGGAGGCTCTTTGGAGAACGCCTTCCCAGGTGTTCTGCAAGAATCCATGGGCTCCCTGGAGTCTGGAAAGATTCAGGAGCCACACAGTTTCTTTCCCTCCCCACACCGGGGCTCTGAAGTCATGAGCCCCCAGCCTGGGCAGAATCCAAAAGCAGGCACGGACTGCTACGGAGCAGGGGTGCGGGCTCGGAGCTCTGGGTGCAGATCACCTGGGACCAGCCTGGGGTAGAGGGGTGAGGCGGAAAGAGCACTGGATTTGAAGTCAGGCACCCTGGGCTTGGGTGCCCTTCCTCTGGGCTCCTGCCGTTGCCTATGGTCCCCCCGGCCCTTTGTCGACTCCCTTAGCGCACTGCCTTGTAATCCTCAGTTGTGGGTCTGTCTCCCCAAGGCTGGGAGCTTCTGGGGAGGAGGGACTGTGTCCTGCTCTGTGTGCCCGCCCATGGTGGTGCCCAGTGAGCAGGGAATGAAGCCGGCCACTGTGTCCTTGCTTTCCTTCTCAGACCTCTGTTTCCCCCTCTCCAAGCTGCCCCAGCCCCTGGTGGCCATGGGGCTGGATGGGTGAGTTAGGGTCAGACTCTTTAAGTTCTTGAATGCTAGAAAAGACCTCCTTCATGGGACTGACTGAGTTACTCTCCACACAGCTCTGGATCAAGGCTGGGCACACAGCAGTACACAGCGATCATCTGACCTGCTTGGGATTGTTTTGGGTCATTGTTGATCACTCGGCCTTGCTTAAAGGACCCTCTGCTTCTGTCCCACAGGGGTGGCTGGTTCCCTGAGGCCTATGTGAAGCCTTTGGAGGAGGTGGCCGTGAACCCCATGTCCCCCTTGAGCCCCATGACCTCCATGAACCCTGGGAACGAGCTACCTTCCAGGTACCTGAGCAATCAGGGGTGGGGCAGAGCCGGGGACTCCGGTGGGGGGTGTCCCTGCCCACCAAGGGAGGCATCTGTGAGCTACAGTCTTGAGTGGGCCCAGCCCCCTCCAGCCTCTGGAGACCCACACCCCTGGGCGCCCCATCTCTCTACCCGGCCGGTCATTGAGTCCATCCCTCTGCCTTATCTCAGGACCTCCCTCAAGCCATGGCCTCCTTTCACCCAGGTGCAAGGAGGAGGCTGGAGGATGCCCAGGGGCCCAGCAGGTGGGCTCGGGTGCAGCAGGGACCCCAGCCCTCTCACCCCCTTTCTCTGGACTCAGGTCCTACCCACTCCGGGGCAGCCACAGCCTTGATGACCTCCTGGACCGGCCGGGCAACTCCACAGCGTCCTCAGAGTACTGGGACGGCCAGTCTCGCTCCCGCACCCCGAGCCGGGTGCCAAGTCACGCTCCCAGCCCTGTACCTACCCCCTTGCCCGGCAGCCGCCGAAGCAGCATGGGCAGCATGGGGGCGGCCAGTGATGTCAAGGTGAGCCCCAGCCTGTCCTCACCCCCAGGGCATCCAGTGGGCAGGGAGGTAGGAGACCAGGAACCCCCCTGCTCTGCCCCTGGCTGTCTGGCAGGGGACCCTCTCACCAGCCTCAGTCTGCCCCTCTGTGCAGACAGGGGTGGGTGGGGTCTGAGCCTGGGGTAGAGGGTGGGGGGAAAGCTTTCGTCTCAGGGTCTGTAGCCCAGGTGTCTGTGGGGGGGCACTGGCAAAGGCTTCTTCTCCCCCCTCCCCAGAGCCCATGGGCTGGGGCTGGCAGGCAGGACCCTGGGGCAGGGGCACCTCCCATAGGTTCGCCTATTCTCATCCTGGGGGGTTAGCCCTAGGAGATGGTACTCCGGCCCAGAGGTTTCTCCGCTCTGTGGCCCCACAGCATTCTGGGCTTCAGCATGCCAGGGTCTCACTCCCTGGGAGTGAGACTGGGGAGGGTCTCCCTGGCATGGCAGGGCCCTCTGGTCCCCAAAGGGAGGGGTTCGCCTGCCCCTCTCCCCAGCAAACCGGCCCTTCCCCACCCCCACTGCAGAAGCTCATGTCTTGGGAGCAGCACCCGCCAGAGCTCTTCCCGAGGTGAGTCCTCACACGGGGTCAGAAGAGCCCTGTTGCCGGGGGTGTGTGGAGGTGACCGGGCGGGGGCAGGAGGTAGGACACACCTGGTTCAGTTGCCCAGCAGCCTTCCTGGGCCCTCATTCATTCCAGCCTCTCTCCCTACAGGGGCACGAATCCCTTTGCCACTGTAAAGCTACGTCCCACCGTCACCAACGACCGCTCAGCGCCCCTCATCCGCTGAGGCGCCTTCCTCCATCAGGGGTCTGAGGTGTACCCTGCACACCTGCCCGGGGGCTGTGCAGAGCTGGTGGCGGTGGTAGCAGCAGCAGCAGATCTAAGAAGTGGGACCCTGAGGCCGGGGGTGGCTGCCCTTCCCCAAACCGCAGCCCCAGCCCGAGCAGCTCCGTGGGTGCCGGCCTGGGGTCTGGGCCTTCAAAGTAAAGCAGGTGGAACTGGGGAACAATTTCTTCCCCTCCAGGGGCCCCAGGACTCTCCCTGGGGGCCCACCTCTTGCCCCAACCTCTTTCCCGCTTCTCTGCCCCAGAGGAGAGGAGCTCCTCGTACACCCTCCCGCCCCAAACACGCCCGTTTAACTTTTGTAAACGATGAGAAATAAAGGAAGTGGACTCGGCAGCAAGAACTGTGGTGTCTGATCTGGAGGACGGGGAAGGGGTTGCGGATGGAGACCCCCCTGGAGAATGGAGTCCAGGGTGTCGTTACCCGGAGGCCCATCTCACTTTCAGCCCTTTATTTTGAGCAACTCTTTAGGGGGGTGCCCCAGAGCCCGCAAGCTGCCTCCTCCACCTCCACGCTGCCATCCCCACCTCATTTCAGCCCATGGGTTCCCCAGGAAATAGTGGCTGCCCCAAGTGGGGGGAGGGGTGGCTGTGGCTGAGGGCCAGGACCACCAGCAAGTTACCCTTAGGTGGCCTGGGACACAGCACCCTTTGTTCTGGCCCCTCCGCCCCCACATTCCCAGGCTCTCAGGCCTGGATTAGCCTTATCCAGGGGACAGCCACTGAGCCCCTCCTGGAATGTGGTGATTAGGGCTGGTGGGGTCTCTCCAGGGCAGGGCTGTGCCCCCAGCACCAGACTAGGAGCTCCCCAGGCAGGGCTCTGCGTGTCCTCGCCTGGGGCTCCAGGAGGTGGCGGGCTGTCCTATCCCTCCCTAGACTGGACGGGAGCCCCACTGCGGAGGCCGGGCCTGGCCCTGTGCTCCCTGTTTCTTCTCCCCTCCTAAGTAAAGCCTCTTATCTGGGTGGGGTGGGGGAGGGGAAACACTCTAAGCCCCAGGCCCAGGAGGGGCAGCGTCAGGCGGGAGTCGGGCAGGTGGCTGAGGAGGCTGGAGGGAAGCCGGAGACGGAGCCCCCATCAGGGTAAGCTTCCTGGGGAGCTGCCCTCGCGGCCCCTCCCTGCAGGCCTGGGGAGATGTGAGGCCGGACACCCAGACCCACAAGGCAGATTCAGGTGAGTGTGGGGTGAGGGCTGCCAGGGGCCACCCTCCTGTCCTCATCCTCGAGTGGCTGCAGCTGTGACGAGAGGACAACAAGCAGGAGAAGCCAGAATCTGGTCCCAGTGGGGGAGGGGCAGAGTCCCAGATACCCCTGGGGAGGGGGGTCTCGGCATTGCACGGTGCCAGGAGGGAGACCCGAGGAGCTCAGGGCCATGGGAGGGAAGGAGGCTGTGCCCAGAGCCCTGGGTTCCTGCCCCAGCTCTGGGCTGGTCTATGCTGGCCCTGAGGCACACCCTCCTCATCTGTTATGGGGACACATGGGGCTGCTGAGAGAACCCCTGGGGGAGCTCCAGGTCTGAGCCTTTGGAGTGGTTCTCTGTGCATGGAGGGGTTGGGGGGCTGCTAGGGGTTTGGAGGACAGAAGCTCTCTCTCCCAGTACCCCCTAAGGTCCCCACCTGTCTAGCGGGAGCCAGAGCCCCAGCCCCTCCCTGCAAGGTTCCCAGCTGGCCTGGGGGTGACCAATCACCCATCTTACAGGTGAGGAAACTGAGGCTCAGCCAGGAGAGGGGACCTGCCCAAGCCATGGAGCAAATCCATGGCTGAGCTGGGATGACCTGGAACTCAGCTCCCCCACTATGTTCTGTGGAAAGCGGTCCCCCCACCTTAATGTTCTGATGACAAGAGTCGTTCCCAATCATTGAGAAAAATTAGGAACATACTGCAAGGCAAGGAGGAAGCCACCCTCTCGCACAGGCCCTTTTGCGGCTGTCATCGTCCCCCTGAGGTTTGCTCCATTTGTCCCAAGACCCTCACACATACAGGGGACATTGGCGTCCTGACGCACACCTCCCAGCACACTCTGGCTGCCAGCTCTCCACCCGCCTGTACTCCTGCCACCGCTAGGTCCTGACAGGTGAGAAGTGCCCTCCAGAAGGAGCCTTCAGGAAACCAAGTCTCAGGTGGGACCCACCATTATCCTCCCCTCATCCTTCACCGCAGAGGGAGACCTTGGGTGAGGTCACCTCACCCACCTCAGTTTCCCCTTCTGGCTCCATGACCTGAGCTGGGCTCCCGTGGGTCATCTTGCCTCAGTTTCCCCACGCGGGTCTCCATCCCCTCCTTCTCTGGGTTACAGACCCAGAGGCTCTCTCTTGTCACCCACCCCCTCCCGCAGAGAGTGGCGATGGGCGCTGGCGGCCCTCGACGGGGCGTCGGCCCCCCAGATGGCGGCTGGGGCTGGGCGGTGCTGGGCGCCTGCTTCGTGGTCACCGGCTTCGCCTACGGCTTCCCCAAGGCCGTGAGCGTCTTCTTCCGCGCGCTCATGCGCGACTTCGGCGCCGGCTACAGCGACACGGCCTGGGTGTCCTCCATCATGCTGGCCATGCTCTACGGCACGGGTCAGCGCCCCCGCCGGGCCCTCGAGATCCCCAACTAGTAGACACCCGACCCCCTGAGCATACCCCAGACCATCAGCAGGCACGGAAACCCCTCCTTCCTGTAGAAACCCTGGCACCAGAAAGAGGGGAGGAGAGGGCAGGAAGAGGACTGCAGCCAGACATGGAGCTCAGCGCAGGTGGCTGTCCTGCAAGGGTGGCCGGCGTGCAGGGCCCCACCAGTCCCGCCCACAGACCCACACCCGCCTATTTTACATGTGGGGACAGTGAGATCTAAAGAAGCAACCCCCCTCCCCGCAGGCAGCCCTAACCGCCTATAGGGGCGAATGACA
The DNA here is from genome assembly GCA_008086735.1 of Cheirogaleus medius. Classification (NCBI taxonomy): domain Eukaryota; kingdom Metazoa; phylum Chordata; class Mammalia; order Primates; family Cheirogaleidae; genus Cheirogaleus; species Cheirogaleus medius. The sequence goes on along the minus strand of VBSM01003169.1, from coordinate 29,099,965 downwards.
TGCTGGGGATCTCATCCTGGGAGCATCGGGGGAAGGGCCTGGGGAGGAACGATGCGGGGATTCCAGGCTGTGCCAGCTGGGGACATGGAGTCTAAGATTAAAAGGGAGTGGAAGCCTCCTGCTTTGGGTCCAGGTTCTCAGGAGTGGGCATGGAGGGATGATGCTCTAGGCTAGGAAACGTCCCTCCCCCTCCACAAGGAGCTGTCTCCTTGATCTGTCCCAGCCCAGCTGTGTGATCTTGCCCAGACACTGCCCTCTCTGGTCACTGGGCCGGGGATGACATTACCCCTCGAAGGCCGTCTTCCAGGGCTGGCAGGTGCAAAATTAGGGGCATGTCCACTGGAGAGGAGATCGGCCAAAACCGGATGGTGACCCTGCCCTGCCCACAGGCCCCGTGTCCAGCATCCTCGTGACCCGCTTTGGCTGTCGCCCGGTGATGCTGGCGGGTGGGCTGCTGGCTTCGGCGGGCATGGTCCTAGCTTCCTTCGCTACGCGCCTCCTGGAGGTATACCTGACGGCTGGGGTGCTCACAGGTGAGGGCGCCCATTGCTCTCCCTGCAGCGGTGGGGGGGTAGTTCGGGAGTCCTGGCCGCAAGACCTGTCCTCAGTTTCCCCACGAGGGGCGGTCCTCGAAGTCCCTGGCTCAGTTCCCGGGTCAGCGCCCACCCCCCGTCGGGCTGGCCCCTCCCTCCTGCCCGGGGCTGGGGAGGGATGCCCCGGGAGCCCCGCACCGCGCCGCCTCCAGCGCCGCCTCGCCCGCAGGCCTGGGCCTGGCCCTCAACTTCCAGCCGTCGCTCATCATGCTGGGGCTGTACTTCGAGCGGCGGCGGCCTCTGGCCAACGGGCTGGCGGCGGCGGGCAGCCCCGTGTTCCTGTCCGTGCTGTCGCCGCTCGGCCAGCAGCTGCTCGAGCACTTCGGCTGGCGCGGCGGCTTCCTGCTGCTGGGCGGGCTCCTGCTGAACTGCTGCGCGTGCGGGGCCGTCATGCGGCCGCCGCCCGGGCCGGGGCCACCGCCGCGCGGGGCCGGCGCCGGGGCCCTGGCTGGGGACGCCGCGGGCGAGGCGGACGCGGAGGCGGACGCGGAGGGCGAGGGGCTGCGCGTGCGCGAGGCGCCCCCTGGCGGCCGCCCCCGCCGGCGGCTGCTGGACGTGGCTGTGTGCGCCGACCGCGCCTTCGTGGTGTACGCGATCACCAAGTTTCTGATGGCGCTCGGGCTCTTCGTGCCCGCCATCCTGCTGGTGAACTACGCCAAGGACGCGGGCGTGCCTGACGCCGACGCCGCCTTCCTGTTATCCATCGTGGGCTTCGTGGACATCGTGGCGCGGCCGGCGTGCGGCGCCCTGGCGGGCCTGCCGCGCCTGCGACCGCGGGTGCCCTATCTCTTCAGCCTGGCCCTGCTGGCCAACGGGCTCACGGACCTGTGCAGCGCGCGCGCGCGCTCCTACGGCGCCCTCGTCGCCTTCTGCATCGCCTTCGGCCTCTCCTACGGCATGGTGGGCGCGCTGCAGTTCGAGGTGCTCATGGCGACCGTGGGTGCGCCCCGCTTCCCCAGTGCGCTGGGCCTGGTGCTGCTCGTGGAGGCCGTGGCCGTGCTCATCGGACCGCCCTCCGCCGGTGCGCTTCGCAGGAGGAGGGGGTGGCGAGGCCTAGTGCCCCTTAGTCCAAGGGAAGCCCCCTCCCTGTCCCAGATGGAACTTTCAGGGATGGGGGAAGGGACAGAGACAACCTGGTGGGTGGACTCCCCTCCATGGCCAATTAGCCCCTCCCCCAAGCCGGGACCACCAGCTCTGGGTGGGGTCAGAGAAGCAAGGGAAGATGCCAGGAAGAAACCAACCAACACTGACAGCTGGCCCAGTCGGCCATCTCACCCAGTTGGCACAAAGGCCTTGGGAAGTGCAGGTGCTTATCCTGATTTTACAGATGAGGGGGAACTGAGGCACAGAGATTTAGCACAAGTGGCAGTTCCTGAATTAGAGCCTCAGTGTGCCCGATGCTCAATGCCCACACCTTTGAAACATGGCATCTGAATGCTTAGTCTCCCCAGCCTCTAGGGGTGACCAGGCTAGGGACAGCGTCTTTGGATAGAGGATGTATCAGATATTAAACTGATAAGAACAGATACTACACTTGATCTTAGCCAAAAGGCCGAGAAGCGATGGGACGGTGTCTTTGGGGAACCAGAGCTGGGGGCAGGAGCAGAGTCACCACCACAGTCACCCTTAGGAAATCGCCATCATGAGGGTGGTCAGGGAGGGCTTCTTGGCAGAGCCCCACAGGTGAGGGCACAGCATGAACAGCCCTGGGGGTTGCTTGGGGACAGTGTCTTTGTGCAAATGAGGCAGGAACTAAGGTTGGAAAGGTGGGGTGGTGGGCATCAGGGTCTTCCCGGGGTTGCTGGGTTATTCTGAAACAGCAGGGAGCCTGCCTTTGAGCAGGAGAGGGTCAGGCCGTGGGATGGAGGGATGTCGGGGAGGCCGCCTTTGCCAGGCGGGGGCTGCACCTGGAATGGGGTAAGCTGCCCATCCTTCCTCCAGGGTGGGGCCGGCCCAGTGCCCTCATCATCACCTCACCTGACCCAGTGAGAATGGCAAGGCCTCTGAGCCAGTGTGTGGATGGCCCTCAAAGCCACCACCAGAAGCCACAAAACCAGCCCACCCAGAAGCCCAGGGACCCATCTTCTATTTCTGGTGTGATCCTGGGTGGACCTAATGGGCAGAGAAGGCACCTGGGGTGGGAATGCCCCAGAGGGAGGGTGGAACCTACGGAGGAAGCACACTTTGGGAAAAAATATTTGCCATTAAAAATTTCCCTGAGGATGAAAGTAATACGTGCATGTGATAGAAGCCTCCGAAAATACAGAGAAGGGAATAGGAGGTACTGCCCCAAGCCCTGCCTCCCAGCCTGTGCTGATGCTAGTCCTGGGGTGCTTGTGGGCCCCTGGAAGGGACAGGAGGCCAGGGGTGTGGGTGAAGGTGGGTGGGAAGACTGAGCCAGGCCCTGAGGCCCTCGGCGTTTACATGGCAAGGGCAAGAGTTGGTGGCCCCAGGAGGGCAGAGCTAAGGCCTGTGTCCCTCCCCACCCCCACCCCAGATCCCCTCTGCCAAGCAAGTCACAGCACACTGTGGGGCTTGAATCAGGGGGTGGAGGGAGTGCCCAGCCAGAGGCCCCATATCACTTAGGAAGTTGAGGTCCAGGGAGGGCGAGTGACATTTTTAAGATTTCACATGGCAGATACAGTGTGGGGTTTTGCATCTATAGAGTATGCATAAAGATTGTGTGTGTGTGTGTCCCGTGAGCCCCAACAGATCGGCAGTGCCGCCCTTTATCTGGGGGTGCAGGGAGGCGGAGGAGGGACCCAGCAGGCCCTTAC
>VBSM01003169.1:29062440-29083260 GCA_008086735.1 Cheirogaleus medius | reverse complement strand
TTGAATTTAAAGAAATCAATTCTATTATTTTTATAATCACAGTTCAACTAAGCAAACCTGCCCCCCTAGGCCTCTAACAGGTAGGGAGGAACAGGAGGTGGCAGAGAGGCTGAGCAGGCACATGGCAAGGAGACTGGGCCTGGGGAAGGCCTCTCTAATGCCTCCTCGTTAGAGCAAGCCAAGTTGCTTGTTAAGGCAGAACCTGAGCAGAAGCAAGACCGGATCCTGAGAACGTCTGTCTTTGAGGACAAGAAGTGACTCCTTTGCAGGATCTTCACAGAGATGACAGCTTCCCATCTGCCATCAATGGCTACTCAGCTCAGGTCTTTCAAGGCTACAGACAGGTCACTGATTCTGAGGAGCCACATAGTGAAGGAGGCCTCGAAGCAGGCCTGTCCCCACTCCTGAGTAACAGCTGACAGATTATCACCGGTGTAGCTTCCTCTACAAGAGACCATAAAGTTGTTCGTTACCCCTGGCAGAACATCTGGGAAAATGCGCAGCTGCCAGAAAAATAACAGCAGCTACTACTCACTGAGTGTTTCTTAAGTGCCAGGCAATGCGTTATGTCATTTTATTGAATTTTCACAAGAACCCAAAGACACTTATGCTTACATATTTTAAATCCCCACATTCCAGGTGATGAAACTGAGGCCCAGAGAGGTTAAACAACTTGCTAGTAAGCAAGGAAGCTTGCATTTGAACCCAGGCCGTCATTACTTCATAGTCTTCCCACGATGCTTTACTTGGGCTATTACCCAAGACTGCCAGTTGTGTTGATTCATTAAAGTCATTTTTATTGAATGTCCACTATATGCCAGGCACTGCACCTGGTGCTTACTGCAGGGAGAAAGCAAACTGGGGCCCTGCCCTCCTAGCGCAGAGTGTCTGCTAGAGCAGATGGACAGAAAACAAGTAACGAGTTGATGATTACAGATGCTGATAAATGCCAAGAAGGAAAAAAAAGGCTGAACTAGCGGAGAAAACAGGGGAGAGCTATAGAGTACAGGAGGTCAGGAAAGCTCTCTGAGGGGCTTAGACCTTCAGAATGAGAAGGAACCATGTCTGCAGAGTGGAGAAATGAACCTGCCTTTGCCATGCCTAAGTAGGAAGGTACCTGCCCCATGCAGCACCTTGCCCCCGCCTCCAGAGCACCCAATACCTGGACGATATAGAGGCAGGGACAGTACTGGGCCCCTCCTCCAATGCTGATCCCGATCAGGTTCTGAGAATCCTTCTGCAGTGTCACCTTCCCAGGCACAGTAGGGATTCCACTAGAAAGAGAAGCAAATGAGGCTAAATCTCCCAGAGGAAGGATGACTAGAGGGGACGGGCCCTCCAAAACCCTCCAGAGGCTCCACATGCTGCATGGCCTTTTCTCCTCCTCACTCGGCCAGCACCACAGCATTCTGTGCTGGAACGCGCACAGCTCTTCAAGTCACACAGATGTGGGATCAAACTCCAGCTCTGCCATTTATCAGCTATGGGACTTGGGTAAGTCACCCTCTCTGCATCTCAATTTCCTCATCCATAAAATGGGAATGAGGAGTGCTTATAAGAATGTACACAGAAGGCACTAACCCAGTCCATAGGAGGCGTTCCATAAAAATAGGTCCCTCTTCCCTTTCAATCTTTCAACTTCTGAGATTCGAGCTGAGCTCTGCCCCTGTCACCTTCTCAGGCATATGTGGAACACTATGGCCACCTCCTCCAGAAACTCTTCCCCTGTCAGACTATCCACCTCCCATCTCTCAATTACTCTACTCAATTACCTCTCAGTTTTCACTATAAATTAGCACTTACTGATGTTTTATGGTAAATATTCTCCTTTATTTATTTATTTATTTTTTTTTAGAGGCAGAGTCTCATTCTGTTGCCCGGGCTAGAGTGCCGTGGCGTTAGCCTAACAGCAACCTCAAACTCCTGGGCTCAAGCAATCCTATTGCCTCAGCCTCCCGAGTAGCTGGGACTACAGGTGTGCATGTAATTATCTGTCAATCCATCCACAGCCCCCTAGAGATGGTGAGCCCTTGGAAGGGCAGGGTCCATTCCTGCTTCAGTACAACACCTGATTCTCCACTGAAAAGCAAGAGTTTGTGGGACAAGAAAGTCCAGGGAAATGAGGGACCTAGGGATCCTGTACTCCGGAACTTGGAGGAACAAAATACTTACAGTTTATCCTCCTCGATGTCATAATCCAAGTCTGCAAACATGGTTCCAAGAGTTGGAGTGGGCTGGCTAACTGCCCAGCTCGGTAGCGGAATGGGGAACTAGATCCGGGAGAGAAAGGAAAGTAGGGTTTAGGGAAACGAAGTGCCCAGATGCCAACCCACCCCTCCCCTACCACCCTCGATTTGGACAGCAGGGCCCTCCTCCTCCCCTCTAGAAGAGGGTGGAGGAGTCTCCAGGGTCCGGGGCTGGGTGATTCTTACTAGGTATAGGGGGGGACTCCAGGCCAGGGCGATAGGCTTAGATCCCAGAGCCCGCCCCACGGGTCTCCAGGCCCTTGGGAGCCGCCTCTGTCGCTCACCGGAAGCGTTGGTCCCACAGCCGGGTCCGGACCAGGCTGGTACCTGAACCCACCTGCCGTTCCACCTGGCGGTGGCCGCGACTATCACATCACTTCCGGCGGGACGCGGAAGTCCCGCCTTCCCCCGCGGGTATTTGTCCCAATCCCTGCAGGCAACCCTTTCTTCCCCGGCTCCCGGGACTCTTAGAATCAAGAACGAGAACAAGTATTGGCGGAAGCTCGCCATTTGTAAGAAAAGGCGGAAACAGAGGAAAGGTCTGGACAGGCTGACAGCTCTTAACCCCGCCCTTTGCCCTGCCGCCGCCTCCATCTTGGGAAGGGCAGTGTTCTTCCCATATTCCTCAGCGGCACGCTGGGGACCACGCCAGCCGGGCGGCTGCCATGGCAACGAAAGCATCCCTGGGCTGGGGTTACCTCCGGTGAAGCTCAATGGACTGCAAACCCCTACACCTTCCCTTTCTCACCTTTGCCACTTCATCCTGGGAAAAGCCGGTGTCTCCTCTATTAGAGTCATAGTGTCGGAGCCGGAAGGGCCCTTCGAGACCCCAGCCCAATCCCAGTTTTGCAGATCAGGAAACTGTTAATGAACCCACAAAGGGGGTTCAATGTTGCTGGCTGCACAGAAAGCCAATTACTGAGACAACGAGGATTGTCAATGAAGAAAGGATTTATTTAAGTGAACCCGCCTGCTGGGAGGGGGAGGTATGAACTGCCTCAAATCCACCTCCCCAACCAACAGCGGGTTTTTCTGGAGGTGAAATGAATAATCTGTGAAAGGAGTGAGCATCACTATGTGTTTGGGGTGGAGCGCAGGGCACGCAAGCACAGTGAGGAATCATCCTCTTACATATGTGCCATGATCAAAAAACGGTGGATAAGTCCCTCCCAGAGCGGGGATTTTAGTATTATAATGAGCTAGGGATTGATACTGGTCATTCTTTCAGCCTTGTGCACAGGCTCAGTGGGTCTTTGGGCATGGTTTGTGGTGGGGTATCGCTCATCTTGTGTTCTCTGGATGAACAGGTGGTGTGAGCCTTCGTAGTTATCTTGTGGCTGCAGGAGGTTCTGCCATTTCTGGGAAAGAAACTCAAAAGAGAATGCATCAGTGCAACAGAAAGTTACAAAGTTCTGGTCAGCAAATCTTACCAAGAGTTCTCTGTCTATTTTCTGCCAGTTTTGAGACTGTAGCTGCTAAGCTACCAGGGCTGAGTTAACTCACTGTCAAGGTCACTTAGAGCTGTCAGCCCCAGCCACAATATGAACACTGAAAATTCATTTGAAATATGAGGTAACTAAAAGCACTATTGAGAAAACATTTTCTTGCTTATGGAGCCGGTTACAATCTCCAACTCTTTTCTTCATTCCTTCCTCAATCTTGGGGAATCAGGGCGTCCATCCATCTGGCTGCTTCCTGCTAAGATGGAGTGTAGTTGGGTATGAGGAATGAAAGTTTTGAACCTGTTTCTTAAAGTAATTATGAGTCATAGGTGAATGATTGTCTCTAGTTCCATTACTTGAATGTTTTTGTTTGTTGTTTTGAAACAACATTGTAGTCCACATTTATTTAATATTTTTGTAATGAGGTAAATCACGAAAATCAGTAGTGAAAGGGAAAGGCTAAATTTCAAGATCCCTGAAAAAAATACAGCGAATATCCGAAGGAATCCAGAGAATAGTCTTGAGAACCAATCTCCCATTCCTAGATAATCTCTGTTAACCTGTTGCAACTGTGAAGCGTGTTGTCTAATTTTATCAACATGTGTTTCCACTTCTGTGGAGGTATTTATATAAGTGCAGCATGAAGAATTAGCTATAACACAAACACCCTCTTGTTCTGCTAAAATGTAGTCAAGAGCAATGTGATTATCAAGAACCACTTGAGCTAAGAGTTCAAAGATTTTTGTTGAGCAGCTCTTGCTAATGCAGTTTCATTTGCCATCGTTTTCAAGGTTGTGGGTAGGTTGTGAAGCACATGTTGATGAGCTGCCACTCCCTTACTGATGAGGGCAGTAGAGCATACCCAAAGAAGTCGTCATCTCCATCTGGGATTCCCCTAGTTATTTGTGAAAACAATTTTAGGGAGCTGGTCCAATGAGCAACTTCAGATCTGTTATGGACAGAAAAGGGAGTTACGAGGAGTCCTAATAAACAAATGTCTCCCATTGACCAGCTGTTTAAGCAATCATAAGCCCATGGAGTTCCTTTCCTGCCTCCATGGATATAAATATATCCAAGGGGTGCATAAAGAGTTACTCGCTCCTGTTTGAAGGTTTATAAAACCATTTTGAGATAACATTAGAGTGAAATTTTTTAACCAAGGGTCTGTATAAGGGAGTTGATACTGTCCCTCTGGGAGACGGCAGGCTGCTAGGTTCCCAAAGCCTTGAGGATATAGCTTTTGTTGACGTAGTATGGTACAGATAGGGATCTCATGGTCCTTGTCTGAGGGGTTAAAACATTTCTTAATAATATAATCTAAAAAGGGCAGTGCAGTGAAAAGACTATAATAGTCAAATTTTTACAATCAGTAATCAGTTTAGAGAGACTGATTGCCCAGTAGAAAGTACACTTACTAGAGTATGGGTCCCTACTGTCACTTTGTACATAACGTCTGATAAGGGGCTGGGTAAGAAAGAAACATGGTACTTCTGAGTATGGAGTTATTAGTCGTAGCCTGTAGGTAATCCAAGAGACAGGCTTCTGTAAGTTAAATGTGCAGGAGGGTACATTAGTGAAATTGTATACAAGGACAACTATACAGTCAGAATGGTCTTGCACTGAACAAGGTTTAGGATGACAAACTCAGCAGCTAGACAGGTTAGGAGAGGAGGTGATAGCTTGAGAAATCCTAACGAAAGAATTGTCTCACCAGGCAAGCAAAAATTCTCAAGGAACAAGTAACATGCATAAGGTATATAATTTCATGTTACTTACCTATCTCTTGCAGAAGAATAATTTTAGGATCTCTAAGGGCTCACAAGCCCACTGCTTCTCCAGTCTCTCAGAATGTGATGAATCCTTGAGGCGTGGGGTCTCTAATAGGGCTGCCTCTTTTATTCCAGTGTGATGAATCCACCACTTAAACTCCTGCGAGTTTAACTCATCAGTGAGTTGTCAGGAGCACCTCAAATGGGCCAATCCACTGTGGGTGTGGTTTATCTTCAGGATGACAGTTTCTCCAGGTTTTCAGTAACACCTGTCTCCTGGCTTTATGGAATGAAGGGGCACATCTGTTGGAAACTGGAGCCCACTGGAAGCCAGCTCAGAAATACTAGTTAGCATATTACCCACCTGTTTTACATACGAGCCTCCATCTCTGGGGATAGACAGTCATTGGGTGGGCCCTGGCTGGAAGCTATTAGGCATGGTCTCCCATATAAAATTTCAAAGGGGCTAAGTGCCAGCTTATTTCTGGGGACCACCTGAATTTTTAACAGGGCAAGGGATAACACTTTGTCCCAAGTTAAATTGGTCTCTTGACAAATTTTGGAGAGAGTTCTTTTTAAAGTTTTATTTACTCATTCAGTTTTTCCCAAAGACTGGGGTCTCCATGATGAATGCAGTTTCCAATTGATTTCTTTTTTTTTTTTTTCCATTTTTTTTTATTCCATCTTGTAATGGGGGTACAAATATTGTTTGGGTTACATACATTGCCCCTCCCCCCTCCCTCCAATTGATTTCTAAAATTCTTGATATTTCTTGGGTGATTTCAGTAACAAAGGCTGCTCTGTTATCACCTTGGCAAGTTGATGGCAGTCCAAACCTAGGAATAACTTCCTTTAAAAGGGCGTTAGTGACTTCTGATGCCCATTCAGTCCTGGTGGGGTAAGCTTCAACCCATCTTGAAAAAGTATCAACAAAGACCAGCAAGTATCAAAAATTTCCAGGGGCTCGTGGCATCATGGCAAAGTCTACCTGCCAGTCCTCTCCTGGGAAACCCCCTCTCCATTGTGTTCTTTCCTTTAGGAGTGACTATGAGGTTCCGGAAGGCTTTGGGTTATTTTTCAACCATACAGAGCAGCTTTGGACTACCGTCCGAATAGTTCCTGTAAGTTGGGCCCACCCATGTGAGGCTGTGTCCATTGTAAGGGGGCATCTCACCCAAAATGGGTAATGTGATGAATCTGCTCAAGCACTGGTCTGACAAGAGTTTCAGGAAGGAGAACCTTCCCTTCCATGTTTGTGAGCTTATTTTGACCCCCATTCATTAGCTCTTTCTAGATCCTTTTCAGAATATCGGGATCATGTTTATCTAATTGAAGAGAAGGAATTAGAATCATTTGATAATTTATCTGTCGTGCTGCCCTTCCTGCCATTAAATCTGCCATGGTATTTCCTTTTGTAATGCGAGTGTCTGTTTCCTGATGCCCCTGGCAGTGCATGACGGCTACCTCCTTAGGCAGTAAAACTGCTTTTAATAATTCAGAACTCTGAGGCCCACATTTACTTTCTTTATTTTTAGAAGATATCCTCGCTCCTTTCACATAGCTCCTTGAGCATGCACCACCATAAAGGCATAAATAGAATCCGTATATATGTTGATACACTTATTTTTCCCATGATAAAGGTCTCTGGCCAGTGCAATCAATTCCGCCTTTTGGGTGGATGTCCCAGCCAATAGGGCTGGTGCTGCGGTTACCTGCTGGCTGGTAACCACAGCGTCCCCAACTTTGCATTGTCCATGCTCCATGAAGCTGCTTCCATTTGTGAAGAATTCCTCATTTGGGTCTGTCAAGGGCCGATCAGTCAAATCCGAGCTGCTCGAGTACACTTGGGCAACGATTTAAATGCAATCATGAACTGGATGGTGACAGTCCATAGAGAGCAAGGTGGTGGGATTCAAGGCGGACACTGCCTTTAGAGTTACATAGAATTCTCTAACAGAGTAGCTTGATATTTGCCCAGCTGGCCAGCCATCAGCCAATAGCCCCCTTCTGTTCTAGTCAGGGTAACACATAATGTGCAGTTTGAACAGTATTAGTAATAGTATTAATATTAACAATAATAGTATTATTAATACCAGCTGTCCAAGTGTAAACTTTTCACCTTCTTGTAACATATCACAAGTAACAGAACTGCTCTCAGACAAGTGGGCCATCCTTTCACTATTACATCTAATTGTTTAGAGAAATAGGCCGCAGGACGCTTATGAGCTCCCAAAGTTTGGGTTAATACCCCTAGTCCAATTCCTTGTCTCCCTCGGATGAACAGATCAAAAGGCTTGTGCAAATCCAGGAGGCCAGTGCAGGGGCAGCCATCAGTTTCTCTTTAATAATCAAAAAAGCTTTGTGACATTCTCCAGTCCAAGTAAGGGGCTCTTTTCCCTCTCCCTTTAGTGCATCATAGAGAGGTTTGGCTATTAAACCAAAGCCAGGACTCCAAATCCAACAAAATCCTGCCATGCCCAGGAATCCTCGCAGCTGCCTGCAAGTGGTGGGGACTGCCACTACCCGGTTACAGCCTCCCTCCGGTCTGGGAGGAGGTTTCAAGTCCCCTGAGACCATTCAAATCCCAAGTATTTGACAAGGGGTAGTGAAATGCGGGCATTTTTTCTGGGATGCTTTATATCCTCTGTCAGCTAAGAAATGCAATACAATTATAGCATATTCTCTTGATTTAGCTTCAGTTTCACTTATAATCAAAATGTCATCTACATACTGTAAAATCACTCCCTTTTCTAAAATTATTTTTCTTAAATCTCTAGCTAGAATTTCTCCAAAGATGGTTGGAGAATTTTTAAATCCTTGGGGGAGGACGGTCCAACAGTGCTGGCGTTTGGTTTTAGCCCTTAAATCCTCCCATTTGAAGGCAAAGAATTCTTGGGATTCAGGAGCAAGGGGAGTGCAAAAGGCAGCTTTTAAGTCTATCACTGAAAACCGAGCAAAGTTGCCAGATAGAGTGGTGGGAAGAGTATAAGGATTAGGTGCCACCATCTGAGGACAGAATCAGAAGGAAAAGAAAAAAGGAAAAAAAAGAAAAAAGAAAAAAAAAGGATTAGGTACCGCAGAATGAATGTCTTCCAGTATTTGGTTTATTGCTCTCAGATCCTGAACGAACCGATATTCCTGAGTTCCAGTTTTTTGAACTGGCAAAATGGGAGTGTTCTAAGGAGAGTGACAAGGCTGGAGAAGTCCATATTTTAAAAAGGCCATAACTAAGGGTCGAAAGCCCTCCCTAGCCTGAAGTTTTAGTGGATACTGCTTGAGTGGAGGCGGAGAAATTCCCAGTTTTACCTTGATACGAATAGGGCCCACATGTGCACTTCCAGGTTGTCCGGTAGCCCACAGCTATGGGTTGACTTGATTGAGGACTTCTGCGGGCAGCTCTTGAGGGACAGCCAAGGGGGCCAGCAGAGCAGCTTGCAAGGCACGGGCGTGTTCTGGGGGAACTGCAATATGCACTTGTTTATTCTTTTTCTTTTTTTTTGAGGCAGAGTCTCACTTTGTTGCCCGGGCTAGAGTGCCATGGCGTCAGCCTAGCTCACAGCAACCTCAAACTCCTGGGCTCAAGCGATCCTCCTGCCTCAGCCTCCCGAGTAGCTGGGACTACAGGCACGCACCACCATGCCCGGCTAATTTTTTCTACATATTTTTAGCTGTCCAAATAACTTCTTTCTATTTTTGGTAGAGACGGGGTCTCGCTCTTGCTCAGGCTGGTCTTGAACTCCTGAGCTCAAAGGATCCACCCGCCTCGGCCTCCCAAAGTGCTAGGATTACAGGCGTGAGCCACCACGTGCACTTGTTTATTCTGAAAGGTCATTTGAGCCTGCAATTTAGAGAGAAGGTCTCTACCCTGCAATGGGAGAGGGCGCTCAGGCATGTACAGAAAGCTGCGTGTGAGGAAAGAATTCTCAATAGCACACTCCAGTGGCTGCAGGAAATATTTTTGGGAGGGAGGGTTCTCTGGCTATCCCGGTCACCAGGATCGAGCCTATTTTGAGACTGTAGCTGCTAAGCTACCAGGGCTGAGATAACTCACTGTCAAGGTCACTTAGAGCTGTCAGCCCCAGCCACAACGTGAACACTGAAAATTCATTTGAAATACGAGGGTCTTTTGGCTAAGATCAAGTGTGAAACACAAGGGAACTAAAAGCACCATTGAGAAAACATTTTCTTGCTGTGGAGCTGGTTATACAACTGTGGCAGAGAGAGGAAGTGATTCTGTCCAGAGCCACGCAGAGTTGGGATGAGATCCAGACCGTGGTCCTGAGACTCCCGCCGCCTAGCCTGGTGCCCACTGAGCATCTGCACGCTAGCCCGGGAGCAGGGAGGTGATTCAGTCGGCTTGCTAATTCAGGACAGGTTGGACATGTTGCCTTCCTTTCCCTTTGTGTGCCTCAGTTTCCCCATATGCAAACTAAGGGCATTGAGGTAGATGTTTTCTGTGGTATTTGGTGAAAGATTCCTTGTGCCCCACATCCCTCCTTAGTCCTGAGAAGCAGCCCCCCTGGGGCCCCACTTAGGGTCACAGTCCCATGTACCTGAGGCTCAGGAAATGTCATCAATGCTTCCCAGCAGAGGAGTCTGAATATCATCTCTTTGCCAACCCTGCTGCCCCTGCACTGCGTCAAGCGGGCTCCCTGGAAGAGGTGGGCTCTCCCAGAGCCACAGCCAGCTCACCAGGGCAGCATGGGTCCAGGCCTACCCAGCTTCCTTCCCTAGCTGCCCCTGGGGCCATGGAGGAAGGAGAGATGCAGGGGCTGGTGGAGGCCCCACCCCTCCTTAGGGAGCTAATCTGAGTCCTGGCAGATCTGCAGAATGCCACGACAGCAGCAACCTTCCCACGCACCCACTGTCTGCAGTCAGATCACTTCCACGGGATTTTAGAGCTCACCACTGCTCTGTGGGGAGAGAGCAAGTACTGTCAGCCACATGGTGCAGGTAAGGAAACTAAGGCTCAGAGAAGCAGCATCCCCTTGCATCACAGATGGTCCATGGCAGAGCTAGGGCCGGGACCACCAAGCCTTGCTTTCAGGCCAGAATTTCAATTTAAAAGCAGCAGCCTCCAAACCCTGACGCTTTAACATGGACTGTGGCTCTTCTACCCAATAACTGCGCTAGCCCAAGCCCAGGCCCTGCCATTTGAAGCTGGGGATCTTGGGCAAGTCACCATTTAACTCTGCACTTCAGGTACCTGTAGAATGGGAAAGATGATCCCTCCCAACAGATACTTGTGGAGGTCAAGATTAAAGAGAGAAACAGACGTGAGTGTTTTGTAAACAAGTCACATGGCACTTGGAACTCCAAACTCCCAACCCACTCTGGCCCCTCTTCCCAGGTGAGGGCAAGATTCCCATACCTCCTTTTCTGCCTTGTCCTTCCTGGCCCCTAGACCCAGCTCTGACCAACCTCTTCCAGGCAGCCTTTCCAGACAGCCCCATCTCACAAATCTTGCTCCTTTTCCTAAGCTCCTGAGCAGGTGTTATTCGGCTCATTCATCTGGCAATTTGCTATGCATTGCCTTGGGAAATCCCTTCATGGTTTCCCTGAGCCAATTCTGCAGTGATTAACCTATTACATGCTTGTATTTTGTCAAGGAGGGATTTTCCCAGTTAAGATTGGGGCTTAGGGCTCATATCTGGACAAATTATCAAATGCTTCTTCCTGTCTTCCTTCTTCCTGGGTTCTCTTTCTCTGCTGACTTTATAATCCCTAGCACTCCCGTCTCCATAGGATGGTTGGACTCGATCAACAGGTGTCACTGTGACAAACAAGAAAATAGGATTGCTTTGTAATACCTGCTAGTGTGAAAATGTCATGACCCACTTCATTTTTTAGCAGAGGGGGTCGCCTGGGTCAGCCCCCACAGCACAGGAACCTGTTCCAGCCAGTTGAGAGGTCCTGTTGGGACCATGAATTTATTTGAGTGAAGGAAGGTTATTCCATCGCCAAAGTGAGCACTTCTTCTCCTTCCAGCTGGACGGGAAGTCCCTGGGGGGCAGGAGACTTGTCTTGCCCGTCTCTGAATTAAGTACAGAGCCTAGCACAAAACCTGGCTGCAGATGTGATGCTTGCAAAAATAGCTGTGGCATTTACACGAGACGAGACTCTGGGCCCAGGAGGATGGGCAGAGAGGGGTCAGGAGTGCTGGACGTCTTGCGGAAGGCCTGAACCTGGACGGTGGCAGTGGCTAACGTCTCTTCCACAGGGCACAGGGTCAAGTACAGGTCCTGAATTTTGGTTTTGGGAAAACAGCATTGTCCACACCCGGAGACTTTAACATACACTGTAGTTCTCCCACCCCAGGATGGCCTCCAATCCGAGGCCAACTGGGCCAGTTGTTCCAGCTGGGGAGTCTTGGGCAAGTTGCCCTTTGTCTCTGAGCCTCGAACGTCTGCAGAAGGAGGATTGGATCCTCCCAAGATAGTAGTTAGAAAGATGGAAATGAAAAGGAGAAACGGTGCGAAAGTGCTTTGTGAGTGATTCACACAGCAAAGATGTCAGAGGTTTTTGTTGTCCTTCCTCATAATTATTTTCCCAAACCACTTCAGGGGGCAGGGCAATGGCCTCGGCATCAGATTCATCTGGGAAGTGTCTTGAATGCAGATTACTGGGCTCCCTCTCAGACCCCTTGGGCCAGAATCCCTGGGGAAGGCGAGAACCTGGAGGCTGCGTTTTCACAAAGCTCCGTGGGCGTCTTTGATGCCTGCTGCAGACCGAAGACCACCGAGTCAGAGGCTCAGAATCTGCACTGTCTGTGCACACAGGTGGGTCAACAGGGAAGTCCCTGCCCCGGGGACCTCACCGTCCCCCACGGAGCCAGGGCGTTGTGTGGTCCCGGAGGAGGGGCTCGAGCCCATCCCAAAGACCAGCGAAGCCCTCCTGGAGGAGGTGGCCTCTCAGCTGAGTCCTGAGGACGTGCTGGTGGTCCCTGTGCTGAGAAGAGGGAAAGGCCAAAGGCTTCCTGTGGCAGGCGGTGGTGGGTACAAGGACAGCCCCTGTCCTCAAGGAATCAGTCTGGCGAGGGAGACAGACACCGGGGGCAGGGACTGGCATGATAACTCTGCTGTGCAAGTCCTGGGGGGAGCACAGGGAGAACCCACCTCTGCTGGGGTCACAGGCAAGAAGGGGCCAGCAAGGGCCTCGGAGCTGCTGGAGCATGTTCCTCAAGGACGGGCACCATTCTGGGGGTCGAAATCGAGGTGAGGACATTCACCCACTTCCAGGGGGCTGAGCCCAGGCTGGTGCTCAGACCCTCGCTTCAGCTTGACCCTCCTCCTCCCTGCTGCTGCAGCTCCTGAGTCCCTCCAGGCAGGTGCGTGACCTCTCTTGCGGCCTGCCCTGCACTGAAAGCTATATGACCCTGGGCAAGTCTTAACCCCTCTCTGGGCCTGGGTCCCCTCCAAGATTCCATCCCTGGGGCTCTAAGTCTCAGATTCAACCCACAAGAGCTCAGGCTTCGCCTCCCATATTCCTGGGGAAGTGCTGCCACCTGGTGGCTATTGAGAGAAATACCTCCTGGGGCACCGGAACAGCTGCAGAGCCCCCACCTTTGCACACCTGCCACCGTCACACCTGCTGATTCAGGGCTGACTGGGGAGCCAGGAGTCTTTGTAGTTTGTGGACGATGGGTGAGGCTGGTCAGGCGGGTGCTGGGCTGTGCCTGAGCGTCCACCCTCAGCCCTGCAGTCACCCAGCACCAGCCTGAAACCTTCACCATGTAAAGGTCCAGAAACCAGGGGTGGGCTGGTGGGATTCCGCTCAGCTCCTTGTCATCAGCGTAGAGATTTAGCGTGCGGGTTTTCAAGGCAAGCAGATAGTAACACTAGCAGCTAACACTCACTCGGTGTTTGCTGTGAGCAGGCCCTGAGCACAGCAGTGTCCATTCGTCAGCTCATGCGAAACAACTCGTTCACGCGTTCATTCATTCAATAAATATTTATTGAGCACCTACTATGTCCAGGCCACATGTCAGGGAAAGAGACAAGCAAGACCCAGCCCTGGCAGAGCTCAAGCGGGTGGTAGAGGCAGGCAGTAAATTGACAGGCAAAGGAAGAGGCCAGTTCCCGCTGGTGGCAGATGTCAAGGATGCTATCAAATGAGGGCGGTGGAAGAAGTGATGGGAGTGGAGCCACATGTGTGCTGCTGTCACCACATGGCACAGAGGCACGAGCACAGGCGCCGAGTGGGCCTTTGTTTGCTTGTTAACCAGCTTCCTGTCTTGTCTCCCTCAAGTTCCTTGAGGACAGGAACCTGGCCTGCTCGGGTCACACCTCTGTCCCCAGCACCTGCAGACTGCCTAGTACATGGCAATGTTCACAGCCTATCTGTTGAGTGAATAACTATGTTACCGAAACTAGGAGGCCAGAGACTAGGAGGTGGCAAGAGATAGTGGAGGCCTCAAATGCCGAAATCAGAAGCCCAGACTCTGCCTGGCACTGGGGAGCCACAGGAGACTCTAGCAGGGGAAGGAGAGAGCAGTCAGATCTGTGTTTGCCTGGAGCCCACTGACTGCCACAGACAGATTTAGGGAGCCAGAGAGGCCTGTTGGTGGAGGTGGGGGTGATGCCCCCCAAATTTGAAGGAAGTAGGGGAGCAGGGCCCCGGGACTGCACAACCGGGACACTGGGGGGCAGAAGGGAGCCTTGGCTGGGTGGGCCAGCCCCGGGGACAATGGGTAGGTAGGAGCCAGATTTCCCCTAGGAAAGTGTCTCTTACTAGGGTGGCAGTGGGTGGAGGCTGGGGAGGGGACTGGAGTTGCTTGGAGGCATTTGCATCCTTCTGGAAGCCATCCTAGCTTTGATGGAGCCCTGGACCTCGCCGCCCATGGGGTCCAGGGCAGCCCTCTCCCCTCTTCTTCACCAGTCCCCCAGTCCGCGGCCTCTGGCCAGAGGTGGGACGTGCGCTTCCGTGGGGCCCAAGTCCCCCAGCCACCTCCAGAGTGGCTCTATTCCTGGCTGAGCTTGGCATGTAATGGGCTGATCTCTGACCTTCCCTCCGCCCCCCAGCCTCCAGGGCTCTGCCCCCTGGGTGAGGTCAGTGGTGAAAGCGGGTGGAAGCCTAGGGGGTGGGGAGGAGAAGGACAGTGCCTGATTGTTCCCCACCCCTGGCGGTAGCGCGACCAGGCTGCAGAGTGGCTGGCTCGCGCGTTCTCTCTCTCTCTCTCTCTTTCTCTCTCTCTCTCTCTCTCTCTCTTTCTCTCTCTCTCTCTCTCTCTCTCGAAGTTTTTACCCATGCAGATGCCAGGACACCCTGCACCCACACCACCCCCACAGATTCCGAATCAGCGGGGCTGGCCTGGGGGCCCGTGGTTCAGACACAGGCTGGGAGCCTGGTAGGAACCCACTTTGGAAAGAGCCTAGGCCCAGAGCCAGAAGACCTTGGGTGTCACTGGCCCTCTCTGAGCCTTAGTGACCTCGAGTGGTGAAATGGGGTCTTTGGATGCTAAGAGCAAGGCCAGTCCCACAGGGAGGCTATGAGGATGACACGTGGAAACCGATGTGAAAGTGACGTGCCCCTCCTTTCTCCTGTAGCCTGCCACGCCCCTGCCTCCAACGTCCTCGTGCGCGGGGCCTGGCTCTCTGTTTCGTGCCGTCAGGCTCCGTATCCACCTCTGCGCCGGGAAATCCCACACCGCCTGCAGACTAGCTGTGCACTTAGCCTTGGTGTTTGGTGGGGCGAGTGCCCGCCTTAGCCTCCTGTGGGAGCGACTCTGCCACTCTTGGCTCTTGCTTGCTGATTTTTAGAATCAGCTTGACAAGCTCCCACTGTGGGGGTCGGATCAGGCCTGAATCGAACCTAGACATTCATTTGGGAAGAACAAACACTTTTTGACGTTGAATCTCCCTTTGCAAGTTAATAGTTGTCTCTTTGCATCTGTTTAGGTCTTTTTCTTTCACTTCGTATTAGGGAAATTTTCAAATGTATGAAATCAGAGAGAAGAGGGTAATGACACTCTGCAGCCAACACCAAGCATCCCGGTGACCCCTCCTGGCCACTCTGTCTCCGGCCGCAACCCTGTCTGCTCTACGCTTCTTCCATTGCAGTGCTCCTCGCTATGAAGCAAGTATTTGGGGTCTTCTTTAAGGTCTTCCAATAGCACTTTTTATCTAAGTTTTTATTTTCAAATAATTATAGACTCACAGGAAGTTTCAAAAATCATACAGAAAGGTCTCAGGTACCCTTTTCCCAGTTTCCCCCAAAGATTACATCTTACATAACTGTAGTGCTTGATCATAACCATGGAAGGGATGTTAGTGCCATCCACAAACCTTGTCAGAGTTCACTCGTTCTACCGTTCTATGTGCATTCAGGTGTGTGTGTGTGTGTGTGTGTGTGGTTCTATGCAATTTCATTGCAAGTGGATTTGTGTAATGACCACCACAACCAAGGTACAGAACTCTTCTGTCATCACAAAATGCTACTCACTTACTCTCTCTCTCTCTCTCTTTTGAGACAAGGTCTTGCTCTGTCACTCTGTTGCCAGGGCTGGAGTGCAGTGACGTCATCATAGCTCACTGTAACCTTGTAACCTTGAATTCTTGAGCTCAAGTGATCCTCCTGCCTCAGCCTCCCAAGTAACTGGGATTATAGGAGTGCACCCCCACACCAGCTAATTTTTATTATTATTATTTTTTGTAGAGACGGCAGGGTGGTAGTGGGGGACTTTCACTATGTACCCCAGGCTGGTCTTGAACTCCTGACCTCAAGTGATCCTCCTGCCTCGGCCTCCCGTTGTGCTGGGATTGCAGGCGTGCACCACTGGGCCCAGCTGATGTTACTTGTTTATAGTCATTCCCATCTCCCTCCCTCTCTGCCTCAACCCCACCCACTGATCCATGCCCCATCTCTATAGTTTTGCCATTTTGAGGTTATATTAATGGAGCCCCCAGCATGTAACCTCTTGAGATGGGCCTTTCTCATTCAGCATAGCCCCAGGGGCTCCATCCAGGTCGCCGACCTGTCGCGATAGTTTGCTCCTTTTCATTGCTGAGTAGTATTCCATGGCATGGCCGTACTGCTTTGTTTAACCAGTCGCTCACTGAAGAGCATTTAGGTGGTTTCCAGTTTTTAACTCTCACACGTAAAGCTGCCAGGCCATCATGCACATATTTTTGTGTGGCTACGAGTGTTCATTTCTCTGGGATGAACGCCCAGCACTGTCGCTGGGGCTTGTGGTAAATGAATGTTTCATTTTATAAGAAACTGCCAAACCATTTTCCAGAGCGGAAGTACCTCACTCACATTTATGCTAATCTCCATAAATATTTCGTTAGATTTAATTTTTGTTATTGTTGTAGATGGAAGATTTTTTAAGATTACATTTTGTTGACACTGACGTTTATAAATGCAATTACTTTTTATTGAGATACAGCTTACACACCATAAAAATTCATCACTTTAAAGTGTACAATTCAGTGTTCTTTAGTACATTCACAAGGTTGTACGACCATCACCACTATTCGATTCCAGAACATTCTCATCACAGTAAAAGAAACCTTTACCCATTAATAGCCACTTCTCATTCACTCCTGTCCCCAGGCCCTGGCAGCCACTGAGCTACTTTCAGTCTCTATGGATTTGCCTGTTCCGGACATGTTGGAGAAATGGGATTGTTGACATGTGGCCTTTCACTGCGCATAACATTTTCAAGGTTCACCCATGTTGTAGCTGGAATGAGTTTTTGATATTGCTTTGATATAGAAATATCCTATTATCTCTGCTAAATTTCCTTCATAGTTCTAATTCTTTGTAGAGTACTGTAGACAATCATATTGCCTGTAAACATGCCCATTTTGCTTCTTCTCTTCCAGTCCTTACTTGTTTTTCATGCCTACTGGCCGGCCAGGACCCCAGGGCAATGTTGAACAGACGCACGGATCGGGGCAAACTCGTCCCCGATTTTACAAGATGTGCCCATTGCCCCTTTAAGAACTATGTTTGTGCTGGGGTTTGTAGATTATCAGTTTAAGGAAGTTCTTTTCTATCCCAAATGTTTGCTAGAACATTTTTATCACCAGTAGATGCCGTCTCAAGTGTCCCTCTCAGGCTCTCTCTCTCCCTGTCCCTGTTGCCAGGTCCCTCTCTGTCCCTCCCTGTCCCTCCCATACACACTGCTTTTGGCCTAGGGGTGCTCCCCGGGGGTGGGAGGCACCGCCAGACGCCCCAGGCAGGCACAGGGGACGGAGCTAGAGAACCTGGGACCCTGAGCATCAGAAGGGCTCACAGAGCTGGGACTCCCCAAGCTGGCCAAGCAGCCATTGCTCTTGGGCCCCTCGCTGAAAAGGGAGGCTTGACCGATCCTCCCCTCCCTCTCCTTCTCAGCCCCTACACCCAGCCCTGCAGAGGAAGTGGCTAAAAGGGGGCTGGGGTCAGGGGTTAATGACCCCATTGTACTCAGGGCTGACGGATGGCCCAGCTTGTCAGTGGTGGTGGGAGCTCCAGCAGCCCCAGGGAGATCCCCCCCTGTCACTGGGGGGAGGGCCTTTGATGACCATTGGGGGGCCAGCCTCCCCCCAGGGGGATGCCAGGCCAGCCTCTTCGGTGGGGTGTGGTCTGCTGCCCCCCATCCCCTGCATACAGCCCCTGCCTCCTCTCCCCACACCCACCCGGCCTCTACGCCGGCTGGAGCCGCTGGGGGGGGGGTTCTGCTGGGCGCCCACGCCAGCCCTGCCCCGTCCTCTGGACAATCTCGTCCTCAGAAGTGACCCGGGGAGGCCCAGCTCCTCCACACGTGGGAGGAGAAACTGAGGAGATGACTTGGGCAGGAACATGGCCAGGAATAGAGCCAGGTCCTGTGACTTCCTGCTCGAGTGAGCCAGGCTGGGGCCAGCATCGTGCAGGGAGCCAGACACAGCCCCTCCCTCGAGGGACTCGCAGGCAGCGTGGGGGGGACCTGCCCGTGAGCTGAAAGTCACGGCTGGGCGTGGCGAGCTCAGGAAGCACAGAGGACTGCGGGCGCCCGAGCAGGAACCCCTGGCCCAGCCGGGATGGTGAGGAGGCTTCCAGGCGGCGATGCTGGGGCTGGTTCCCAAAGGGAGAGCAGACGTGAGACCAGAGTGGATGGGGACAGCAGGGAAAGGACTTGCAGGCAGAGGGCACAGAATAGGCAAGGGCATAGAGTAAGACCAGCATTGCGTGCGGGAGCCACCGCAGTCCGGTGGTGAGAGACGGTGCTACCCAGGACGGCAGGGGCCAGTTTTTCCAGGGGCTCGTATGCCAGGTTCAGATGTTTTGATTTGGCAGTTTGTCGCTTGGGTGGAAAGTCGTTAGAGCCAGGTTTCCATCCTGCCTCTGTTCACCCACCCGTTTTTTAGTCATTCAGCTCACTGGGCAGCAGGGTGGCCTTGGGAGGTCACTTCCCGGTGCACAGCCTCCCACATGCTGCCCGGCCCCAGCCCGCAGGTGGCACCTGGAAGCCCCAGGTTGAGGGGCTCGGACACCCCACCTGAGCCTCTCTGCTGCCTTCAGCTAGGAGGCCGGGGCAGGGCGGTGTGCACAAACTCATCTCAGTCCCAAATGTTGAAAATGGGGTGGGCACAGGAGCTTGAAAGACATGGTTTCCGGGTCACTGGAAGTTGCTTTTCGACAGCAGGAAGCTGGTGGGCGACGGCGGCCTTGAGCCGCTCGGTCCCACGACTACAGCGACTGCGAACCGTCGGCCGTCCGTCGGGGCTGCCTGTCAGAGGGGAACCGCTCTCTGTTGGTTGGGTTTTCTGTTACTTTAGTCAAATGCATTTCTAACTGATTCAAGCTCGTTACCCCAAGAACTTTTATGTCCACATAAGATTTTTCAGAGGAAAGAGGCTCTTTCTTACACACGGGACATACTCGTTGCCTTCCTTTCCAATAACGTTAAGATTTGTCAGTGTTTACTGTAGAAATTTTGAAATATCAGAAAAGCTCAAGCACTAAAAGTTTTAAAATCACTAAGTCCCACCACCCAGAAACAACTGTGGTTAGCATTTTTGTGTATTGTCGTTTAGTTTTTTTTCTAGTTTTAAATGATGTTGAGCCCCTCAGCATATCATTTTTTCTTTTTCTCTTTATTGACGTCATCTGCGCACGCACCTCATTTCATATCCCGGTTTTTCACTTACGACTATACCAAAGACAGCTGCCTGTGTCTTTAGAATTCTTCATGAGCATCACTGTTAGTGGCTGTCCCAGTCTGTGATGGGAACCTGCCACAGTTCATGTCACCAGCCCTCCACTGTGGAGCGTTCGGCTGTGGCCGGTTACCCGCTGTCACATGTGTTGCCGTAGACACCTTTGGGCACGAATCTTCATTTGTACCTAGTTCAACAAAGTGTCACAAACACAGCCTCCACTCGTGCCAAGTCATCACTGCGACTGAGCAGAGCGTCATTGTGTCCTCTGATAAGTGCCCCGTGGGTGTCGTGCCTGTGTTGCGTGGTGGCTCCGTGGCCCCCCTTGAAAGGAGGCTGCAAATGTTATCAACAAGGCCAACTTACCACTGTCTTCCCCCTTCCTGGGCCCCCTCCTCCCGTGCGCCTTTCTGATTCTGCTCCAGGCTGGGAAATCACAGCACCGAAGTATCTTGTCTTCATCAAAAGGCAGAATAAATGGGTTTCCATGGACTGATGGACCAAGAGGCACATGGGGCCTTCTTGGGAGGAAGGGCCTGATTCTGGTGCAGGGTGGTTGAACTGCCCCCAGGCCCTCACGGGAGTATGCGTGTGTTGGGATGGTGGCGAAGAGACGGGGAAGTGCTTGAAATCTGCCAGGAGCACACGGCATAAGGGCAAACACTGACCCACGTTATACTGTGTGCTGAGCCCTGTGGAGCAGAGGGTGATGACTAAGGGACAGCCTGGGGACAGGGAGGGGACATGCAGTTCACAGCTGAGGGATGGCACCGGAGGCCTGGAAGCCCCTGGGAGCTGCTCAGCCTTTGTCACTTCTCTTTGGCGTCCACACTGGGTGAGCCGATGACCAGCTGCCCAGGAGCAGGTGGGGGCACCTATGAAAAGCTGGAAATAAGCCCAGGGAGGACAGGACCCACTCCCCAGGCCTGGGCACAGGGCCAGCACGCAGAGCTCTCAGTTCAGGTGGGGACTTCCACTTGGGCCAGCAGCCGAGCCCTCTCCCAGCTCCACTTACCCTCTCTGGTCCCCAAGGCTTCCTTCTTCTGGGGCCTTCAGTGGAGACACCAAACCTCAGGAGCACCTCCTCCCCGAAGCCCCACACCGCCCCACACACCCCTGCTCTGGAGTTCCCCAACCGAGCTCCCCTCCTGCAACCAGCAGTGGCTTCACAGCTCTCAGCCCCATCCCACCCCCCGCCCTCCTGCCAGCTGGGGGATCCCCTCCCCCATCAGCCCACCTCTCT
>VBSM01003169.1:29020167-29062340 GCA_008086735.1 Cheirogaleus medius | reverse complement strand
CCCCCACCTGCTGGTCCATCATGCTGGACTGTGACCCCACACCCTGCCCCCCGCCACCCTGACCAGTCTCCCACCCCAGCCATGGTCACCAGCCTGGCTCTGGCATTCAACGTACCTCTATCCACCACTCACTGGCCAAGGGGCCTCACCTCTCTGAACCTCAGTTTCCTGGATGATAAAATAGGGATAAGAATGGTGGTGCCTTCTCCATCAGCTTGTTTTGAGGATTATAGAAATAAAATATATGAAGAGCTTACACCCTTGATAAATGTCACTGCTGTGGTCATTATTCTCTCTCCCCTGGATGACTCGAGCGCTCGGGACCGGGGTCCCTGCCTCCATCTTCCCCATAGCGCATCCTGACACGGTGCCGGCGTATATGTAAAGCTGCCAGCTACACAGCGCTGCCCACACGCAGGACAGAGCTAAACCTCGCCATGTCCTTTATCCGTCATGACACTCCCGTGAGGCAGACGCTGCTGCCCTCGTTTTACAAAGAAGGAAACTGAGGCCCAAGACCCCACGGCTGGAGTTAAGCACTGCCTGCAGGTGCGCCGCTGGCACCTGTGTATTGACTCAAATATTCATTAAGCATCTGCTGCGTCAGGCTCTGAGCTCAGTGTCGGAAACCAGTAATAAACCAGACTGGCACAGACCCAGTCCACATGGTGATGATCTTTCTAGAAAACAAATCTGACCCCTTTAAATCCTTCAGTAGCGTGCTGACTACAACCTCCCTAGGGCTCCGGCTGCTGTGATGCCAGTGACCTGCCTCAGGGCCCCGTCCCTCCCCTCTCGAGCCCCTGCTCTCTCGGGGTGGGGGCAGCAGTCCTGGAAAAACAGGACCAGAGCCGGAGTCAACTGGGTGAGTGCCAGGTCGCAGCTGCAAAGCCTCTGTGTGCCTCAGTTTCCTCATCTGAAATATGGAGTCATCAGCCCATCCCCACCTGCCCCGCAGGGCTGTTGTGAGGGGACATGGGAGGGGACTGGACAGACACTTCATCGTCTGGGGGGCTTCCTGATGTTCCCATCTCGGAAAAATTCTGCTTCATTTTCCCAAACTCCCAGTAGAGTTGGTTTCAGGCTCTGTCGGGAGGCTCAGGCCCAGTCTGGGCGCTGCCTATGGCTGGGGCATGTTCGGAGGGCTCTTCTGGAAGGGCCTGCCGGGTCACAGCTGCAGCACCTGCTCAAGAGCCCCTGGGACAGACACTTACCAGGATGAGCCTCCGTCCCAGCTCCCTAAGGCGGGAGCACTTAGGCCACTGTGGGTGCGGGTCTAGGGAGGCGGCGAGTGGGGAGGCCTCCTCTCCTGCAGGGAGGCCGCCTGGGGTTGGGGCTGGGGAGAGGAGGGTCCCACCTCTCCCTGCAGGACAGGAGGTGGACCCCAGGACGTCGCCTTGAGCCCCAGCCACCCCCGGCGCAGCCTCCCTGGCCCCGCACCTCAGAGGAGCCGCCCGGAAGGGCAGCTGCAAAATGGCCGCCGCGGCCACCACGGCCGTCTGCGCTGGGTGCCGGGAGAGGGAGGGCGCCACGGCCAGGCCACGGTCACTCCTTGCAGCCCAGGGGTGCTGAGTGGGGCGGAGGCGTGGGGAGGATGGAGTTGGGGTGGGTGGGGGGCCGGGGAAGAGCCAGAGAGAGGGGCAGGGAGGGAACAAAAGGTTCCTTTGTGGAGCGGGCAGAAGAGGGAGCGCATTACCCAATGCCCAGAAGCCATGTTGGTAACAAGAGAACCATTCTCTGCCTTGCTTGGAAAACAACTTGGAGCAGAGAGAGACAGGGAGAGATTTAACCCCATGGGCGCGGGCGCAGGGGCCCGAGGCCACTGTGGAGGGTGGGGAGGAGCGAGGGTACGCTCAGGGCCTTTGGGGACCGAGGCGGCGACGCTTCCTGCCTCCCAGGCCCTGTCTGCGGCCGACAGACCAGAGCCCCAACATGGACGCCGGATCAGGCCCCAGCGGCCTTCGGTCTGGGGCTGAAGCCATGGTGCCACCTGCCTGGCTAGTCAGACGTGAGGACCTGTGACCCCTCCTGGGGGACCGCTTGCTCCAAGCTCCAGGGCCTGGCACCCTGACCTCAAGGGGACCCCCTCGGAATCCTCATGTTCTCTGGCTCCAGGTCTCAGGGCTGGTCCCGGTCCCAGGGCTGCCTGCCTTTGCCTCCTGATTGTCTCGTCTTTGTACAGTTTGCCTTTTAGAATGTTTATCCTAAAATTTAATCAAATCCCCTCCATCCTCACCTCAACTTTTTCCCTTCCCGATAGTCAGGCCAGTGCTACTAAAAGAAGCTGCTGTCCACGAACACCTGTGCTTGAGGTGCCTCACCTGCACTAGCATAAGGACTGTGGCGACCTCAGGGCCACCTGGCTGAAGCGAGCTACTGTCCCCTCTGCTGCTGCTACTTGTTCAAAATGCACCTAGCATGGGCCACACCTAGGAGGCACTCGAACAGAAGATAGCACAGTTGCTCGGGTTAGCAGAATAATGGGGTCCTCCCTCCCTTCCTCCTTCCTTCCTTCTGCAAACACTGGCCGCATGCCCAGCTCTGTGCCAGCTCTGGGGCTATCGAAGTGGACAAAACAGACCACCCCTGCCCGCACGGAGCGCATATTCTCATCGGGGAGATGGACAAGCTCATGTCAGGTGGCCATGTGCTCCGTGACGGAAAGCAAAGCAGGAGAAGGGAGAGAGCCGCAGGGTGCACCAGACAGGTGCTCAGGGAAGACCCCCACGGGTGTGACATCTGACAAAGACCGGAATGAGGAGAGCAAGACAATCTGGGGGCAGAATGCTCCAGACAGTGGGAGCAGCAGTGCAAGGCCCCGAGAGGGACCGTGCTGTTGAGTTTAGGAACAGCCCGGAGCCCTGCGTGGCTGGAGCAGAGCGAGCCTGGGGGGACAAGGGAGACGGGTCAGAGACGCGGGCGAGGCCTGAGGGGGCTTTGAGCAGAGGCGGTGTGGTCTGAGCTCCATTGCAACGGGACTCTGGCTGCTGAGGGGGGAACGCACTGTGGGAGGCCACGGGCAGAAGCTGGGAGACCCACCAGACTTGAGCGCAGCCCCCAACCCTGCACACTCCCAGCCCTCGCGGCTACTAGTGCCAGATTGCCCTCCCCAAAATATGAGTTCAATACGTGTTTACCCTGCTATGTGCTAAGAATGGACCTCTAGGACATCCCCAAAAACATTCCTCTAGGACAGGTGTCTAAGGAGAGCAATACTGCCGCCCGGGGGTGGCTCACTAAGGGTGAGGAAGAGGACCTCGCCTGTGGACGCCCTGCTTGCCCACAACAAAGCCTCTTCTTGGGGCGGCTTTTAAAGCTCCATAAAGGGATCTGAGGACACTCCCCACCCCACCCCAGCCCCACAGTGATGTGACATCAGCAAATGGCCCAGAAGGGCAGGGGCTCAGTGCCTTCCTCTGACCTCGGGCTGGTCCCTGGCCTCCCAGAGCCTCAGTTTCCTCATCTGTAAAACCACACCCCCTTGCAGGTTTATGGGTGCATTAAAAGAAGACAGCTTGTTCTTTGGAGGGCAGAAAGGGGGACTCTGCGGGGTGAGGCTACAGTGGATGGTCGCTGGCTGGGAGGGGCAGAACCTCCCACCACTGGAGCCAGGATCTCCCTGCCTCCCTGCTGTCCCAGTGCTCCCGTGGGCACCTCAGCTCAGCCTGGCTCTTCGCAGCAGGTACATGAAGTGCCTGCTGGAGACCGGGAGGTGGCTGGAGGGTAAGGGGGCAGTCGTGCAGCAGGACGTTGGGGGCGGGGGGGTTCCAACTGAACAGAAAAGAAAGTTGCTCCTGCCAGCCCCCTCCAGGCAGGCACAAGAGCAACCCCAGTTCCCATCTGCCCGCTGATTGCTGTGGGCCCCTGGGCAGCAGCCCCTTGGTCTCTTGGGCCTCAGCATACTCATCTGTCAAATGGGCTCCTCCCATAGGATGGAGGTGAGGATCGGGCGAGGCGAAGGGTGTGCATGCTCTGGACTCAATGTAAAGCCCTCAGCGGGGCTGCTGTTGCCAGTAGTTAATGGGTCCAGGCATGTGCCCCATTTACGAAAGAATCCACCACAGTGAGTTCACACCACAGGCAGTGCTGCAGGGGAGAGCGACAGAGACAGAGGGGGAGAGAGGGAGCCAGGGCAGAGGGCAGGGAAGGCTTCCTGGAGGAGGCAAGACGAAGCTGTGTATGTGATGGAGGGATGGGCAGGGTTTGCACAGACCAGGAAGTGCAGGGAAAGCTTGTAGGCAGAAGGACTAGCACACAAAAAGGCACCAAGAAGGAAGTCGCTTGGAGAGCAGGGAGGGACGTCAGCTCCCAGGCTGGCAAGGAGGAGTAGCAGGCCTGGGTGGCATCCTGGAAAGCCCCAGCTCCTCCTGGGCCAGAGTTCCAGGTCTCACCTCCTGCCACTCTCAGCCTCAGGCTTAAAGCTCCCAGCCAGTTTCGCTTCTGGCCTCTGCTCCAGCCCTGGCGCCCACCCTGGTGCCCTCCCATGTGTCTCTGCTGGTTGGTTCTGATACATTGTTCCAAACTGGGTGGGCACAACCCCTCTAGCAACCCGGGCTGAGACTTTTTCCCCTGGAATCAGCTCATTCCCGTCCAAGGGGAAAGTGCTGTTATCATACCCATTTTACAGTCAGGGAAACTGAGGATCAGAGAAAATCCAGTGTAGCGTGGCCTTCATCAGAGCTTGGATTGCCTCCTTGACCCGGCCCGGTGTGGGAGGCACACATCTATCTCCTCAGATCCAGCCAGGGAGGTGGCAGGTGCCATGATGACCTCCCTCACTTGCAGAGGAGGAAGCTGAGCCCAGGAAGTGGCCAAGCAGACTCTGAAGCCCAGAGAGAGCAGGAGGGAAGAGGCCACGGTCCGAGGACCAGTGACCAGAGCCTGGGGCAGCCCTGGAAGGTGGGAGAGACAACCTGTGGGGACAGCGAGCCCAGTGTGGACAGGCCTGAGGAAGCCAAGGACAGAGGGCAGTGACAAGGCAGCCAGGCTTGAAAGGAAAGGGAGCCGGGAGGACTCGGGGGCCCCAGGTTTCGGGGCACCCTACCCTGCCTGGGCTCGGCCCGGCCACCTGCCCCTGGGATGGTGCGGGGCGTGGGGGTCGGCCAGCAGCCACAGCCTCTCCTGACTCACAGAATCAAAGGGGTTTGGGGCCTGAGTGGGCAGCACACTCTGAGACAGCGAGGGTCACACGGGAGTCGCCCGGGTGGGCCCAGTGCCCTGGTCCACGTCACACCCTCACCCGCAAGCACAGGACGGAAGCCTCGAGGCCCTTCCACGCGGCACTGTCGTCAGTCAGCGGAGTCACATGGGGCGCGGGCAGTGGGGGCCCTGGCGCCTTCCGGTGGCTTCCCGCCTCCGCCCCACCCCTCGGGATCCTGCCACAGCTCTTGGAAAACAACTGAGGAAATCAAGTGGAAACACAAATCCGCCACCCAATCCCTCCCGCTCCCCCAGGCCAGACACCCCACCACACTGGGGGAGGGGGCTCTGGCGCAGAGGCCGTGCCAGCCCAGCACAGTCTGCCTTGGCCAGGCCCCGTGGGCACCACGGATCCGGCCCGGGCGTCCCAGCACCTAGGCCTGTTTGTCGTCCCACCTGGTCCTGCAGAACCAGCCCCTCCCCAGAGGGACCTGGGGCACCAGCTCGAGCCCCCCCTTCCCCTGCCACCTCTAGACTCTGCGATGCAGGGCCAGGGAAATTCCAGGCCTGGCTCTGCCAAAGACTATGGGTCCCCCTGGGCAAGCCCCTTCCCCATCTGTAAAATGGGGGTGATGAGCCCTGTCCCGTCCCCCTCGCAGGGCTGGTGAAGAAAGAGAATCAGGGAGGGGCAGCACTGTGTATAACCCGTAAAGTGCTGGGCCACAGATTGCCATTTTGATGTTTACTGAGAGCGGCCGCCTCCCAGACTGGGGAGGCAGCGTGCTCCTTGGCAACGGATTCAAGGGAGCCGATGAGTGGATCAGTTTCCCCTGCAGGGTCCGCTGTGCTCTTCTGGGGGACCCTGACGGTGGAATTCAAGAGCTCTGCTGAGGGGCCGGTTAGAAAGGGGACAGGGTCATAGACTCCAGACACAACAGAGGCCAAGACAGGGGGGACTAGAATACTGGGGAGGGGATGGCGGATGTGAGCAACGTTTTGAGGGAAAAACTGTCGTGGCTGATGACTGGCCGTGGGGGAACGAAGGGAGCGGATGAGTCAAAAATGCCTCCGAAGTTTCTGGCCTGGGTCACTGGAGAACAGTGGCACTGTTGACGGGCAGGGAAGCGGGAGGGGTTGGTCTGGGGACAGGATGGTGACGAGGGTTTGGGACACAGACTCGCAGCATCATCGGGCTGGAAGCCGCCTCAGAGGTCACACGGGTTATGAGCTAGGAAAGGAGGCTGAGTGTGGAGCAGCCACTTGCCGGGACACCTGTGAAGTGAGGGACCTGGCCAGGGTCACAGCGTGTGAGGCGGATCAGACCCTGTCCCCACCGTCCATAGGGGAGACACACATGGCTGTTATTACAACCTGGTCTACAGGGATGGCTTGGTGGGGACTCGAGGGCCCAGCCCACCTTAGGGTGAGACTTAGGGAATAGCCAAGGCATGGTGACATCACTGCCATCAGAGGCAGGCTCCTCCAGGCCAGGTACATCGCATCCAACCTCTGCAACCATCTTGCAAGCTCCAGGCACTCTCGTGCCCATTCACAGACAAGGCTGAAAAGAGTAAGCGCATTGTCTCGGCCCCACGGGTCTGAGGACACCCAGACTGGTGCTCGTAGCCCTGCTTCCTGGAGCAGGTGTGCTAGAGCCGAGGCCTGGCCCCTGAGCAGGTGTTTCCCAAAGGACAGGGAGGAAGGGGCGACCCCAACCTGCACCAAGACCATCTTCCCGTGAGATTTGAGGCTGGCCCTTCCCTGTCCCAGGACTTCTCACTTCACCCCCTACGGGTGACAGCAGCTGACCTAAGGATGTGTCCAGAGATGTTCCTTATCCCCGGAGACCCACCGCCCACACCCAGGCCTTCCCAGCACGATCCTGCCCCCACCCACACTTCCCCCTGCACAGTCTCCTCTCGGCCCAGGAGTGAGGCTGCAAATCGAGGCAGCCCAGAGTGGGGTTTGCCGGAGTCACCGGCACAGTCAGCTGAGCTGAGCCGTAGACCCACAGGGCCTGGGGTCTTGGACCAAAGCACAGCCTGAGCTTGGCCACACCACATGGTACTTTTCCATCCTGGGGCTCCCATGTGCAGGTCACCCTGGGAGTGGGCAGGAAGAGGAAGGAGGGTTGGGTTGAGCACTGGGAGTTTAGGGCAACTATAGCTTATAACCCAGGGAGCAGCGTGTGCTGGAGTCAGCTCATACCTGCTCAAGAGAGTCGACTGTTAAATCCTCTGGAATCTTCCCAGCCAGTTAATATTACCTTGTAAGCTTGCAACCTTCCCTGCTGGAAGTTTTTAAACCATGAAAATTGGCAATCTACCTTTCCACCCCAGGCTCCTGCTGACAGAGCTGGTTGTTAAGCATTTACCAGCACACCACTGTCCAAGGGCCCATCTCCTGGCTCCCCTGGAGGCTTCTGAGTTCTCTCAAACTCGACCCCAGTCTTGGGCTCTTGGGGGAATTGCTGTTGCTCAAAAATCCATTAATATCTCCCACTTGCCACCAATGAAAGCCCAAATTCCTCCCCTGGGCTTTCTGTCCCCAGTACCAAGCCAGCCAACCTTGCCACCTGCGTCTCGAACTGTTCCCGTCATGCCCCCACTGCAGGGGCCACATGAGAATAAGTGACTCTTGCTGAGGAGGCCCTTGCCTTCCTGCCGGCTGCAACACCTAACCTTTCCCCCCATCTCTGCCTTGTGAAATCTTCCTGAAACTGTAAGGCTCATTCATGGATTGGTGGTCAATTAATGATCCTTGGCAGAGTGGAAGGGGATTGAAACGAGGCTCCGTAACCAGGACTGAGCTGGGGCCGTGGTAGACGCCGGGGCACTGGGAACCCTGAATCCAGTCCCCTGCCTCAGGACAGAAACATGCCAAAACCCTCTGCCTTCTTTCTTTGAGATAACGGGGTTAATGGAGGACAGACTGGTCGCTGCCTTCAGGGGTGGACAAAATAGGAGCCAACTCAAACCACTCAGGTTACCTGGAAACCAACCCTTTCATTCTCTCGTCAGTTTCTTGAACTCCTGTGCATCCTTCAAAACCCAACCCAGATGCTACCTCCCTTGAGAGGCCCTGCCCAGCTAGAAGTCCTGCTGCCTAACCCCCTTGCCCCTGTGCCTTGCACACATTTCCATCGTTGCACGCATGGTGCTGGGTGGTGCTTATCTGTCCATTTGTCCATCGCCCCCTACACCATAGCCAATTGAGACAGTGCCTGACTTAAGGCCAAATTCTCAGCCTCCAGCTCAACAGGCTCAGGAACTGCTTCTTGAACTGACTCCATCACTGCCCTGGGCAAGTCATCAGCCCTCCCTGGGCTTGTTTCCCCTCTGGATAAACCAGACTCGGATTAGGATTAGCCGATCTCCTGCTTCTCCCCTCCTAGGATTCTGTGAAGATACACCCCTCGCCCTCCGCATCTCTTTCCAACCTTCCTGTCTCCTTCCCTAAGCTCCCGGCCCTCTGGTGGGTGACACACCTTCCTCGGCTGCCGTCACCAGCACCCCACCCCCACCCCGCCCTGCAGACTGCACCAGTCACTCCTCAAACCCCTGACCTCCAGTTATTGGGGTGCTCTCTACTCTCGGACCGTGGCTGCTCCGAAAGGGCAGAGGCCTTGCTCCCCGCCAGGCACGCGGCCAGCACCCACCCGTGCCCAGCAACGGGCTGTGACGGAGTAGCTGGGGCTGGCGGGCCTTCAGCGAGTCAGCAGTTCCTGTTCAGAGGCCGGGAGC
The DNA here is from genome assembly GCA_008086735.1 of Cheirogaleus medius. Lineage (NCBI taxonomy): Eukaryota > Metazoa > Chordata > Mammalia > Primates > Cheirogaleidae > Cheirogaleus > Cheirogaleus medius. Next base: position 29,053,458 of record VBSM01003169.1, on the reverse strand, counting down.
CACCTGCCCATCACAGCAGGGGTGGGGGCTCCCCTCAAGCCCCCAGGGGAAACAACCACATCTCGTTCTCTGCCTATTTTACTCCAACCTTCAGAGGGCATGTGTGCAGGGACAGACTGCTGCCCTCGTCCCATCCCACAGAGAGGATGCTGGTGGCCGTGTGGGCACTGTCCTCTCCCCAGCTTCTGCCCTGTCCTCCTCCTCCTAAGCACACCCAGAGACAGATGCATGTGTGTGCGTGGGCACGCCTGCACACACACGCACGCACACACGGTCATGGACCCCTGCACTGACACTTGGCGCACAGGGAGGTGTCAGTGTGCCATCGGGTGTGGCGACTTCGGGGGAGACTATGTGGACCTGTTAGAAGGGGCTCCCAATCTCTTGTCGGTCTTGAAATCCAAGTACCAAGCGCCGGCCCCACCCTGAGGCACAGCAGGAAAGACGCCAACCCCAGCCTCTGACCCTGGCTCTGTCTCTCTGTCTAAGTCACCCAAGTCCTCACGGTTCTGTAGCGACCCTGCATTCTACCTCAGTCTCCCTCTGTCTCTCACACATATGCGGGGCAAAGAGTCAGGGCCCAGGGATGGAACAGACGGAGCAGGCTGCACGGCGGCAGCAGGGAAGGCCAGTGTGGGCCAGGAGACCCCAGAAGGCTCCAGCGAGCAGGTAGCGTTCGGGTGATGCAGATATAATGGTTTAGGGCCCGGACTCTGATGCCTCCTCCCCTAAAAGCCGAAATCCTAACATCTCCACATCTCAGTTCTCCTCTCTGTAACATAGTGGTAGGTAACCGTGGCAATATCGCAGTGGTTATGATTAAATGGGTATACAGATGTCTGCCAGAGTGCGGCATGCAGTCAGTGCTCAATAAACACTGCTGCTGTAAGTAGAGAGGGTAGGCGTCCAGTGTCCTCACCTGTAAGCTCACCCTCGGCTGGGCGCTGGGGCTCACAAGCCTCAGTATGTGTGTGTGTGCGCGTGTGTGTGCACGCGCGTGTGCGTGTGTGTACACGTGTGTGCACATGCATCTATCCCGGGGTGTGCCAGCGGAGCAGATGGGGACAGTTGAGCGCCAGCCCCCACTGGAGGAGGACGGGGAGCTCTGAGAGGCTGGTCTCTGACCTCAGACCAGCGGAGAGAGAGGACGGCGTGTGGGGGGAAGGAACAGCCCGAGCCATGGCCGGGAGGACACACTGCAGAACCCAACGGCCGCAGGACATCCCCACTGAGAAAGAGGACAGAGACCTTTGTGAGCTGCTCTGGGGCCCGTCCCCACACAGGGTGACACACCTCCTTTCCTGCCCCTGCCCCTTGTTCATGTGGCCCCTCCCCCAGGTGTCATGTCCTCCAGGGAGTACGGGGTCTCCATGCTTTGCCACAGTCATCCAGGGTGGGAGGGGGATGCGACCTGCGTGCAGGGGACCTCATAGAGCCTGGTTGAATGAATGAGTGAACGCACGGACTACGTGTATCCCCCCAGACACTAATCAGTCAGTCACCTGAGGACTGACGCCATCCCGCATCCCATGACCACACCGCACAACCCCTGGGACACCGACACATGCCCCGAAAGCCGCCACCTTCCAGCCAGCCTCATTGCCCCCTCGTGTGGAAAGCCGCTGTCTCTCCTTGCTCGCCCCCTCCCCATCCGTCCACCCACCCACGCACTTTCCCTCCTGCCTGGGGCAGCTGGGGGTGCGCTGGGGCGGGGCAGGGCCAGAGGGGCCTGGAGGCACCCAGGGCAGGGGGCTGGGGGAGGCTGGGAAAGTCCGGGCTGCTCTCCTGGAGGGTGGGCGGCATGGCGGGGCGCTCACAGGGATGGAGGGAGGGAGGAGGGTCGCCAGCCCAGTACAGCTGCGTCCCCTCCCCACCAGCCTGCCTGGGCACAGAAAGGCCTCTTTGTTCTCCGCCTTTAAAGGGTAAGAGAAACACTTATGCATGGCAAATTAGCCCAAAAATGTATTTCTCTAAAACACCCAATTGTCTCACCAGGCCTGCAGCTGCAGGGAAGTTCCAGGGAGCCGGGGGAGGGGGCGGCTTTGGGGTGACCCTCGGGGACAGGGAGAGGTGGTAGGGAAAGAGGGGCCATCCCGCCTTCCCGCCTCTGCTCTCAGAATCTCACAGTCGCAGAAGGGCACAGCTGAGGAGGGCCCTGGGCTCAGGGAGACCAACCCCTGATATGACAGAGAGGGAAACTGAGGCCCAGAGAGAGGACATGACAGGCCTCAGGCACCCAACAATGAGTGCTGGCTGGTGCCAGAGGAAGAGCTGGATTCCAGGTCTCTGGGGCTCTTTTATCTGTTCCCACTGCCTTGTCCATGCTGGAAGGGAAGGGGTTCTGGGTCCCCAGGGTCACGTAAGCCAGCTGCCCTGGGCATGGAAGGAGAGAGAAAGAAACTGGGTGCTCTGCTCATAAGCTGCCCACACTGGCTTCAGTGCCCGGGAGGATGGACAAGGGCATCCGCCAAGCCCTCTCCTCCCCAGCTGGTGCCCGTCCATCGGGCACCTAAAGGCCAGCACGCCGGGGCCCTGGGGGGGGCGTCCTCTACCAAGGCCTGCTCCCAGGCGCAGGCAGGAGAGTCCCCCTTAGTCAGCAGATTGAAGCAATGCACGTGAGAAGATTCCAGCATTCTGTCCAGTGTGCAGTCTCCAGGAGCTGCTCTTGGGGGGCCCGAGTGCTTCTCTGGCCTCCCCAAAAGGAACTGGATACAGCCCTGTCCTCATGGAGCGCCCGTCCCCCGGGGAGACAGACGAGTGAACAAACAACTGTACTGAAAGAGTCCCAAGGAGACGGTGCCCAAACACAAAGGAGGAGGATGTTGAGGAGGAAGGCTTCCCAAGGAGGGCCCGGGGCTGATGAGCCCGAGAGTGGGGTGGGGGAGCAGTTCAGGCAGAGGGAACAGCATGGGGACACAAACATGGCTCCTGAGAGCCGCCCCTAACTTCCAGATTTGGAGCTGTTGGTTTTAGAGCATTTGTTGAGCTCTCCTGAGTCCAGCCGTGTAGGGGACACGAGAGAAAAGACACAGTCCTGACCCTGGGGACCTTGCAGACTTGATGCTGTGAGTCTTATACGTAGAAAACAATACCGAGCTGGCCGAGAAAAGTGCCCCAAAGAGGGTGCAGATTTAGTGCCCTGAGATCCTGTGTTCAGCAACCCAGGCTCAGTTTGTGCATCTGTACAATGGGTTGATGACATCCACCCAGCAGAGCTGTTGGCAGAAGTCAACAGAGGAAGACACTGAAAGGGCCTAAGCGCTGACAGTGCCCAGTAGGTCTCAGTCATGTCCACTCCATCCCCAGAGAAGTCTGGACATGCACGAGAGGAAGAGGTAGGGGATGTCAGGGAATGTGTGTGAGTGTGAATGTGTTTATGCGTGGGTGGGTGTGTGCATGTGTATGAGTGTGTGTTGTGATTGTGTGTGTCAGCGTGTGTGAACTGCCATGAGTGCATAAGTGTGTGTACATGCATGAGTGTGTGCACATGTGTGAGTATTGCGGTTTTGTGAATGCATATGTAGGTGTGTGCATGTATGTGTGAGTCTGTGTGTGCATGCACATGTGTGTTAGCGATTGTGTGTAAGTATGTGCATGCATGAGTGGTGTGTATCAGTGAGTTATGGGCATGTGTGTGCGTGTGTTGTGATGGTGTGCATAAGTGCATGTGTTTATGTGCATGTATGTTGTGCTTGTGTGTGAGTGTTATGACAGTGTATGTGGATGCACGTGTGCCAGTGAGTGTGTGCACATGCATATCGCCATGAAGGGCTCACATGTGGGAATGCTTCCTGAGCAGGGGATTCTTATGAAGAGACCAGGCTGCCTGGGGAATGTCCTATTGGGTGTCTGGAGGGACCAGGAAGGACACTCAGATATGGTGGGACTTCCAAGAGGCCAGAAGATGCCAAGAAGGGAGAAGCCTGCTGTAGAGGGGAGGCTTCGATTCCACCTGGCCTCCCCAGGTTCAAGGTGGCACCAGCAGTTGAGAAGACCCCGTGGTGGAGTGAGTCCCCCCAACCCCATACCCTATTAAAAGGTTTCATGGCTTCCTCTTCCCTCCAGGAGAAACCAGACTCGGAATGGTTCGCCACACCTCCATGGGCAGGTCCCTGCCCCACTCCACCTACTTTTCTCCTGCCGCGGATTTCTCAGCACCTGCCCCTTGGCCAGACCAAATCGCATCCTCAGACCCACCACCTTCCCTCCACCCTGTGCACGTGCATGTGTTGCCCACCTCGTCCACCTGGGGCACTCTGAGTCGGCCCTGAATGTCCATCTTCTCACGCGTGTTCCTTCCCTTCCTTCCTGCGTCATTGTCTTGTGCTCCACACACACCCACTAGTCCTCACAGCATGTGTGATTCACAAAACCGTGATCACTAGACCCAAAACCATGGAAAACTTGTCAAAGAACCCTGTCTGTAAAAGGCACCGGGAAGTGAACGCAAGGACTCGAGCAGACGTTTGCGCGCCATGTTCCCGGCAGCATTATTCACAATAGCCAAAGGTAGAAACAACCCAAACGTCTGTGGACAGAAGAACAAACAAACAAAATGTGATGCATCTGTACAAGGGACTATTCGTTACTCAGCCATAGAAAGGAAGGAAATTCTGACACCTGCTACAACATGGATGCAACTTGAAGCATTATGCTAAGTGACATACGCCAGACACAAAAGAACAAATATTATATGACTCCACTTGTGGGTGGTCCCTCAAGTGGTCAAAATCACAGAGACTGAAAGTAGAATGGAGGCTGCTGGGGTGGGAGGGAGGGGGCAATGGGGAATTATGTGTAACAGGCACAGAACTTCAGTTTGGGATGATGAAAAATTCTGCGGGTGGATAGTGGTGACGGTTACACAACAATGTGAATGCACTTAATGCCACAGAAATGTACTTATTAGTGGTTAAAATGGGAAATTTTATGTTATGTATATTTTACTCCCCCCTACACACACATACACTTTTTTAAAAAAAGGCACCAGGCCCAGATAGATTTATGAGGAATTCCTTTTATAGGTTTCAAGAAACAGTTTTCTTGCTGCGTAACCTGTTGTTGGTACTAGAAGACAACAGGTATCGTGAATTTCTCCAAGTTTATAGGGCTAGAAAGCATCAGAGCCAAGACTCAACCCACTTGGGTCTAACCCCAAAACTGTGCTGTTTTCACCCGAGTTCCTCTCATCAAACCACAAGGAAGAGCTTGACAAAGGCAGCCCCGTGGCCAAGTTCCCTCCTTATCAGTAAGCTCTGGGCCACCCACACCCCCAACTCCTCCTCATCTATAAGCCTCTGTTCAAGGTCAGCAACTGCACGAAGCCTTCACTGGCGCCTTCCCCTAGCCAGGCACACCCTCGGCCTCGGCTCTCCCTGGCAACTGTCTCCCCCTCAGCAGCAGTGGGCTCCCCAGGACAGGCCCACAGGGACTCTCCTCTGTGCCCAGGATGCTCAGCTGAGGGCCTGGCACACAGTAGGGGCCCAGCGAGTGGCTGTGACCAAAGGAGCTTCACACTTGGGCCATGCACATGGGTGTGGGACTGGGAGGTCCCTCGGGTCCCTCCTGGCACTGACTCCCTCCCATGACCCTGCCCAGAGGTAAGTGAATGTCCTTCTGATCCTCGGACCAGAAAGAAACCCTAGGGGTCTGGGAATGGGGAGAGAAGAGGAGAAGGAGAATGGAGATGAGGGTGTAGAGACTTGAAGGGGGCTCTTCCACCTGGGTAGCTCCTGGATGGGGACAGCAGAAAGGAGCCGAAGACACAGTGGCAATGAGGCAGGGCAGGTGGCAGGAAGCTTCAGATCCCACTTGACTTCTTCAAAGGCCCCTGAAGACATGGGCTACAGTGGGCCCCACCCAGGTGAGGAGGCTGCCACCTCCTCCCCAGCAACGGCCTGACCTCCCTGGCGCCCCCTCTGTGCCCTCCCACTGGACCCCACTCTGTCTGCCTTGGGCTGGTCTATTTCCCCAGGCAGGTGTTTGTGAACAGGGCCATCTTTATGGTGTGCTTGGGTGATCCCAGAGGAAAGGTGTGTGGTCCACAGGGGTCATGGCCATGACCTATAACCTGAGATCTCACTCCCCAACCACCTCCAAGGAGGTCTTTGCAAGGCCATGGGTTGCTCCAAGGAGGCTGCTCCTGGAATGTTTCCAGCTACAGGCAGTGGTCACGGGCTCTCAGCTGATGGGTCGTCCAGGGCTCAGATGCCGGTCATGTGGGGATGGCCAGGACCCCCAGAGACTGCTGAGCCCGGGGGCCAAAGAAGCACCACCAGCAGCTCAGGGATGGGGGATTCAGAGGGTGTCATTGTACCCCCAGACAAGGCGGTAAGACCCCCTTGACCCTGCCCACATTCGCACTGTGTCCCCAAACACACGTGCGGTCACCATCACCCCAGACACAGATTCACCCACACACATGCACATCTTCCCAGCTGGCGCACAAGCCATGTGCCACCATGCAAAGCGTGTCTGCACACACGCATGGGGGCAGGGCTACATGCCCTCCAATCTCTCTTTCTCTCCTGGTCCAACTCTTCCAGCCCATCCTCCTTGGCCCATTCTTCTCCACATTAGCCGTGCTTCCCATCCCCAAGCTGCCCCCAAGAATCATTTGGAAATCCTGAGGCCAGCGGCCTGGTTCTCAGTGGAGAGTGAGGATGTCATGTGCCCGCACTGTCCTGGCCCTGCAGAGGCCAATCCCTCCCTGCATCTGCCCCCAGCCTGCTGCCCTCACCGGCACACACTCTGGCCTCCTCCCATGAGTGACCTGCAGAGACGACATCCTCCTGTGATCTGGCTTCACCTCCTCCCGGCATGCCCTGTTGCTGTCAGCTCTGGTGATAACTTCTGGAGACTGGATTCTACCACAGAGAACCCTGGCAGACAGAGCCAGTAAGGAGCAAGATGCAAAAAATGCACATTTGGGAGTTCAGCCCCAACCTGGGTCACCTGACAGTCACAGACACAGCCTCAGACTGAGTCCTGACCCCGGTCCGGCCACAGATGGAGCGAGCTTTGACACTAGTTAGAGATCATCCATCAAAACTGTGTGATAGCCTGAGGCCTGACCCTGACTCTGACCCCAGCCTGCAGCCTGACCCTAAACTCAAAACGACACTTATAAGCTTTGGTGTTGGTCACAGACTGGACCTTCCAAAAATGAATACTTAGTGTGAGCCCTGACCCCACTGTGAATCATTTCCCTAAATCCAGAATGAACCCTTACCCTGTCTCTGTTCCAAACCCGAGATAACCCTGATCCCGACCCTAGACTGAACCTTTAACATGGCCCAAGCCTGAGCCCTGATCTTGACCCCAGACTGAGCCCTTACCCTCCCCCAAAATGAACTTTACCCCAGCTACACACTGAGCCCTGATCCCGGCTGCAGCCTGAGTCCTGACCCTCAGCCAATCCTCTCGGCAGACTCTGCCTCACTTCGGCAGCACATATACTAAAATTGGGAGGCCTAACTTGCTCCATATGGTTCCAAAGACTAGAACTGGAAAACCAAACAGTAGAACTTCCCAAAAGTCAGGGCTGGACAAGGACAGGACAAGCCATGTAGGGAGTCGTGAGCTCCGTGTCACTGGAACTGTGCCAGCGGGGGCTAGTGACTTCTTGGCTGGTGCTACAGAGAGACCTGCGGGAAGTAGCTGGGAGACGCCCGTGGCCTCAGAGGCCCCTCCGACCCTGAGATGTTGAGGGGGCGTCACGATTCCTTCAGGTGCCCTGAGCTCTTTCCCTCAACCTGGATACAGCCCTAGATACAGCCCAGACCGCCAGATCGGGAAGGACCCCGGCGTCCACCTCCCAAAGAGGGAGACACAGCCCAGAGATGGCAGCACCTTGGAAGCCCTTGGCAGAGCCAGGTGGGAACAGGGCTCCACCCCTCTGCTCAGGCTCCTCTAGGCTCCCTCCTCCCACATCTGGACCAAGCCCAGACGGGAGACAAGGCCCCCAGAGCCCAGCTGGCATTGGGCACTGTCACTTTGGGGAGAGCAGTTCAGGGCTTTCTGTCCCACTGTGAGTCCCCTATTCCACCCCAGGCTCAGAAGTACAGACCCAGGACTGGGAAGGACACGATGTCACCATTTCCAAAATTCCAGAACAACCTTTCTCCTCCAGCTTCCTCATTTTGCAGACCTTGGACACCAAGACCTAGAGAGGCGAACCAGGCTGCCTCGCGTGGCACAGCCAGGCAGGGGCACGTCAGGATGCGACCCCAGACACTGGCACCTGCCCGGCTCAGGCGCAGCCGCACAGCTGCCTCAGGAGGGCTGGAGGGTGGTGGGGGGACCTGGTGCCAGGCAGCAGAGGCTGGCGGGGGCTGACCGGGCCCTCGCGCCACCCCCCAGGCACCCCAGCCTGGCTCCATCCAGCCCGGCTGCCCAGCTGCCGGCACATCCGCCCAGGCCCAGACATCAATCCACACCAGGGCCCTTGCTCCGCTCTTTCTTTTCTGCCCTCTCGTCCCTCCCCAGCTCATGTCTTTTTTTTCCCCCTCTCTCTCTCTTTCTCTCTCTCTCTCTCTCTCTCTCTCCCAACATGTCATTACAGTAGAAACAAAAAGCGCGGGGACAATGCGGGTATTGACGGCGGCCCCCTCCCGCCCCCTCCCCCCGCGGTGCGTGCCAGCACTCTTTCCACCCGCCCAGGGCTGGAACCCCTGCCAAAGGAGCCCTGCTCATAAACAAGAGGAACCAGATAAACCAGGAACACAATAGAGGGATTTGTTGCACTTAGAATGGTGGGAACAATGTCAACGTCGCGCGCAGCTGCTTCTAAGCCCCCACCCCACCAAGTCCTGCCAAGCAGCCCCCTCGCCCCCAGCCCCTCTGATTTATGAAAGGTCAGAGGGCATCATGGCTAAAGGGCCCCTTCCTCACATCCCTCGTTAACCCTTCGGACACAATGGTCCCTTCTCTGGAAGGTGGCGGGTGGGGGCGGGTGTCACAGTACTTCCTGGAGCATCCTGGGGCCGACTGGTGGCAGCACAGAGGGAGGAGCGGGCTCCCAGATGCCCTCGGGCCAGGGGCTTCATCCAGAGTGATGGCCTCTTGGGAGAAGGTCTTCGTAGCCTGCATCGGGTCTACAAGACGGCAATCCAGGCTGCTGTCCCATCCGTACACTTCAGGGCAAGAGATTTGCTGGTGGCCCAGCAGGTGCTGAGTGCCTTGCTGGGTGCAGGGGTGCCAGGGTGAGCAGGACGTAGTCCCTAACCCCGGGGGAGCACAGGGCATGCGTGTATGGGAGCCTGGGGAAGCGGGCCCGACGCTGCTGGCCCAGGGCAGGGAGAGGAAGGAAATTCCCGGAGGAGGTGATGCTTGAGCAGAGGAGGCAACACGAGCAAAAGCCTGACAAGCAGTTCCCAGCAGAGGTCGGAATCAGACTCCCTCCACCTCCACTTATAAGAGCTGGGGTCCTTCTCTGCAGCTCCCTCATTAAGCTTAAGTGAATGAATACAGATAAGGTACTTAGAACAGAGCCTGGCACAGGGTGAAGTTCAATAGGTGTGGCTGTTGTTGCTGCAGATTCTCATGACCACCCTTACTTCATATCATGGCCCCCACAGATGGGGCATCTGAGTCTAGGACCCCCATCAGGTCACATAGCTGGTATTTCAGAGCCTGGAGTCCAACCCAAGGCACCTAAGTCCAAATCCAGGCATCTTTCCTGCCCATTCAGCTGCTTTGAGATGGGGGTCCCAAAATTAGGAATCTGGGATTGAGGGAGAGAGGAGTAATAAACAATCTGTTTGAGGACTGATCCCAAAATAGGCTTCAGCCGTCTTCCCTCCTAAAAAAAAAATCATATGGAATCCTCTAAGTCCCTTCACATTTAAGCCCAAACTGGAAGAAGGAAGACACACAGGAAAGTCTCCTGTCTGCCCACCTCTCACCTCTGCTGAGCACAAACCATCCCCACCACCCCTGCTGGGGTCCCAGGCCCCTTCTGTGGGTACTGACTCTTTCTCCAATAAGAGTTCAATGTTCATAATCACTAAATTCCAATCCTTTAGGAAATCCTGTCAGCTCTGCCTTTAAAACGTGTTAAGAATGTCCAATCTCACTTCTATTCAACATTGCACTAGAAGTCCTAGCCAGTACAACCAGGTAAGAAAATGAAATAAAAGGCATACAGATCAGAAAGGAAGAAGCAACACTATCCTTATTCACAGACAACATAACCATCTATATAGAAAATCCTAAATAATCCAGAAGATCTACTATAAGTCAGTTTAGCAAAGTTGTAAGATACAAGGTCAATATACAAAAATCAATAATATTTCCATGTGCTAACAACAATCAGAAATTACTTTTTAACATTTAAAATAGTATCAAAAATATGAAATATTTATGAATAAATTTGTATTATAAATATACGACACAATGACACTGAAGAGGTAGACAAGGAAGGAGCTGACCTAAATAATTTTGTACAATGGTGTTTTTTTCGAGACAGACTCTCACTCTGTTGCCCTGGCTAGAGTGCCATGGCGTCAACCTAGCTCACAGCAACCTCAAACTCCTGGGCTCAAGGGATTCTCCTGTCTCAGCCTCCCGAGTAGCTGGGACTACAGGCATGCGCCACCATGCCCGGCTAATTTTTTTCTATGTATTTTTAGTTGGCCAATTAATTTCTTTCTATTTTTAGTAGAGATGGGGTCTTGCTTTTTCTCAGGCTGGTTTTGAACTCCTGACCTTGAGCGATCCTCCCGCCTTGGCCTCCCAGAGTGCTAGGATTACAGGCGTGAGCCACCGCGCCCGGCCTACAATGGTGTTTTTACTGGATACTGGAAGGCTAACGACGAAAGGAACTATACACAAACACTATATGCTCGTTGGTAAATTTGTTTCAGACAAAGATGTGGGTAAGCAATTCTGAGACCACTTTACATGTATACTAAGTTTGAACAAATACTTAAATATGCTGTAGATAATGAGAGCCAGTTTTCTCACTGCTGGGCAAAGAAGTTTTTACGCAATGGGGTAAGGCTAGAATAAAACCCTGGGGTGCCAGAAGTGGAGCTTAATTTCCCTCTCCTTGAGTGTGCACGGACTTATTGACTCACTCCTAACAGACGGAATATGAAAATTGTATCTTCACAGTGGAGAAACCTGACAGAGAGCACCTTAACTAAGTGTTCGGGTTGACATCACCATTCCAAGACAGCAATATCACGTACCCCCAATACAACTCCCTGAAAAGGGCACATCCCTTCTGTGCTGTTCTCCCCCAAAATGCATGCCTTCAGTCCCAAAAAATCAGAAAAAAACAAATTGAGGGACATGCTACAAAATGCCTGACATCAAACCAGTAAAGGTGATATAAATAAGAAAAGACAAAAAAAAAAAAAAAACCCTGACTGGTATTCTTCAGAAATGTCAAGGTTATGAAACACAAGGAAAGACTACAGAGGAACTGTCAACAGATAGGAGGAGACACGGCAAGGAAATGCAATGTGGGATTCTGGCTTGGATCCTGGAACAAAAAAAAAAAAAAAAAAAAAAAAAAAAGGACATTAATGGAAAAACTGGGGAAAGTGTATACTTTTGTTAATAATATTTTCCCCAATGTTGGCCAGGTGCGGTGGCTGATGCCTGTAATCCTAGCACTCTGGGAGGCCGAGGTAGGAGGATTGCTTGAGCTCAGGAATTTCAGACCAGCCTAGGCAAGAGTGAGATCCCGTCTCTACTAAAAATAGAAAAAATTAGCCAGGCATGGTGGTGCACGCCTGTAGTCCCAGCTACTCAGGAGGCTGAGGCAGGAGGATTGCTTGAGCCTAGGAGTTGAAGGTTGCTGTCAGCCAGCCCCGGTGACAGAGCAAAACTCTGTCTCAAAAAAAAAAAAAGAAAGAAAATATTTCCCAATGTTAATTTCTTAGTTTTGATAATTGTCCCATAGTCATGTAAGATGTTAACATCAGAGGGAGCTGGGTATAGGATACACATGAATTTTTTGTACTGTCTTTACACCTTTTCTGTAAATCTAAAATTATTTCAAACTAAAAAGTAAAAACAACAAAAAATAAAAACCAAACCCTATCATGTAAAATAGCAAAAAATATGAAATACTTAGGGATAAATTTAACAAAAGATGTGAAGACCTAGACATGAAACCTATAATCTATTACTGAGAGAAATTAAAGAAGACATAAATAAATGCAGATATAGCACATTCATGGGTCAAAAGACTCAATATTAAGATACCAATTCTCCCCAAATTGTTCTATACATTTAATTTGATCCCCAAAAAAACCCCAGCAAGCTTATTTGTAGAAATCAACAAGGTGATTCTGAAATTTATATGGAAATGCAAAGGATCTAGATGAGTCAAAACAATTTTGAAAAGAACAAAATTGGAGGACTTACGTACTACCTGATCTCAAGATTTACAAAGCTACAATAATCGAGTCAGTGTAGTATTGACATAAAGACAGACGTAGACACGAATGGAACTATACAGCGCCCAAGAACAGACCCACACGTAGGATCAATTGGTTTTCGACAAAGGTTCAAGGGTCAAAGCCAATGGGGAAAGAATAGTCTTTTCAGTAAATAGCACTCAAACCACTGAATAGCCAAGTGTAAAAAAATGAACCATCACCTATATTTCATACCATATACAAAAAAATTAACTCAAAACAGATCACAGACCCAAATGTAAAACTTCTACAAGAAAATATAGGAGAAAACATTTGGGACCTTACTTGGGGAAAGATTTCCTAGGTACAACATTAAATGTACAACCCATTTGAAAAAATAATAAATTGGACATTGTTAAAATTTTAAACTTTGCTCTTCAAAAGACACCTAAGATAATGAAGAAATAAGCCAGAGATTGGGAGAAAATATTTGTAAATCATATATCTAATAAAAGACTATAATCAGAATATGTGAAGAACTGTCAAAACTTATTCAATAATAAGAACACAAACAACCCAATTTTTTAACCACTTCAGTACCAGCATCGACTACAGTCGACAGCTACAGATGAACGCGCACAGCGACTTTAGCCGACAGCCGTGATATGAAGGCGCACAGCCGAGCGTCGACTTTAGTCGACAGCCATGATATGACTTTTCTAATTTTTCATTTATCAAAATTAAATTGTGAACATTTCAAAATAACGTAATGAAAACATATACGTATATGTTACCTATTCTGATTTACATTACAAGTAAAGCTGCCTGTAAAGTAAAACAAGCTTTCAGTGCTTTAAAGCTTTCCTCATCACACGAGAGCAAAACGGATTCGTCGTCAATGCACAGCACAATGCTACAACTGATGATGATGGGAAAAAAAAGACAAAAAAAGAAAAAAGGGAAAAAAGATTAAAAATCTCTTTAAAAAAAAAATGCACAGCACAAACTACGGTGCGGACTGTGAGTGCCGGCTGTGGGCAAGGTTTCGCGCCCGGTGAGCGCCGTGCCGAAGTGGTTAAGTGGGCAAAACATTTGAAGGGACACTTCACCAAGGAAGATACACAAATAGCAAATAAGCTCATGAAAAGAGGCTCAGGATGACTCATCGCTAGGGAAATGCAAGTTAACGTCACACACGAGATTTCACTACTGATCACTCCAGGGTTGCCCAGGACGTAGAGGAACTGGAACTCTCACGCTCTGCTGACGGACATGTAAACTGGTACAGCTACTTTGGAAAACAGTTTGATCCTTTCTTAAAAAGTTAAATATACATATCCCATGGCCCAGACATTCCACTCCTAGGTATTTACCCACCAGAAATGAAAGCATATGTCCACACGACTTGTACATGAACGTTCATAGCAGCTTTATTTGTAATAGCCCAAATCTGGAAACAACCCAAATGTCCATCAGCAGGTGACTACATAAACAAATTATGGTCTATCCATACAATGGCATATTCTTCTGTAATAAAAAGAATAAACTCCTGATACACATAACAACATGGATAAATCTCAGAACAATTACGCCGAGTGGAAGAAGCCAAACCACACACAAAAAGGAGTACGTTCCGTATGGTTCCATTTAGATAAAACTCCAGACAATGCAAATTAATCTAGAGCGACTGAAAGCAGATCAGTGGCTGCCTGGGGGCGCGTGGGATGAAGGGAGGGCCTCCCAAGGGGAGGAGAGTTCAGGGGCCTGGATACGTTCATGCACTGGATCCTGGTGATGGTTTCCTGCGTGATACACACGTGTCAAAACTCATCCAAGTGCATACTTTAAATTCATGCAGTTGATTGTGTCTACTGTATCTAAATAAAGCTGTCAAAATTAATGGTTTTTAAAAAGGAAGACCAAACCCAACCAGGAATCTGTGTCCTCTTCACCGCTGCCACTGGGGCCAGCCTGGCCACGCCACCAACGCCTCTGCTCTGAATCGCCCCCCGAGCCTCCGCCCTGGTCTCCCAGCAGCAGCCCTGGCCCCCTCGGGCCACTCTCAACAGAGCAGACCCAGCCACGCTGTGAAAATGGAGGTCAGATCACATCTCTGCTCTGCGTCAACCCTCCCCGCCCCACTGCCCTGGGAGTAAAAGTCCGAGTCGCCACAGTGACCATCTGGGGGTCCCTCGGACCTCTTCTCTGTAGCCCCTCACTCACTCTGCCCCAGCCACCCCAGCCTCCCGGCTGTCCCCATAATGCTGCGGCCACATTCCTGGCTGGGGACTCTGCACTGGCTGTTCCTCCGTCTGGAATGTTCCTCCCATCTGCCTAACCGCCTCGGCAAGTTCAGGTCTGCACTCTATGCCACCTCCTCAGGGACGCTGCCTCCATCACCGTCCTCAGAACTCTGAGCCACCGTCCTCTCCACTCCTGACACCTCCGTATCACGCTATGTAAAATTAACTCATTTCTGTTTTCATTTCCCTCAGCTGGAATCTGTATGTATTTCTGTTATAGTTCACTGATGTAGCCCGAGGGCCGAGGGTACGTTGCACATAGTAGGTGTTCAATAAATACTTGTTAAAGGAATGCTTAATGTGTACCAGGTCCTGTTCTAAGTGTTTTCCATAGACCGCAATAACCCCAGGAAGTAGCATTATCATTCTCCCCATTTTACAGATGGGGAAACTGAGGCACAGAGCAGCTAAGCATGCCCAAGGTTATTCAGCCCAGGTCACCTGGCTCCAGGTTCTGTGCTCTTAACCAGCACACCCTGCCACCTCTCCCCCAGGGCCAGGCTTGGGTCACCTGGTCACAACTTCTCTTCATACCTGGTGTCTACAAACAGATTCCTCCCAGCAACTAGAGTTCAAGCCCCACTCCTACCCGATTCTTGGAGTTGAGTCCCATCTTATAATAATAACAAGTGGTCAGGTGCGGTGCCTCGGCCTATAATACCAGCACTTTGGGAGGAGGAGGTGGGAGGATCACTTGAGCCCAGGAGTTCGAGACCAGCTTAGATAACATAGCAAGACCTTGTCTCTAAAAATTTTTTTAAAAATTAGCCAGGCGTGGTGGCTTACACCTATAGTCCCAGCTACCCAGGAGGTTGAGGCAAGATGATTACTTGAGCCCAGGTATTGGAAGCTGCAGTGAGCTCCAGTCTCACCACTGCACTCCAGCCTGGGCGACAGAGTGAGATCCGTCTCTACAAACAACAACAAAACTCCAGGAAGAACAACCCTTCCTGGTTTCCTTTAGGTGTTTCTCTGCCTTGGTCCAGAAGAGGTGTGAGGTAGGGCAGAGGATGCATAAAATGCAAATGCCTTCAGTAAAACAGGGTGGGGGGGATGAGGGGTCAGAGGGAAGGGGGCTGCAGCTGTGCCTACACCTCAATCCTGCTGTCCGGCCACAGGAACAGTGCCCGAATTCACAGTGTCTTCAGGACCAAAATCAGCCACAACCACTAGTTTCCGTTCCCCTCTCCCTCATTTATTCAACAAGCCTTTTCAGGCCAGGCGCGCAATAGCTCACTCCTGTAATCCTAGCACTCTGGGAGGCCAATGCAGGAGGATCGCTTGAGCTCGGGAGTTCGAGACCAGCCTGAGCAAGAGTGAGATTCCATCTCTACTGAAAATAGAAAAAGTAACCAGGCGTGGTAGCAGGCGACTGTAGTCCCAGCTACTTGGGAGGCTGAGGGAGACCGAGGCAGGAGGTATTGCTTGAGCCCACTTTCCCTCTGCTTTCTCGGCAAGTGCCCACAGCCTGGGCAGTCCTGACAGCTGTTAGGAGACCCATCGAGGAAGGGGCTGGCGGCTTGCCAGAGACACAGTCCCTGTCTTCCAAGTGCTCACGGTGCTCTGAGAGAGCCCCTCCCCCAGGCGTCCAGGGTGCTAGACCTCAACCGGTGATCTGGGTTCATGTCCCCACTCTGCTGCTCAGCACCAGTGACCCCAGCCACATCCCTTTCCCTCCAGGCCTCTTGGCTTGATTCACCATGAAATGGAGCACTGTACCAGGAGAATCCAAGCTCCCTCCAGATTTGTGAGCCTGTAGCTTCCAGAAGCCCTAGAAGAAGACAGAAGCAGAGTGTACCCCGGGAACTCGAAGAGTGATCACTAGTCAGCCCACCACCCTCTCCAAAGCTCCTTCTAATCAGGGTCTCGTTCTCATTCAATTCTGTGAGGTGAAGACGGAGGAGCCCAGGCCCCACCTCGAGGATGAGGAAGCCGGAGCTCCAAGATGACAGGCCCTCCCAGGACCACGGCACAGACGGAGGTGATAGAGCCGGGACCACGGCTGCTGACCCACGTCCTGTGCCCTGTCCTTGCCCCCATGGCCTCTGTCCCTGACCAAGCCCTTCCCGGGGGTTCTGTGTGGGGTGACACCTCATGCAGGATGGAAGAGTTGCTCCTTGCACCCCTTGCCTGCCCCTCCCCAGAGCCAAGTTGAGGTTTCTCTTCCGGCATGACCCCTGGGTCCTGGAGTGAGAGGGTGTCAGCTGGGGGAGGACAGGGACAGGCCTGGCATATAGCATGTGCCACGGATACTTGCTGAGCAAACGGCTGGAGGAAGATGACCTTGCCGTGGGATGGGTGGCTGTGGTCAGCTACCTGTGACTGCTCTGACCCCACAAACGATCCCAGGTCCCTGGGGCAGGAGCACAGCGGCCCGCACGCCCGCTCCCTGCCTCACTGACCTGCTCACTGCCCTCCCTGGGCGCCAGCGACCATCTAGACCGGCATTTCTCCAGCCCACTGGGGTGAAGGACAAACTTTTTTAAAAAACCAATTCTTCGCTGACCAATACTTTTGTCACATATAATAGAAGTGAATTACTAAAAACTGATCCCACCCTTGGAAATGCGGCTATGTTGAATTGTAACAGGAGCTTCTAAACTGTGCTTGTGTAAGTTCTGCACTTAGCTCCTACCTTGTTGGGGACCAGTAACAAACAGTGCAGGGACAGTGCCAGTCCACGGGCCTCGCTCAGAGGTGCTGCACTAGGTTTCATCATTTCAGGTGACAGTATCACCCTCCACCTTCACCTTGTCTGACAGCTCCTCACCCTGTCATCTACACAGACCACTCGATCACCAACTTCTTTCCACCCTAATGTCTGGGTGTTAGTCCTGCCTCTCCGGCCCCAGGCTAGCACCTTGCTCTCTCGCCTTTGGTCTGCCCCTACCTGGCCAGGCCGAGCTTGCTAAAGTTCTATGGTGCCCGCATCACCGCTGAGCCGAAACCCTGCGTGGCTCCAAACCCCTGAACCTGGCATTCAAGGCCTCCCTAACCTGGCCTTGCAAATCCCACCTCCTGTGCTCATTCATGGCCCCCACGCACCTGGGATCCACGCAGGCCACTGCGTTCACCGGCCTGCCCGTGCACCTCGCATCAGGACTGCCCCCTGCAGGGAACACTCTGACCCCAGCTCCTCTTCAGCCAGCGAGGTCCTCTCGGTGCTCTCCCAGCTCAAGCCCCACCGCCCAGAAGCCGTCCCTGAAGACCCCTGGGCTTTCTGCCTCCATCTTCCAAGCTCCCGCACCCCCTGCCAGCCACTCGTGTAGAAGTCAGGCGTCCCACCGGGCACCGTCGGGAGCTCTGCGTGTGAACGTGCTCTCACGCCACGGCCCAAAGCAGCTGCTCCGACAGCCACGCCCTCTCCACAGCACAGGGCCCTGCGGTGGGCGCCGCTCACAGAACTCTCACAACAACCTAGGAAGTTGTTATTCTTTTTTATAGAAAATAGAGATTGGAACATGAAGGGACTCACCATGGTCACACGCCCAGTGAGTGTCAGAATCAGGGTTCCAATGCAGTTCTGTTGGCCTCTGAGTTCAATCTTTTAAATACCTACAAGTGTACTAAATATTGGCTGATGGTAAGGGCACAGCAAGCACAGTCATTGGTTGCAACCTTTATAATCTGACAAGGTGAGGCCGGGCCACGTGGCTCACACCTGTAATCCTAGCACTCTCGGAGGCTGAGGCAGGAGGATCCCTTCAGCCCAGGAGTTGGAGGTCGCAGTGAGCTGTGATCACGCTCTGGGCAACAGAGCAAAACTGTGTCTCTTAAAAAAAAAGACATAAAAGTAAAGATATTTATGCACCAACTAACAGCATCAACATCCATAAAGCAGAAATCACAGGAGATTTAAGGAGAAATTAAACCAAACTGGGAATAGACTTTAGGCCACTCTTCTCAGCCCCTGACAGATGGAGTGAACGAGAGTAAGAATCTTGAACAATTTACTGGCAGTAAAGTTGATGCGAACCAAAGGCTCAGATATAAACGCGCGGCAGCCACGCCCCAAGCATCCACCCGCCCTCCACTAGGAGACCCTCGCAGCTACTGTGCCTCTCGCCGCTCAGAGACACGCACACACAGCCAGGTGTGCACACGGCTGCACACGCGTGGGGATGAGCATGTGCAAACGTTCACCCCACAGTTATACTCTCTGACAACGGGATTAGGATGAGTTTTACCTTCTTCTTTTTGTTTCCCTATATTTTCTAATTTTTCCACAACAAATGTCTATCACATGTGTTTTTTGACACTGGTGTTTAAGTTCAAGGCACGTACAGATTCTGGTTAGTGGAAGGTTCCCATGCCACAGATTCCAGTTAAATGAGGCCTGCCTCCCCTCTCTCCACACTGGCAATTATGGGGAGTCAGCGAGCGGACACAGGTGCCTCAGAGACAGAAGAGCCCGGCCTGCCGTGAGCACGCAGGGAACGCAGGTGTTGCTCCTACCACTTGTTCCCAGCGTCTTTCGCTCCAGCCAATTTCACTGACTCGTTAATTCTCAAATCTCTCCTCCTCTCAGCGCAAGTCCTCATTACTTCCCACCAGTGTTGGCACCCCAGCCTCCGAATGGCTGTCCCGGCCTCCCGTCTCTTCCAGCTCCTCCCTCGCTCCCCAACAACCATGCAGCTCCCACAATGCTTTGAGAGCGAACTCACCAAAAAAGCTATCCATGTCACCACCACCCCAACCCCTTCTTACAACATCTCCACAGCTCCTGACTGTCCTTAGGACAGAGTCCAAGCCTGGCACATAAGGCTCTGCCACCCTTTCTAGCGTCACCCTTGCCCCTCCCCTGTTCTCCACATCCTAAGTGCAAAATATCTTGCGTTGCCTTTCTCCCAAATTCTCCGTGTGCTTTCCTTTCTCTGGGCCTGTACTTGGGCATCTCCTTCCACCTCAGCCTCCATTAGGCCACTTTTCCCTCTGTTCAATCCCTTCTCCCTCTTTAAGTTCGGACCCAAATACCACCTCTTCAGGGAAGCCCTCCTCGATTGCTCCCAGACACGGCTGCCTTTGCTGAGTACCCTCAGTCCCTGGTACACATGACCATTTTATAAGACTCTTAAAAAAAAAAATACATATATATATATGAAATGCTTCAGGAATTTGCGTGTCATCCTTACGCAGGGGCCATGCTGATCTTCTCTGTATTGTTCCAATTTTAGTATATGTGCCGAAGAAAGCACTTATTTTATTTTATAAGACTCCTGTAGGTCCCACACTGGCCCCACACCATATCAAGCATATTAAAATGCATCCACATCACATACTAAATAGACTAGGTTGTCTATAAACAACTTTTAAAGGATTTTTCTTTTGAAATTTTGATTAATTTCTGCGTGCTATTTCTGCATATTTTGGAGCTGAAGTTTTTTTTCTTTAAGTATCACACATTTTTGTGGGCCAGTGAAAAATGAATAGGCCCTGAGCCCTGAGCCTCCTGTGCTCAGGGTTCAGAAGGTCCCCTGGTGCTGTCTCCGTCCCAGTGCTGACCACTGCTGGGTGGGGCAGAAAGTCGGGTGTTTGTCCACCTGCCTCCTCCTCGGGACCAGGGCCCTCAAGGGCAAGGGCAAGTGCTGATTCCTCTGTGGCCCTGGAATAAAGAAATCCATGGATTGCCCTAAAAATCTATCTTCCATCTCTCTGCATGTAATACCATGTAACTCACATTCATTCTGTATCTGTCAACTGTGTCTCTGTCCGTACCCACATCGTTCTCTCTAAAGCTCTCTGCTCATGACACCCTGTGAGCGGCCAGCGGTGCCGCCGAGAGCCTGCCACGCGCCTGTGTGCTACCACTCGCGCCCCACAACAACCCGGGAACGGATCCTGCTATCCCTCTTTTCCAGACAAGGGAACTGAGACTCAGAGAAGGGAACTCACTCGCAAATAAGAGGCCACTGGGCAAGGAGGGACATTTGGGACTTCCGGCGCTCTGACCTCCCACCCCTCTCTCAGTACCCCTGCCCCTGTCAGCTGCCACTCCTCAGTCGCTTCGCCTCTGCTCCCCGCCTTCCAGCAGTGGGGTCGTCCCAACAGCATCACCCCATCTTGGCCCATAGACAGTCGCTGAGTCCGCACCACGTGAGAAGCACTGTGCTGAGAACTGGAGCTGAGATGGTGAATGCCAAGGTCCCGGGGGCATGGGATCCTCAAGGGCTGGGACCGAGCCCAGAGCAGGGAGAGGGCAGGTCCTCGCCAGCCTAGCCAAGTGCCCCTCTGTATGTTCCCAAAGGAAGCTGGTTTCACCTTAAGGATTTTGGACAGTGTCACCCTCAAGCACACACAACACCTCCAAAGCCAGGCAGGGAGTAGGGCCTGTCCCTCTGGGTGGGGCCTATGTCCAGCAGCCCCTGGGCTGGGGGAAACAGCCACCCAGAGCCCTGCACGGGGTTTGGAGAAGAGCACAGGGTTGGCCCTGGCCCATTTGCTCTCTACCCCTCAGGCTGCTCAGCCATAGGTCCCCACATTTGTAGAGCACTTTACAGTTTGCAAAAGGCTCCACCTTCTTTCCTCACTTGTGCTTTCCCCCCACCCACCAGCTATGAGTAAGAAATTATCCAGGCCCGTTCAGCTCCTAGCAGCTGAGTTTGGGCCAGGACTCGGAAGGCCAGACTCTGGCCCAAGGTGGAAGGGCCCTGCAAATTCTGCCGATCCCTCAGCACCCCAGAAAGTGTCTAGACTCCAGCTCTCTGTCCCCGCAGCGAGAGGGGACAGCTGGACTACATCAAGGATCCCTTCCGGCCTCCACAAGTCTAGCATCCGCACGGTGAGGGAGGCTGGCCTTTTCACAGAGGCGGAAACCAGGCCCGGAGCTTCCAGCCACAACCCTGCACCGGGCCGTCTGGGCGGGCATCGGGTTCCAGCAGGATCAGCAGGATGAGTCACCAGATATGGAAATGACACTGGCACAGGGAGGTTAGGGGGCCAGGAAACTCACCCCCGGCCCCAAAACCACAGCTGAGGAGGAACAATGATGGAATTCCTCAGATTTGCCAGGGAGGGCCCGGGCTGCCAGGTGCGGATCCAGGCAGTCAAGTGGTGGCGGGCGGCCTGCCTCCTCACCCCAGGGCAGTGGAAGCTGCCCAGACCTCCAGTGACAATAATAATCACACAACAATAACAACAGCACACAGCGGTTTGCCGTTGTGTCAGGCGCTTTACACCTGCTGCCTTCTCTCACCACCAACAAAGCTGCCAGGTGAGCATGAGATGACCCCATTTTAGAGATGAGACCCCAGGGCTCCGAGAAACTGTGGCACCCTGCCCAGGTCACAGGGCCAGGGCGTGGGGTGCCTTGTTCTGACCCCCCCCCCAAAGCCCTCATCCTCTGCACCCCACCTGCTCTCATTCTCTCAGCCCCACGCAGTCTAGGCACATTTCGGCTCAGTGGCCCGGGCCGGGGAAGGGGCAGCCAGGACACCTTGCTGAGAGGCGGATGACCTGGGGTGATTCCAGCTCAGGCCGCAACCTGGAGTGGCAGGTGCCCTCGTCTGCAAACCTAAGAGTCTGACCCGGAGCCTCACCGAGGTCTGCCTTCCTTAGGCTGGGATGCTCAGATGTCTCTGGAAGCCTGCTGGTCCTCACCCGCAGGCTAGGCTGAGGCTGACACGGCCCGAGCAGATGGGGGAGGCTGAGCCCTCTGTGGTGGCAGGAGCGCCCAGTGCCCCCACATGCAGACAGCCCAAAGTCCCTGTGGTCACCCAGCAGGGATGTGTGTGAGCTGGACTTGGAGGGGCTCCAGGGGGGCTCCTGGATCCTGGGACGAGGTATCACCCAGGTACTACTCCACCCCTCCCCCAAAGAGCACCGAGGACCCCGCAGCAAAGATGGGAGCAGACTTGGAGTGCCTGGGAAGCAGACCCAGCAGCGACCCTGAGTGGCCCACAGCCCTTGCCGGGCTCCAGGCCTCCGGGGAGACCATGGGGGGGGGGCACAGACATCTGGGAGTGAGGGAGGACAGGAGGGGGAGCCCCAGGGTGAGGAATGAGGCGAGGTCTGCAACCCGGGTGGGGGTGGGGCATATCTGTGGTGAAAGCAGGACCCAGCTTAGGGCCGTGGGGCCACCTGCCAGGGCAGGCTCCCGTTCCCAGCCGGACCTGATGCCCTTCCTGCGACATCTCCACCCCCCCACACACAGCACCTCTCTCTCCCTCATTCCTCTGGGAGTCGGTCAGGGCTTGAATGACACCCCAGATGACTCTTTGCTATTAATTCCCACACACAGAATGGGCCCCTTGTTCTCTGCTCCCGGAGGAATGGCCGTGGCCAAAGCCATCCCAAGAGTTCCTGACTTAACCCTTCTCCTGGCTGCTCCTCTGCGTGTCCTCGCACCCGGGGCCACGGGGCCAGCAGGGGGTGGGGCGCAGAGAGGAGTCTGGGAGGGACAGGGGCTCCTTGCAGCCCAGAGCTCCTGTAATAAAGTCCCCAGGGCGGGAGAGCAGGACCACCCCAACCCGCCAGGGAGCCTGACCGCAGCTCCCACCTGAGTTCTCAGCCAGACTCTGGCCCCCAGAAGGCCTCTCCAGGGGACCACGGGAGGCCCAGCGTCCACAGCCTCCCCAGGGCCGGCCTGATGTCTCTGAGCCCCGGGGGGGCCCCTACAAGGGGCAGGTGGAAGCGGAGGCCCTGACCCTGGCCTGGCCCTGGCCCTGAGGGGGTTAACATGGGTTGGAGGCAGGACACCACCTGTCAGGGCAGGTCTCTGAAGAGAGGTGAGGTGGCCTGGCCTCTTCTGATCAGAGGAGTAAAAGCCCATCACCCCCTCTCCTTCTCCCCCGCCCACCTCCCTCCTGCCACAGGCGGGAAGGAAAGGCCAATGTAGACAATGAGAGTGGGAAGAGCTTCGGAGGCCATCTAGGACAGCCTCTCACCGCCAGACGGAGAAACCGAGGCCCAGGGAAGGGGAGAACGTAGCCCTCCCCACTCTGTAAGTCAGTGACACATCCCAGCACCCACGTCCCTGGCTTCTGGACCAAGACGCTTTCTCCTTCCCCATCCCCTCTACTTCCACTTCCCACCCTCTCCCTGCCTTCACCCAGTCCTGCCTGGCTTGGCTCTCTGGGCGCTGGAGAGCTCACACAGGAAGGGGACAAACACCTGTTCTGCCATCATGATCAGCAAACTTTGCCTCTTGCCCCAGGATAAGGTACAAACCTCCAGTCCCTGACTCAGTGAGGACTGCTCCAGGAAGGCTCCAACTCATCCTCCCACCCCATCTCCTGTCCGCCCACCCCCAGAGACACAATGTCGCAGGAGCACAGGAGGCGAGAGCCACAGGCGGCTAGAGAGGGGGCTGGGGACAGTGGCAGCTAAGCTGGAAACGGGAAAAGGGAGATGCAGTGCTGGGCGCAGGCATGAGGGAGGATCAGGGTGGCCCAGGGCGTGCAGGTGGACAGGGCCAGGTGGCCTGGGGAGAAGCGAACTGAAAGGTGGGCTGGCGCCAGGTGCGGAGAACTGCAGGGCAAGGGGCTCTGCGCCTGCAGCCCCGAAAGTGGCTCTGCCATTGTTTGCACAAACCTCAGTATCTCTGAGTTGTCACCTCTCCCCAGCTCCACCAGGCTGCCCCCCCACATTTCCAGTGACAGAGGCAGGGCCAATGAGGAATGGCACGGGGCAGAGACAGAGAAAGTTGTCGGTGGGGGGATGGGAGGGAGGGAGAGAATGAACGCACAGGGAGAGAAGCAGAGACAGAGATGGAGACCCTGAGAGCAGAGAGAGTCTCCAGCCGGGGCGGAGAGGGCCACACAGGGAAGGACACTGAGCGAGGGGAACAACCAACTGTGGGCCCCTCAGAGAGAGGAGCGTGGACAGAAACAGGAGGAGGAGGAAGCAGTGGAGAGAGAAGGAAATCCAGGCAGAGGCAGAAGCAGAAAAGAAGGGAGAGAGAAAGTGCAGGAGAGGAAGGGGAGGGGAGGGAAGGGAGGCAGCTCTGCCGGGATGCTCAGGGCCCCTCCCCCAACAGCACCCTGCTCCCTGTGGCCTGCGGGCCTACTATGTGCCGGCACCCAGAGGATGTGGCCGATCACTACGGCCTGTGCCTTCCTGAGCCAGGACACGGAGCCGGTGGCCTGCCCAAGCAGTGGGGCCTTCCAGGCTGAGGAGGGGCCCTTAGAGACCATCAATCCCAGTAGCGCCCCCAGCAGGTGCGTCATAATCACGGCAGAGGTTTTTAAAAGAGATTCCCGGCAGGCATGGTGGCTCACGCCTGTAATCCTAACTCTTTGGGAGGCCGAGGTGGGAGGATCGCTCAAGGTCAGGAGTTCAAAACCAGCCTGAGCAAGAGCA
Source organism: Cheirogaleus medius (assembly GCA_008086735.1). Taxonomy (NCBI): domain Eukaryota; kingdom Metazoa; phylum Chordata; class Mammalia; order Primates; family Cheirogaleidae; genus Cheirogaleus; species Cheirogaleus medius. Next base: position 29,028,488 of record VBSM01003169.1, on the reverse strand, counting down.
AGACCCTGTCTCTACTAAAAATAGAAAGAAATTAATTGGCCAACTAAAAATATATGGAAAAAATTAGCCGGGCATGGTGGTGCATGCCTGTAGTTCCAGCTACTCGGGAGGCTGAGGCAGAAGGATCGCTTGAGCCCAGGAGTGTGAGGTTGCTATGAGCTAGGCTGATGCCACGGCAGTTCTAGCCCGGGCAACAGAGTGAGACTCTGTCTCAAAAAAAAAAAACAAGACAGATTCCCACCCAGATCTGACCCCGATGAGGCCTAGGAATCAGTATTTACACACTCCCCAGAGAGTCCGTGCCCTTTGGTCCTAGGTTTGGGCCACAGGGATGAGGAGGAGGATGGTGGCCAGAGAAGGGCTGTGCCCCACCCGAGGTCACACAGCAATTCCAGGCAGGGCCAGCCAGGGCTCTTCCTCCTGTGGGAGGCTGCCGGGTGGGCCTGCACGGTGCCCGGCATGCAGAAGGGCTTAGGCGGGCAGCACCCTCCCCCTTTCCCTCCATCCCTGCAGCCCAAGGGGCTGCCAGGCAGTCACCATCTTGAGGCCCAGAAATCAAGTGGGAGAGAGGAAGGGATTTGCCCAGAATGGGATTTCTGCCCCCCTTCCCCGCCCGTCCCCCTCGTGCCAAGGCCTGGGGCAGTGAGCCCTCGCCAGGGATGGGGGCGGAGGGTGGGGCGAGGGAGGAGGGGAAGACCTGGGTGCTTCCTGTCTCCCCCTGCCCGCCTGCCTGGGCTCAGGGCTGGGTCGCCTGGGGCAGTGGTGTCTGAAGCTGACAGATCTGCCCTGCGCTTCCTGCCTGCTGGGGGAGGGAAGGAGCTGGCTCACGCCCTCCATCCCTCCTCCCCTTCCCTGGGTCCTCAGGGGCTTGGCCTCCCACTAAACCCAGCCTGGTCCCTCAGGGGCCCCACGCCAGAAGAAGGAAGAGCACTGGACTGGGAGTCTCGACGCCTGCCTCCACCAGGACGAGACTGGAGAGCCTCGTCTCCTCATTCCCATCACTTCTCCGGGCTTCTCGACGCCCGATTCCACCCTGGCCATTCATTCACTCACTCACTCATTCGCTGGCAGCGCTCGCTGACGCTGAGGATCCAGCGCGCTGCCTCAGGAGGCTGACACCCTCTCGGGAAGACAGACAGCACGTAACCAAGATGAATGCGCAATCATGAATCACGATGGGCATTGTGAAGGAAGAGCCCAGGGTGCTGTCAGAACACACAACACTGGCGCTCAGGGGAGGCATCCCTGTAGCTGAGCCCTGAGAGGGGACCTGCAGGGAGGGGGTGTGAGGGTCCTGCCCCCACAGGGCTCACAGGAATGACATGACCCAGGACTGGGACAGGCCCTCAGGGGAGAGAAGTGGGGAAGGGTTTTCACAGGGTTAACTCCCTGATCGATGAGGTGCAACAAGCACTTATTGAGCACCTGTTGTGTGCTCGCATGTCCAACCCTGAGCAGTTGGCAAGCTGGGAGGCAAAACCAAATGTGGGTCTGTTCCTGTTGAACCCTAAAACCCCAACTCCCCCACTGTATGATGAGGGAATGTGCCCAGAGAGGGTGGCTGACTTCCCCAAGATCACACAGCAATGTTGGAACCTTGGCAGAGCCAGGAGCAGCTCCTCCCTCTGACCTGCCAAAGCAGAGTCAGCGAGACTTTAACTCGGGCTCCAAGTCCAAAACAGGAAATATTCCAACTCTGATGTCTCAGCTTGCACAGGGCAGGGAGTGCGACAAATACAAAATACCTGCGCACAGGGAAGCAGGCCCAGCCCAAGGTGGCTGGGGCAGGTGAGGCCCTCAGCCTGGCGCCTCGCAGGTGTCACACTTTTTGTGTGACCCAAGGCCCCTTGACATGTGAACACACCCACAGCTGTGCCTGGGTCCCCTTCTGTGATCTCAGTAAACTCAACTCTGCACCCTAAAAGGGGAGGAGATTTCTGGGGGGAGTGTATGATATCCAAGACATGATTACACCCAAGACATTAACCCCACCCCTGGAAAATGCCAGACGTTACCGACAGGTGAAATGACTGAAGGGCACAACTGCGTCCCGTGTCCACCCCAGGCACTGTGCTGAGCACTTGCCATTCCTAATTTTCACTTTGTGACATTCCAGGTATTGCTAGGCTGGAATTGTTATCTCATTTCACAGACGAGGAAACTGAGGCGAAGGAAGATTTCGTAACTTGGCCCAATCCCACCGGCCAGTAAGCGGGGCAAGGGCCAGCCTTGAACTCTGATCTCTCTGGCTCCAGATCTCAGGCACATGGTCACTCAGCTCCCTTTTTCATTATAAAGTGACTTCATCAAAGAATAAGGAAACTTCATTGCAGGGGAGGGCCCTGCACGCTCACACAAACACTAAAATCCCGCCGGATCACCCTATTTTCACTTTCAGGGGACAGAGGTGACCAGGTGAGAGCAGGAAGGTGGCAGCCTGGGCCCCATCATGCTCAAGGCTGGTCCTGGGCCATGCCTTGGATAACACGGTAAAGTGACAGGGAATTCAGGAGGGAAGACCCAGTCCTGTTGTCACCTCCTACACCTCCTAAGCTGGGCCACCTTGACAAGCCCCTTCCCCCAAGCTGCAGGCCCCAGCCAGGGTGGAAGGACAAAGGTGCCCATTAGCCACGTGCAGCCCACCCTGCTCAGACCAGGGTGACACCAACAGGCCCATCCAATACCCCACTCCCCACCCGCTCCTCCCCTCCACCTTGGCCACCGTCTCAACCCAGGGGTGCGCGCGCATGACAAACTCCCAGCTCGTCCACGAGCTCCCTGAAGACCAGGCACACGCTCCCTGTCTTCACCCCGCAGACAGTAGAGCCCCGCCTGGGGCGGGTCCTCAGGGACCCGAGGGGCAAAAAGCACAGCAGAGATGCCCAGTTCCAAGACTAAAGAGTCAGGCGCCCTCAGTCACTCGCTCCCCTTTCTGCGTTGGTTTGGTGGGATGTCATCCTGTCCTTGCCCTCTCATCCTCCAGGGTTACTGGGAGCAGAAGGGGGAACATCTGGTGACGGCACCTGCGCGGGCACATCCCCCAGATGCCAATAGCAAGAGCTGCCGTTCACTGGGCCCCACCGCGTGCCAGGCGCCGTCCCGAGTGTTTACGTGCGCTATCTGGTTTAACCCTCACCACGACCTGGAAGGGAACCGAGACTCAGAGACCTTCAGTTACCTGCCAAGGACACACAGCTAATAAATGGGGGTGCCAGGGTTCAAACCTGGAGCCATCCGGCTCAGGAGCATCTGAGCACCCCTCCACACCACGCTGCCCACGCCGCAGGAGCAGTGTCCCGCTGGACAGTAAGCAAGGCAGGAGGCAGCACCTCGGCCACCAGGCCAGGTGTCCGGGCAGCAGGGCTTGGGCCACACGGCAGGGCTGGGGGGAGAGGACACGGCTGCAGCTTAGGTCAAGGGGGTGGGTTGGGTAGGGATAGGGGTGTGGAGCTGTATGCTGTATTGTGGGGGGACTGAGGAGTTGAGGACAGCACACTAAGGGACATCAGAGCTCCTCAGGGACTCTTGAAAGGGAGGAAGACGGAGGGAGAGAAGAGGAAGCAGGAGGACCCCAGAGTCGGAGGAGAGGAGTTAGAGGAGATGACCAGGACGGAAAATCAGGGGCAGAGGTGAGGACTCGAAGGGCATAAGGGACACAGGGACTTGCTGGACAGGAGCTATATTCTATTCAGCCCAGTCCTTGTCCCAGTCCTGACGTGGAGTAGTCACCCAGTAAATGTCAAACGGGGCTGAATGGAGCTAGAGATCAAGGCAGGGTGACCCCAGGGTACGAGACGTCACATCTTGGGGCCACGGTGCCTCTGAGTCCACCTGCACCAACTGCATTCTCTCTGGAGCAGGCCAAAACCGCCACCCTCAAAAATTAATAATAATAGTAATAAGGACTCGTATCTTAAACAAAGAGCATTTCTTAACTGCAGAACTTAGAACTTGTAAAACACGAACAGACCCTGAATCTCTAAAAAGATGTAGGAAGCAGGGTTTCCCAAATGTGCTTGCCCACAACACTGTCTTTTAGGAGGTAGCTGTCGTTGTCCTGAGGACCACCACGGTCCAAGGTGCCACTGGCACTGGCTTCTTGTTCTGAAACATAATTCACAGGCTATCAGATTCGGAAATGCCCTCAGAGATAATCTAGCCTGCTCCTCATTTTACAGATGAGGAAACCGAGGCCCAGGGAGGGAAGAATGTTGCTGAGGCAACACAGGGCCTCTGCAGCCAATGGGACTCGACCCAGCCCTTGGGGCTGCAGGGGCCCAGCTCCAGCCACCCGCTCATCTGTGCCGGGTTCCCGTGTCCTTGCAGGTCTCTCCCACCAAGCCCTGAGCTCCTCAAAGCCAGGGCTGGGCTCCGTCACCTCCTGGCCCAGCTCCTGGCCCGCTGCCCTGCACAGAGCGTTCACTCACAGAAGCACAGCAGTCTGGGAGGCGCAGGGCTGACGGCAGGAAGGGCTTTGCAGCAGCTGGGTGTAGACGACAAGAACAGGCAGTCTCCTCTGAAGGCTTCTAAGAAGGGGGCAGAGGCTGGGTGCCCGAGGCAGCACTGGGCACTGGCCCCAGCTTCCTGGTTCCCGGAGAGGGTGGGGTTGAGAGGGAAGGAAGGTTCAGGCCCCGGGAACTGCCTCCCTGGGCAGGGGCTGGGACCCTCAGCTTGGGCCAGAAGCAGGAAGGGGAGAGAGCCCCTGTTGGGACAGGCCCTGGAATGTCGTCTTCTTCCCCTAGGGCTCAGGCCCTCCACCTCCAGGAAGCCCCTCCTGCCTGCTCCAGCCTCCCTGGTCTTTTCCTCCTTGGAACCGTGACAGCAGCTCAACTCGAGGAAGATGAGCCAAGGTCCAGCTGGCCCTGCCCTCAGGGGCTCCCAACAGGGGTGAGACTGGCCTGTGCAGCAAGAAGGCGACACACACGCAAAGGTGCCTCCTCCTCCTCCAGCAATAGAGAAAGTAACAGAGGAAAAGATGCCAACCAAGGCCACCAGGAGCGTATCCCTGAGGAGGGGCTCTCAGCTGGGCTGCAAGCAGGGAGCAGTGGCCAGCAGGCACAGAGGGAGGGACGGAGCTCCAGGGGAAGGCAGAGCCAGCACTAGGCCCAGCGGGAGAGGAGGAGGCCACAGGCCTGCGGCTGTGCCTGAATCTCGGGGCCATAGAGCAAAGTGGCCAGACGCTGGGCTGGGGGGTACACCACAGGTCCCAAGCTATACCCTACCACCATCGGCTGGGTGAGCTGGCATTGCTGAATTGCAGTGCCTCAGTTTCCCTCCTGGAATGAGAATAACAACAGCACCTGCTCATTGGGTTGTTGGGAGGACGAAGTCAAATGGCAGGAGCCTGAGAGCTGAGCCAGGCCCACTGGGGCGCCCTCACTGGTAAGAGGGACGCTGCAGGGGAGGCCATGAGGGAGGAGCTTGTCACACACCACCCCCACCCCACCCCCCTCCGATGCTGGGATTCAACAGGCAGATTATAAACCCCTGAAGGTGAGGCCGCAGGGGCTGCTCAGTAAACACTAGTGCACTTGACCTGAGCTGGGCACTCTCTACACCTCCCAGGACTGGCCTCATACCTGAATTATTTTCTCTAACATTTATTGAGCAGTTACTACGCTAGGGGTGTGCGTGTTCGTTCTTATGTAACTCTCTCATCCACTTGGGGATATAGTGAGCATATAAAATCATCAACATTTGACATATGCAAAAACCGAGTCCTGAGAGGCTAATAGCATAATACGCCCAAGGCCACTTGGGTACCAGTGGCAGGATTTCCTGGCTCCAGGTCACTTTCCACTACATCCCAGCCTGAGGATGACACAGTGCAGAGGTGGGGGTGGCCTAGAAACTGTTCAGGGGAGCCCCTACACATGCCAGTACACCTGGACTGAGCTAAAACTCCCAGCGTGGTTTCCGTCTGTCTCGACCCTTGACCCCTAATCGTGCCCATCGGCCCTCCAGCTCCCCAAGTCCACAGCCCCTCCCCTGCCACACCCTGAAACTCAGCAAAACCTGCAGGCCTGGCCTCCAGCTCTGGGGTACCCAGCCCAAACCCCATCCCCTCCCCCTGGCGAGTCCGGCTCTGGCAGGGGCCACTCTCAGCTTCCGGGCCCCAGGGACCCCTGTGAGGGAGAGCAAGGCCTCCCAGGGAACTTGGAAACGGATAACCTGTCTGCACCTCATCCCCAGAAATTTAGAATTAACCAGTCTGTCTGAGTCCTAATGGCTGCTCTGGAAAGAAAAAAAAAAGAATTTAGGATCTGGGCTTCAGTAGTTTTTAACTCCACAGGCAATTCTAAAGGGCAGCAAGAGCTAGAGCCGACCCTAGGCAGCTGCCTGAGAGCTCCTGAGAAAGGCAGGATCTCAGCCCCACCCGGCCCTGAGGGGTCAGCCTGAGAAGTCACCAAGGCCAGCCTGAGTCACTCAGGTCAGCCTGAGAAGTCACCGAGGCCAGCCCCAGTCTCGAGCCAGCGCCCCGTGAGAGGCAGGAGGGCACACAGCCCGGGGGAACTGGTGAGAGGACAGCCAGGAACCCCCAGGTCGCATCCAGACGGCACTTACAGGTGCTGGATGCTTTCCCTGCGTCCCCTCATCCCATCTTCAGCACTGTCCTCTGAGTGAATCAGGAAGAGAGGCTCGTGCCGTGTGGGGAAACTGAGGCTGAGGCAGAGGCTCAACTTGACCAGAACCATCCCTCCCCACTGCATAGACCCAGCTCTGCGAGCAGCAGATTTCCTGACCTTCATCTCAGTGTGTCATGGGAGGACAGGCAGGACACACCTGCCTGACCATCACCCCAAGTGACAGATAAGGGACATGGGACTCAGGGCGGGGAACCCCAGGTCAAGCTTTCCACAAAGCAGGACCAGCGCCCGAGGGAAGAGGACTCGGGAGCTGAGGGGTTAACGGTCACTGCTGACCCAAGGTGGCTCTGGCAGGCAGTGGCATCAGTGGGCTTCACATGTGACAGACAGATTCCTTGCCCTTCCTCCTCTCAGGACCCATCTTCTGAGTAAACCTGGGACCAGCCTTAACAGAAGCCAGTCTGGGGCCAGGAAAGCCCTGTTTCTCCTGAAAGACCCCCTCCGCCCACAGAAGGAAGCTGGATTCCTATTATCACACTCAGGGCTTGGGCCCCTCTCTGCCGGGGCAAAATCACTCAGGAGAGAAGGCAGAACGCAGAGCCAGCCCACCAGACGCCACACCCTGCCATTGGCGGGGACAAACCATCATCTCAGGACAGATTTGATTGGGGGGCAGGGTAAGGGGGCACAAGCATCCCTGGAGAAGAGTCACGAATGAGGGGTGAAGGGACCCCTTTCATGCCAAGCAGGGAAAGCAGAGAAGGTGGCACTGGCCCTCCTGGCCGTCAGCCCAGGGCAGAGGCCCAGGTGTCTTCAGCCGAGATCACTCCCCCTCTGCAAACTCCCCACTCTCCAAGGATAAATGTAGGGCTTTCACCCTCCCTTGCTGGAGAAAACTGGGTCCCCAGGGCCTGGGACGGGATGGAGGGATCCCAGTTGCCAGCACGGTGGGGAGGGATGTATTCACAGCAAGGGACCCCCCACAACATACACGGGTCATCTGACAGCCCTTTGCCCACGCCCCTGGAGGCCCACCTGCCTCACCCAGCACCTTGCAGCAGAAAGCCCAGCACAGCACTGAGCAGAAGGCGGCGTCTGCGCAGGGATGGGGGGGAGGGGGAAAGAGGGAGGGAGGGAGGGCCCCTCTGTCTATCGTGGCTTCTCTGCAGACCCCCACCCCCATCCTGGCACAGCTGGGCCGAGGAGGGTGGGGGAGGAGGCAGGGAGCTAGAGGGGACCCCCCACCCCACTTCCCAACCCCAGGCCCTCTCCCTCCACAGCCTCCCCTCCCTGCCCCAGGGGGTCTCCAGGCAGTCACAGACACAGCGAGGAGCAGGGAGGGCCTTCCCTGGAAGAGGAGGAACCAAGGGGTGGAAGGAGGGATGGGGACCCACCGGGAGAGAGAGGCCAGGCAGGCGGGCAGCGGGCGGGCAGCAGCGGGCGTCGGAGGCGGCTGCAGGGCAGCCGGGGCTCCGCTGGCTGGATGCTCGTCCCTCGTCCCTCTGTCCATCCAGGGCGGCTCCTCTCCGGGCGGTTCTGAGGCTGGGCGGGCGCTGTTAAAAAGCTTTTTATGTGTGTGTGTGTTAATCACATGATTGCCGTTCACCTGTATTTCGAACAAAGACAGCTCACTGTTTCAAGGCCCCGAACAAGAGTCTGGGCACAGGGAAGAGAAGGGAGGCGGGGGGGAGGAGGGCTGGCAGCGCCGGGGGTGGCGTCGAGGAAAACTGGGGG
>VBSM01003169.1:28995376-29020067 GCA_008086735.1 Cheirogaleus medius | reverse complement strand
AAGCCGCACGTCAAGCGGCCCATGAACGCCTTCATGGTGTGGGCGCAGGCGGCGCGCAGGAAGCTCGCCGACCAGTACCCGCACCTGCACAACGCCGAGCTCAGCAAGACGCTGGGCAAGCTCTGGAGGTGAGCACCCCGCCGCCCCGGCCCGGGCCCGCTAGCTGCGGGGCATTCAGGCTGGACTGGGCGGCCCGGCCTCCTGCCCCCCAGCGCGGGGCCTGCCTGGGCCTTCCGGGGCCAGCCGCCTCCTTGGATGAGGCTGGAAGGCCAGGTCTGGGGACCGTGCCCGCTCTTCCACCAGAAGTACCCCCTTAGGGTTCCGAAGCTGGAACCGGGAACCCCAGCGGCCTAGGCCAGGTCTGCCCGCCCCAGCGCGGGCGGGAAGGCGCCCCCTTGCGGTCGGAATTCTGCCGGGGCAGGCCGTGGGCCTCCCGGAGGCTTGCTAGGGAGGGCAGGAGGGATGGTGGGGCGCTCCACACCGCGGGTCTTCACCAGCTCCCTCCCCACATACACGCACGCTCGAGGGGCCAGTGCCACCGTCTCCAGGGGTCAGGAGGATTCGGGGAAACGCTTGTAAAAGAACTGAAGGCCTGGCTAGAGATGCAGGGAAACTGAGGCAGCCAGACGGGGAACTTGGGGGAGGCTCAAGGAAAACAAGGAATTCAGAGGGGAGTCTTTGAAAGAGTGAGGGACGGAGAACTGCCCAGGGACAGATGTGTCTGCTGCTGCAGGGTCTCATCCTACCCCAGCAGTCTTCTCTGGGCCTTCCTGACCCCACTCTCCCTTGGGTTGTGGGCTTCTTCATCCTCCAGGGCAGGGGACACACAGAAAGGGGCCTCCCCTCCCACCCTGTCCCACAGCCACCAAGCTGGTCTCATTCTCCTTTCCTCCCTCTCCCAGTTCGGCGCCATCTTCCTTCCGAGGGCCCCACCCAACATTGAGCAACCTCCTCCCCCCAGCCCCAGAGCTGGAGCTGAGCACCCTGGCCAGGAAGAAATCTTGGCCACCCCTTCATGCCCAGGGTCCCTCAGAGCCCCAGGGTCCCTGGGACCAGCCCAAACTTCTGGGGAATACATCCCCCCTTGGAGGAAGTCTGCCAAGCCTCAACTCAGGAGGCGTGGAGCAGGGCGACCCTCTACCCCAGCCCAGGAGTCCAGGGCAGCTGTGAGAACTTGGTCTCCAGGAGATGGGAGCCCACAGAGGTCACCTGATCCCCACTAGACTGCCCAGGAGGCAGGCCCAGAAAGGCAAAGGAACCGCAAAGGTCATGGCATTGGTGGCAGATCCAGGGCCAGAACCCAGGTCTCCTACTCTTCTGCCAGAGGCCTTTCCCCACGTTGTCCCTGGCAACAGTGGCGGGTCACCCTTCACGCTAGGGAGAGGTCAGGAGTTCATGGGGGAGTCAGGAAGAGGAGAGCAAGAGCAAGGCGCTTCAGGTTCCGGACAGCTTGGGCTCTGTCAGAGGAGCCTGCCTCCCTCCTGCTGCCCTGCCCTTCGCTGGCCCCAGCATGGTGGAGGTTGAGTCTAGAGGGCCAAAGGCTTAGAGTGGTAGAAGGAGCAGGAGGTTCCCCAAGGGATCAAGAGATTCCTGTCCAGCCCCCAGCCCATCCTTGCCATGTGTTTGCTGAAGTCCTGGTGCCCTCACCGCCCCCACAAGCCTTCAGCACCCAACAGTCCAGCTCTGCCCGAGAGCCGAGGTCACAGCTAGCTCCTCTGCCTAAGGTCCACTCAGATCTGGGTGGGGCTCGGCCTGGGCCAGTACCTTTGGCACATGAGAAACAGACAAGCAGGAGAGACAGGCAGTGGACAGAGTGTGCCCTGGGGACTGAGAGCAGACCACAGCTCAAGCCCAACAAGAGTCAAAGAAAGGACAGACCCCTGTTCTCCCACCATCTCCCATTGCCAAGGGCTTAAGATTGACCCTTCTTGTTGTCCCTGACCCAGTTCCCCCAGCCCAGAACCCTGGGCCTGGGCTCCCTTCAGGAGGACTTGTCCCTGGCCACCACTCAAGCTCAGGGGCCACCTGGGTGGGGCGACCAGGAAAGCAGGCACTGCTTGCTGAGGACCCGCCCCCACAGTGAGAAGGAGCAGAACAATGGCAAGGGTCAAGGGCTATGCCAACAACTGTGGCCACCTGGACCCTCCGTGGGAGTCCTGAGGGACATCTGGATGTGGGCTGGGCTGGCCAGTTGCTCCAGGGGCTTCTCCTGAAACCTCCCCAAGCTCCTGCCTGCCAGGACGTCGGGAAGGGGGGTGGTTAGGTAGGCAGAACTGGAAAATGGGGGTCCTAAAACTGAAAAAGAAAGACAGTCAGAGAGGCTTGGGGGGTGCCCCCAGGCATGTGGGGTCACACACAAGAGCCCAGGTCCTAAGTGGGTACATGAGCTCCAACAGCTCCACTAACCTTTGATGACTACTGGATGTCATCACAGGGTGGTGGCTGTGCATTGATTGACCTGCCTGGAAAGAACCAGAGCCCCAAAACTGGAAAGGGAGTCACAGGCTGGAGCCTCTCCCATGTGGTTGGGGCTCACCTGGCCTCTCCTGCCCCAAGTCCCACAGGCCCTTCCTCAGGTAAAGTCTTCTTATGCCACTGGCATGGCAGAAGGACAGATATGGCAGCATCAGTGCCCCACCTCGGGACTCCCCCAGCTGGGGCTTCCAGTTTGGGTGGGGAACCAGCCTACCCTCTCCCCACCCCATTGCAAACCTGGGAGACCAGGAGGAAAGAGGGCTGATGGGAACGTGCAAATGAGGACCGAGTTTGGAGTTAGAGCTGGGGCGAGTGGTAGGCAAGGTAGGTCTGGGGTGAGAGATGCTGAGCAGAGCTGGGGCTGGGGCTGGAGATGGCCTTAGCTGTCTGCAGCTGGTGAAGGAGGGAGCTGAGCCTAGGGCTGGGGTCGGGCTGCCGTGTGGCAGGATTAGGTTTCGGTCAGGTTTCTGTCTCAGCTACTGCTGGGAACTAGCTTGGGGGGCGACAGTGGGATCCAGTGTTGGATCTTCCCTCTCTCTGGCCCCTGCCCTTTTCTTGCTGATTGCTGGCTGAGCTGGACAGGGGCACAGGGAAGGGTGGGGTGCAAGAGTGAGCTCAGTGTCCCCAGCCATCCTGAAGCCTCTGCTCTGGCCCCCCACTCCCTCCTGCCTGAGCTGCTCCCGCTCTGTGTGGTTCTCCCCCACACCCTCGGGGCCTGCTCCACTCCTCCCCATCCCAGCTGTCAGAGAGGGCATTGCATCCCACTCCCCAGCTCCTGGAGTCCCATCCTGGGGTCTCCCTCCTGAATGTGTATGCTGAGCCCAATGGAGCCGGGGTTGGATGGACCCTCAGAGAAGGCTGGGCTAGGGCTGGGGCCAGCGGCCGGGGGAGCAGACAGGAGGCTAAGCTGCAGAGGAATGCTGCCGCCCTAGGAGGTGCCTGGTATGACCACCCCCTCCCAGCCTGGGGAGGGAAGGCTGGCCTTCGGCTGACTGGGGGAAAGAGGGCACCCACTGGGGTGTGAGGGTGGGGCAGCTGGAGAGAGAGGGAGGCCCTCTGGACAGAGGGTCGGGGCTGCTCCCACCACGACATCCCTCGGTCTTGGACTCTGTGAATCTGGGGACTTCCCCTCACCCCCCTCTGCAAGGTCCCGCATCCTGCTCTCCTCACCTGGGGCAGCCAAGCCCCAACACTGCTCCACCCTCGAACCCTAGCCTGAAGCTGGAGTTGGTGGGCAGGGCCACCAGCTTTAGAACTTCCTCCCTCTGTGGGCTGGCCTCGGGGACTGTCCCAGGGTCTGGGAAGAGACTCTAGCTTCCTCTGCCCTCTGTCACCCCTGGACAAGGATATAGATCTCCCTCAGGAGGCAGCACCTCCCACAGAATGAAGGGGACTCACACCCCGCCCCTCAGGCGCACCACACTGGAATTCACAAAATCAGAATTCCAGAGTTAAGGGGCCCACCTGTAGGTCCTCCCGCCCAGCCACCCGCCCAGGCAGCACTGGAATAGCGCCTGTTTCTCAAAGTGCTCGCCTCAACTTCCCGGCCCTAGTGCAAAGCACTTCACAGCCATTATAGAGAAGTAACTTGCTCAAGGTCACAAACACAGCTAGTAAGTAGCAGAGACAGGGCTCCTCTCCCAGCCATGCTGCTTCTGTTTGCACACCTCCACTCCCAGGTAGCTCACCCCCTAACGAGGCAGCCAATTCCACCTGCAATAGCTTTGACAATAAGAATTTTTTCCTTTCCTGGAACTGGCATCTGCCCCTTATAACCTCTATTCCTACCTCTAACTCCTCTTCAGGGGCTGCCAGGAGCAGCAGGTGACCCCTCTCTTGCCCTCCAGGGGCGGAGAGATCACAGCCCTCATTGGGGCCTCCCATCTCCCAGTCCATAAACCACAGGGCACAGCCCTGCCCCAGGCCCTGCCCTCCTGTCTTCCAGGACCCACACTCAGAGGGAAGCCAGCCTGGGGCACTCTGGCACTCACGCTGGCCCCTCTGCTGTCCTCCCTCCTGCCCCACCCAGGCTGCTGAACGAAAGTGACAAGCGCCCCTTCATTGAGGAGGCCGAGCGGCTCCGGATGCAGCATAAGAAGGACCACCCGGACTACAAGTACCAGCCCAGGCGGAGGAAGAACGGGAAGGCGGCCCAGGGGGAGGCCGAGTGCCCCGGCGGGGAGGCCGAGCAAGGCGGGGCCGCCGCCATCCAGGCCCACTACAAGAGTGCCCACCTGGACCACCGGCACCCGGGAGAGGGCTCCCCAATGTCAGACGGGAACCCTGAGCACCCTTCAGGTGAGTGCTGAGGACAGAGCTGGGGGCTGGGGAGTCTGGGCGGCGGAGAGAGAAGGCTGGGTGGCACGAGACCCTGGTGCTCCCCACAGCCGGGGCAGGGGGAGGGCGCGCCAGGTTGTGCAGGTGCCTGGAGAGATGGGGTGCAGTGGCCCAGGGAGGTGGTTGGGCAAGATGGTGCTGGCCAGGGCCGACCCAAGGGGGCACCGCTGCTGGGCAAAGCGGGCAGCTGAGGAGGCTGTGGAGGCCAGGGGGTGAGAAGGCCGGGGGCAGTTACAAGGAAAGGCGGGGGCAGGACAGCTTTGAGAAATGGAAGGTCAAACGGAAGAGAGGAGTCATCATCTTTGGCATGTGACGTTGAGCTATGTGTCATGGGTGAAGCCAGACACAAGATGCCTTGTTTAATTCTCATCAATGATAATAGCAGCTAACATTAATTGAGCACCTACTGTGTGCCAGGCACTGTGCTAATTGCCTTATGTACATTAACTCATTCAATCGTCATGACAGTGGGATGAGGGAGCCAAACCGCTCTGGCCTAGATCTCAGCTGTGTGGCGGGTGACCCTCATTTTACTGATGAGGAGACTGAGAGTCACCCGCCACACAGCTGACATCTGGGCCAGAGCGGTTTGGCTCCAGGGCCTCTGCTTGGCGCCACAGCTGCCTGCCGTGTATTCCTAACACGCAGAAAGTCTGCACACAGGCTGGCACACGGGACTGCTCGGTGAGCAGAGCTCTGCCTTCAGAAGACACATTCTGAGCCCTACTTTGTGCCAGGCACTGGAGTAGACACCAGGGTACCAACCAGAGAAGCCTGCGGTCCCTGGCCCCAGGGCCCCACAGTAGAGGGCGGAGCAGGGATGAAAACAAGTGAATTAAGTGCAGGAAGAAACAAGTGCTCATGAAGCCCATGTCAGAGCCAGAGGTGGCACGGCCTCCAGGGAGGACTAATCCACCCGTCCATCCAGTCAGTTCTTCAGAAACGTCCAGCTACCCACCAGACTTGTCAAGGAAGGCTTCCAGAAGGAGGCAATGTCTGAGCTGCTTGGTATTATCTCTGCTTGACTGGCAAGGAAACCGGTTAAGAGAAGACTGGGGATTTGCCCAGTGACAGAACCAGGATTCGGAAACCCGGGCAGCTCTCTCCAAGTCCGGAGGCCTCGCCAGTGCAGGGCTCGGCGCAGGCCTGCCCTCGAGGAGCGCCTGGTCTGCTAAGGCCACGGCATGCTCTCCCTCCGACGGGATGCCTGTTAGCCATCCCTCCCACACACGTACTCTTCACCTTCAAAGACTCAGGGACACATGCACACACACACACCCCAGAAGACCCTGGGCCACATGCAGAACCACCTCAGAATAAACTGTGGGCATAGACTTTTCCAGACATCTTTCCTTGATGAGACTTTCCCCAAACCCTCAGGGCAGCAGGTGGCTTCCTCTGGTCTCCCAAGTCCTTGCATAGCCTGTCTTCACATCACTTCTGACTCTAGGCATGCGTGGGGCTCTGGATCTCTCCTGAGACTGTGATCTTTTGGGGACAGGGAGTTGTTTTATTTATGTTTGTATCCCCAGCACCTGGCACAGTGCCTGGCACTTAGCAGTGCCCCCTGTTTGTTGAATGAATATGTGAATGAGACGTGAACAGACAAAGGAATGAGAGTTAGTTTCCTAAGTGCCCTCGCAAACAAGGAGGGAATCAGCTCAGAACAGCAGGACAACAATACCCAAGCCAAGCCGAGGGCCGTCAGGGGGCTGCACAGCAGGGCAGGCTTGGGAGGAGGGGAGGGGCTGGAGGGGACAGGGCACACTGTTTGGGGGCCAGGCAGGGCACAGGCACCGACAAGCCAGCAAAAGTGAAACCGACGAGTCAAGAGTGAGGAGGGCAGCCGGCAGCAGAGGCTCGGGGAGGAGGGTGGGTAGAGCGCAGAGGCTGGGGGCCGGACCGGGGGTCAGCAGCTGGGCAGCCACAGCAGCAGGAAGGATGGAGCTGCAGGGAAGCTGATTGGAGGTAGAACTTGCCAACAGGAAAGGTCTTTCAAAATGAAGCAGGCCTCTCCAGGAGGTGGGGGACAGAAGGTGGAGGCTGGACCCATCCCTAAGATTTGAGAATTATATAAACAACTAGAACCCAATCCAAGACCAGTATATAAACAGATGTGACTCATGCTGCCAAAACACGTGAAAATGTACAAGGTCAGCGCAGCGATCAGACTTCACCTTCCTGCTGCCTGAAAGTGAACTGTCAGAGTCCACTTGTACCCGCCTGCCTCTGACCTTGTTTCTCCCTCATGCTCTCTCTCTGTGTCTCTCTCCCACCCAGGCCAGAGCCATGGCCCACCCACACCTCCAACCACCCCAAAGACAGAGCTGCAGTCGGGCAAGGCAGACCCGAAGCGGGATGGGCGCTCCATGGGGGAGGGCGGGAAGCCTCACATCGACTTCGGCAACGTGGACATCGGTGAGATCAGCCACGAGGTAATGTCCAACATGGAGACCTTTGATGTGGCTGAGTTGGACCAGTACCTGCCGCCCAACGGGCACCCGGGCCACGTGGGTAGCTACTCGGCAGCTGGCTATGGGCTGGGCAGCGCCCTGGCCGTGGCCAGTGGACACTCTGCCTGGATCTCTAAGCCGCCAGGTGTGGCTCTGCCCACAGTCTCACCACCTGGTGTGGATGCCAAAGCCCAGGTGAAAACAGAGACGGCGGGGCCCCAAGGGCCCCCGCACTACACTGACCAGCCGTCCACCTCGCAGATCGCCTACACCTCCCTCAGTCTGCCCCACTACGGCTCGGCCTTCCCCTCCATCTCCCGCCCTCAGTTTGACTACTCTGACCATCAGCCCTCAGGACCCTATTATGGCCACTCGGGCCAGGCCTCTGGCCTCTACTCGGCCTTCTCCTACATGGGGCCCTCACAGCGGCCTCTCTACACGGCCATCTCTGACCCCAGCCCCTCAGGGCCCCAGTCCCACAGCCCCACACACTGGGAACAGCCAGTGTATACGACACTGTCCCGGCCTTAACGGGGGCCCTGTCACCACCACCCCCTGCCTGGCCCCTCCTGGGTCCCGAGTCCCTTCCCCCAGCCTGTGTGCCCTGTTCCTCGCCCATCTCAGGCCTGGTGGTGGCAGGGGAGGAGGCTGCAGAGGCTGACAGCTGAGGGAAGGCTTTGTCTGGCTCACTGCCCTGATGACCCACCCGCCCCATCCAGGCTCCAGCAGCAAAGCCCTGAGCTAACAGGCTGGGCAGAGGAGGAGGTTGACTATTGCCCATAGACTGAAAGATGAGGGGCTGCACCTTCCCCCCCAGGAATGACCCTCTATCCCAGGACCTGAGAAGGACCTGCTCACCCTCCCTGGGGAGGGGAGAAGCACCCAGGGTTGAATGGGCATCGGAGGCCTTGCTGCTCCTGTGCACTCCTGGTCCCTCTCTCATGGAGAGTGGGGATCTGCCATGCCCATGCCACCTGTGCCACGGTGCCTAAGAGCCAGGCCACCCAGAGACCTGCACCAGTGCCTGGAGCTAGCGATCTCTGCCACTGGAGGGCTGAGGACAGCTTTGAACGCCTCGTGGGGAGCATGGGCTGTGGGGGGACTCCGTAGTTCTCCTCATTTCAATGCCCCCTCCCCACCTGAATGCAGGAAGGAGTTGGCACAGCGGCCCCCAGATCCAATTCTGTGCCAATAACCTCATTCTTTGTCTAATCGAGAGAGCCCCCTGTCCTCCTCCACTGCAACCTCCCGACCTTGAGGCACACCCCAGGAGGTGAGGCAGGGGCTCCAGAAAAGGATTCAGAGACAATTCACGGAGCCTTCCTCCCTGGGCTCCTGGCCAAGCCCTCTCTCCTCCCTAGCCCCGTGGCCCCTGCTCAGTCAGCCGCTGGGCTTCCCAGAGAGTTACAGCTGCTCAGGCCCAAACCCTCGGCTCCAGGAGGAGACACAGGGTCAGCACACAGGCTGCTGGCCATAGGCTGAAGACACTAAAATCCTGACACGTACATTCTGCCCTTGCCTTTTGCCCTTTGCCTCCCAGTGGTATCTGAATAAAGTACGTAGCTGTATCTGCCCCACTCTCCTGTTCTGCAGCCCCACAATCCACATGTAACTCATTACTGTCCCCTCTTATTTATCTCAGTAGTCCCCTCTCCCCTGTCCCCTCTCCTAGCCACTCCAACCCCTATTAACTCTGCATTAAGCGCTCCACATAATAAAGGTTCCCGTTACCTGCTTGGGGCCTGACCCGGCCTGTCTCTTGGTCTCTTGTCCCTGTATATGGGCTTTCTCAACTGCTTTCTGGAGTAGCTGTGAGTAGAATGCAAAGGAAAGATAATCCAAAGGTCTCTCTCTCCCCGCTAAGAAAGTGGGGACAATGGAGTGGGTTAGGACAGCTGGCATCTAACTGACCCCAGTGGGGTCAGTCTGAGTTCAGGCTCGGAAGCCTTAGATGGGGGCCTTTCCCTGAGTCCAGCTGTGCCCCACACGGCAGGGGGCCACTCACTCTTACCTGGCTCAGCTGGAACTCACTGCTCACTCAGCAGAGGGGAGTTTGCAACGAATTCAAGGGACAGATGTTTCAAAGGGAGGTGGGTAGAGTCTGGTACCTTTTTTGCAGCCAGGGCCTGTCCTTTAGGATGTTGGCTGGGTCCTCTTGCCGAACCCCGCCACTTGCCACCTCCCCCAGCACACTCATGTTGGCCCATGCCAGAAGTCAGCAGAGCCTTCCTAGCAGCTGCCTGTGTCCAAGCCTAAACCAAGGATGTCAGACATGCAATCTAATCCTTAAGTGCTTACTCCCCAAGAGCTCCTTCCTCAGCAGAATTCCAACCTGCACTCAGGGGCCAGGAACCACTCCATCTCACAAGCACGGAACTCCAGGGACAGGGGAAATCTCTTCACCATCTCACTCCATTGATGAACGGCTCTGATGCTTGGAAGTTCTTCCTTATACGCAGCTCACAATAACAGTGAGAGCTACCATTTACTGAGTGTTCCCTGGTCGAGAGCTTTGCCAAGGGTTTTATGTCATTCAAGCCAAGGAGGGAGCGGGTCCGATCATTATCCCCACTTTCCAGATGGGGAAACTGCAGCTTTGAGAGGTTGATGCCAAGAAGCGCTGGCACCAGAATCTGAACCCAGCTCTGACTCCAAAGCTTCCACTCTTAACAATTCACCCGCCCATGGTTTGCAGGCCCTACTTCCGCATCAAATCTGGAGTGATGCAGCTTCCACTGCTCCAGAGCAGGCACTGCCAGCTCCCTTCCTTCTATCCGGGGTCTCTAGCCCCTTACCACCTAATCAGGACCTGGGAGAGAGGGGGATGCCAAGAACTAGCCCAGTCCACCCAGGGTGGTCAAACTCCCTCCATCTGGAAGCTGCATCATGCAAGCTCTTCAGGGAACCTCCCCAAAACCGCTGGCTTCCATGAAGCTTGGTGGTAACTGAAACCCCTGCTCTTTTAGACAATATCTGTTGCAAAATCATACCATCCATATTGTATATGTTGTTTTTGATGTTTTGCTTTGTTGTAGATAAAAGCAGGAATTGCAATGATCTTTAACAGATTTCACTCTGTTGGATTTGATCCATTTCTCCACCTATATTAAATCTTTTAGAACTAAGCTGTCCTTTGGAGCTTTATGTATCTGCAAACTTGAATATCCTCATTCAAGTTACTAGTAAATGTCCAAATAAAGGATACAACCCTGTGTACACCACTAAATAGCTCTCCATCATCAATTCTGTCATCTCCACTCTTACGGAGACTGGCTCAGTTCTGAAACTAATTTCATCACCATGGAGTGCTCACTTCTCCAGCACAGTCTGCCCAATGCCTTGCCAAAATCAAGATTCACTCCTCTCTGGCATTCCCTCAGCCTATGGGACTAGTGACCATCAAAAAAAAAAAAAAAGGAAACTAATTTATTTGGCAATATTGATTCTTAGAAACCTTATGCTAGTTCCTGGATCCCCTCTAAGTGCTTTCAAATATGTAATAACCTATTCTAGAATTTTGTTAAGGATCAGTCAGTACTAACTTTGCATGTTCATAATTTTGACAACCCATCCTTTCCCTTTCATTGAAAGGCAGGACATCGTCCAGCCTGGTCTGTTCACAACTCCTTCTGGCAGTGGGATGAGGGACACGGAGCTGGCAGGGCAGGGAGGAGGGGCTACATCCAAAAGATGAAACCACCACCTCTAAGACCCTGCATCTGTGAGACTGTCATGGCAGGAGGGGAAACAACCCCCGAGAAGTCAGAAGACCTGGACTGTGTGCGTCCCTTAGGTTCTGATGTGCTCGGGCCAGTAGCTCTGCTTGTAAAGAGAGAAAGGGCCAAGTGTTTCTGGAGACTCTACCCAAATCCTAAGAAAATATAGAACCAACAGTGGTGACAGGTGATTTTTTATTCAAAAGTAGTCAAAACCCAGACCTGGCTGGCCAGATGAGTAGCAAGGGACTCCCCGAAGAGGCGCAGAATGGGAATGGGGAGATGGGAGAAAAAGCACCCCTTTTGTCCCATTTCCCTTACACCCTATCCCCTAAGGGTTAACCCCACACACACACTCCCCTCCTCCCCCGCCCAAACCCCATCTCCCTTTAATCACATCTGATACTGAGCAGCCCAGCAGGGAACAAAGAGACCATTTAGAAAAATGGGGCCAAGAAAGTGACCCCCGCACTCTGGGGCGGCTGCCTGGATGCCAACACAAAGGCGGCATTTCAGAGCTGAAATTTCAGCACCCAACTTGATTAAAGGATTCCACAGGCTTGGAGGAGGGTGGAAAGGGGTGCGAAGTCCACTGCTCCCTGAATTAACTCTTCTCTAGAGCAGCAGACGCCCCTCCCACTCTCACGGATGCTCATCATACCCACCCTGTCCTGGTGCCCCCCCCCCCCCCCCCCCCCCCCCCCCCCCCCCCCCCCCCCGCCATCCCCCCCAGGGCCCTGCCTCTTGCAGAGGACAGGCAAGTCTAGCTCCACCTCCTCCTCCTCCTGGAAGGGGAGCTGGAATGGAATGGAGGTCAAAGCTGGAATATTCAGGGAGCCAATTTTCCCCTCTATATCTGGTGTCAGTATACACCCTCTCCCTGTCCCCGAGGAGGGAGGAGCCAATGTGACTAGTCCTACCTCAGGTTGAGTAAGCAGAGTGGAAGGAAGAGGACTCATTAGAAACTAAGGCAGAGGAAGAGGGACCTCCAGCTCTGACTCAATACCTTGAACCCAGGAGTACCATCATCCCAGCACCTAGCCCAGTCAAGGCCTCGGAGGATCCTGGGCCCACACAGAAGGGAAAGGACATCTTACAGGGCCTGGGAAGAAGAGGGTATGGGTATGGCAGATCAGAGAGGTGGGCCACAGAGGTCAGTGTGTGGGCAGTGGCCTGGGGAGGAGTGGGGACACAGCAGCAGGGGCAGGAGTGGACAGGTGATTGGTCCCTGCTCCAGCTGCTGACTTGCCAGGCAGGGCTCTGCCTGGGGAGGGTGGGAGATCACCGCACCCCCACGCTTCCTGCTGGGGCACTGCTCCTGAAAGGGGATCCGAGCCCACGATAAGAGGCTCGAAGCAGGTCCTTAGGAAACAATGGGTGGCTTGATGAGACCTGCTCTGTGATACTCCTGAGAAGGGAGAAGCCCCTGCAGCCAGTCCCCACTGGAAAGGAAATTGGGGGTTTCCGTGGCAACCAGCTCCCTGGGCACAAAGACTCGTCTGTCTGATGGGAAGGCAGCTGAGGTGTCTCCCCTGCCACAGCCTTTGCTCTGGTGGACAGGGAGATGCGGAGGGATGCAGGGATTCATAAGGGCTAAGGACCCTTGGTGCTTCTTAAAGCGCTGACGGCTACATGGCCACTGGATAGGTGCACACTCTAGGCACAGGGCAGTAACAGGGAAGACGCAGGTGATGGAGTTGGAGACAGCTGGAGGTGGAGGGGTTGGAAAGTTGAATAGTTTATTATTTACAGCTGTCACATAGAGTGAGGATGAAAGTGAGCAGGGGTGAGGTCAGGATGACCCCAGCTCAGTCGGTGATGATGAGCTCGTCTACCCCCCAGTCTTCATAGCTCCCATCAGGCAGGTAGCGGCGAATGATGATGGGGATCTTCCGGGCCCTGTGGCAGGGAGAAGTCACAGAACATGAGGGCTGGTGACCCCGGCTCTGTGGCAGAAGGAACAGATTGTATACAGACTCAAGGAAAGCAAAGTCTCAGCAGCAGCCTTTTGGGACTGATGAGTGTACTTTGCAGGAAAGCAATTACAAGAAAAAGAACGTTTCCGCATCCCAAGAGTGGGACAGAGGGTCTAGATGGGCTCTGCCATCCCATGGCTGCAGGGAGGAGGGGAAGAGTGGCGAGACATTGGTAAGGCCCCCAGCAGCAGGGACAGCCAGGAGAGGTCCACACCTCCCCCTTTGCCTCCTGCTCTTCTCCCCCCACTCCTGGTGGCTATTCCTACAGGCACAAGCACCACCGTCCCCAGCCAGGGAAGTGGGGGTGGGCTGTGCAACAGAGAGCCCCAGAGATGCTTCCCAGGGCTCTGGAGGAGTGAACCATGATCTGGGTGACTTACTTGAGCTCCTTCATGGCGATGAGCAAAGGGTCTGTCTCCCCCTCCAGCTCCACCATCACAGGGGCACACATCCTGTAGGAAGAGGCACAAGTGCTGGGGAGACTGCCAAGTCAGGGAGAAGAGCCAAGCAGGCAGTGAGAGTGGGGCAGCGTCCTGGTCCTCACCTAGGAAGGTCACCTTCTAGTCATGCAGGTGTGGAGGGGAGCAGTGTGCAGGGACACTGCCAGAGACCTCCCCCAGGGCCTATAACAGACTCCTGAGCCCAGCAGCCCCAGAAGAGTGTCCAGGTGGAAAGGGCAGCATGTGCGAAGGCACACCATTCTGACAGCTCCAATCCGATTCACCACAGTGCCCAGCTTACCTCATTTTCCTTCTCTGTCGCGGCAACACTCCCCAGAGGTCCTGCATTTCCAGCCCGGCCCCTTCCCCAGCCTCCACACAGGGGCTTGCAGTCAGGGCGCTCATCTGCTTATAACACTTCATGACTCCTCACCACTACCAGGCCAGAACCCAGTCTGCTCCCTGTTCACCTTTTTAGCACTGTCTCACGCTATTTCCCTAAATATACCCCTCATTCCAGCCATACCAAACTAGTTATGGTTCCCTGGACATACCATGTTGATTCCTTTTTGTGTGCTCTTACAAGTTCTGCCTCTCTCTACAAGCTGGGGAGAGGCTCAAAAGTCTCTCTACCTTGGAAATCATGTGATGCATCTTCAGCACCCCAACTCATTTTGCATATGCTTTTCTTGGCACCAGTCTAACTGGACTGTAACTACTTGTTTAGAAGTTTTCCACACTGGACCATGAGCTCCTGGTTGCCCAGGATGAGAAGTGATTCTCACAGGGGCCCACCCCCTAGCACAACTCTTGGCCCACAAGAGAGGCTCTACAAACAAAGGGATGCCAATTCTAGGGCCACCTCCTCTAGGAAGCCACCCTTGATTATTCCAGCTCAAGTTCACACTAATGGATCCAGAATTACCAGGAAAGCATACAAAAAATACAGGTTCCTGGGTCCTTCTCCTGACCCTCTGAATAGAATCTCTTGTGAAAGGGCCTGAGAATCTGAATTTGCAAAGCTGCCTGGATGATTCTGATAATCAGCTAGACTGAGAGCTACCTGCTTGCAAATTTTATTACTAAATATTCTGATTTCTGTTACTCCCAAAAGCCTGAAAATTTCCCCAGGGCAAAGACCAAGTGTTTAACTTTTCCTATATCCCTTCTCAAGAAGTATTTAAACATCTCCCAAATATAAAGCTTTTAAAAATGTGGCAAAATGCTTTTCCTGATCCATATACGCCTTCTTTCTTTCAAAATATAAATAATTCAAGAGCATTCATTCATCCAGCACCTACTATGTGCACGTGATACACAAAGTCAAAGAGTGTGCCCTCAAGTAATTTGTCTTGCACACAGCCTCTACAAATAAGCAGTCAACCATCCACTTAGGAAGTGGATGTGACAAACATCAGCCACCAGGTGGTGCCAATTAACCAGACAAAAACTTCATCCAAAACCTGTCTAAAAATTGGTTGTTCAGCATCCACCAAGTGCAGGGTCACAGCCTAGTACTAGGTATTAGATATAGTCTGGCTGACAGCCGACAGGGAACCACTGAATGGCATCATATCCTTTCATCAGAAGAAGCACTACAGACTGGACCACGCTGGACCAAGACTTGCACCCTAAGAAAAAGAGGACACATGGACTTATGAGTGGTCTGGACATCAGACTCAAAACCTTTAAGTGCTCCGCACTGCTCACCAAATGAATTCCAATCTTCTGAACTTATCACTCAAGGCACCAGTAACATGTTTTCCAGCCTTGTGCCCCAAGCTACTTGCGATCCCCCACCACAATCACACCTGCCTGCCTCCACTTGGACCTTTCCTTGTGCTGTTTCCTGCACCTGGTTACTCACAAAACCACCTCTCTTTATCTGTCTCCACTGGAGTTCTAATCCTTCACGAGGCTTTCCCAGTCACCCCTGCAATTGCTGCCCTCTTTCCTTTTTTGTATCTTCTGCAAAGCACCACTAGTGTCTGCCTTGGGCTCTGAGTATCTGCACAAGTCCATCTCTCCCACCAGAAAACACCTGGAGGACTGGGGGTCCCATCTTTAATCATCTTCACATGCTCAGCAGGTACTAGCAGTGTCTCAGTGCTGAAAGATCGTTTAACTTGCATATACGCAGTCTATTTGTTTGAAAAATAATTTATGAATTTTTCTTCCTCCTGGGCCATTTTTAGCCTAGATGAGCATGCCCCATAGAAAGCTCTGCGATGATGGCACTGTCCTGTATCGGCGCTATCCGTTACAGTAACCACTAGCCATTATGTGCTTACTGAGCACTTGTAATGTGGCTAGTGAGACAGAAACTGAATTTCTAATTTTATTTAAGCTTACTTAATTTAAATAGCCACATGCAGCTAGTGGCCACCATAATTGATGGTGCAGGCCTGGAGGATCCCGACTCCAGTGGCACCAAAAGATATCATACTGGGCATGGCCCTAATTCCACCCAGAAGAGCAAGCGTTGCAACCACGCTGATGAGAGGTCTGCTACTAAGGAGTGGGTGAGAACAGTGTGGCTCACCCATAAAACCCTTTATCGAAGGAGACACAGTGGTCATCTCTACCCCACAGGACTGGGGGAGATGAAAGTCTGATGCTGTTGGAACATGAGGGAGGAGAATATACAGACAGCATCGCTGCCCCTCCAGCAAGTAGAGTCCACAAATCAGGCCCCAGCTTTTCTTCCCAGCCTAATTTCCACTATTCCTTACTTGAACCATCCCCCTTCTCCAGATACCCACCATTGCCCAATCCAGCCTGTAGGAAGTTTGGGGTAGGGGCTCCTGTCCTCAGCCTCGTGCTTCCCCATGGAGACTTTCCATTAGATTAATGCTAACACTCCTGTCCTCTCTCTGCCCCCTCATTTACTCCTCCAGAAGAAGGAAGAGTAGCTTACCTGACAGGTGAGCCTGGGAGAAAAAAGAGCAGGTATCTGTGGCCCAGCCTCTGTAAGAGTCCCTGCTTTCTCAAAGTCACCTGCAGGCAGAGAGGCTGCTTTCCGGTCTATTCTCCACTATGCCCACGACCTCAGCAGGCCTCTGAAGGCCAGCACTGCCTGTGGCTAACTAGGTGAATCTGCAATCATTGGACATTTGGATCTCCACCTGTTTATTGTCAATCTCCTGCATCTTCTTATTCTTCCAAACTTGGGAGAGAAAGGAAAGGCTACAATGTTTGAATCCCCAGACCACCGCCACCGCTGTGCTGTCCCATCTGACGTGCCCTCTAGCTGGAGGGCCCCCACTCTGCCGGGCTGACCGCAGTCTATCTCACATCAAGAACTACCTTAACCCCTTCCTAACTGGCACACAATGGTCTAGGGCTCTGAATTCACACATTTTGCGCTTCACTAACCTCACAGGTAATCATCTAGTTCTGGTTTTTCATTGTTATTTTTCTCCTGTACCGTTATTTGACTTCTCAGATGTTCCTGTCTTACTTCTATTAGATCACAAGCTCCCTGAGGGCAGGGGTCTAGCACAATGCTTGGCACACAAGGATAGCACTACCTTTGTTTAGAATGTGAAAGCAGGGGGTGTCTGTTTTCAGGTGCCAGACTAGGCAGGATCAGTGGCTCAGGGGCTCAATGTGGCCTGACTGATGGACAAGATAGTGAAGGGACACATATACTCACGCGATCTGGAGAGCTCGGGTGCCCAGCACGCGGGCTCGCTCATACTTGGTCATGTATGGTGTGGTGATTCGCTTCTGGTTGGCCTGCGGTCGCTCTCCAGAGGGGAGTATCTCCACGTTCTCCTGGCCTTCCTGGACGCCAAGACAAAAAAGAGGGAAAATCTCAGAGGGCATTTTTATGGGTTGAGGGAAGGGTGATGATGACACTGCTACCACTACCATTAATGCTTAAAGCATGCCAGGGACCACGCGACTGCTTACTAACACCTCACTGAATCCTCACAATAACCTTATGCAGCAGCGAAAAGTCCCCATTTCAGAGGCCTGGAGTCAGCTAAACTTGGCCAAAGTCTCAGACCCAGTTATAAAAAGGAACTGTGATCAGAATCCCAGAGCCAGCCACCTTATCCAAAAGAGAGAGAGGCAGAAGGCGTGGCAATGGGACAGTCCCAGAATATTGGCCCTAGAAAAGAAGTCCTGAGCACAATGAATCACAATAAGCAGGAAGCTAGGAACAAGCACTCCATCTTTCAAATTAGGGTGACTGAAGCAAAGAGCCAGTGGCTGGAAAAGTCAGGGTGAAGGCAAGAATAGTTATATATTCACATATTTAACAATTACTTAATAAGCATCTGTTTTGTGCCAGACATTGCAATAGGTGCTTGGACAGAAAGCTACGGGAGTTTCTGCTCTCAAAGAATTCAGTCTAGAGGGGGAGACAAAAGAATAAACAGAACAGAGGGTGCTCTGAAGGAATGCGGCATGCAGCATAGTTAACAAAAGAGTGGGAATAGCTCACTTACACTGGGGGTTAGGAAGACTGTCGGGGAGGAGACTTGAACTAATCTAGAAGGATGGGTAGGAGCTGCCAAACCAAGAAGGAAGGGAAGGCCATTCTCAGCAAGCTAAATAACACGTGCAAAGGCACAGAGGAGGAAGAGAACATAATAGGTTTGAACAACTAATGTGGACTATGATTAGAGCAAAAGGTGCATAGAGGGTTTTAGGCAAGAGAATAAATTCTGTGATAAATAATTAAATCAAAAAATATCTATTGAACGCTTACTACAAGTCAGACAGTATTCTAAGCGGTTTAGATAAAGCAGTGAATAAGATAGATAAAAATTATTGCCCCTACAGAGCTTACAGTATAATGAGAAGTGACAGACAATAAACAAAATTAGTAAGTAAAATATGTAAACAGAGTGCTGGGCGCAATGGTGCACGCCTCTAGTCCCAGCTACTTGGGAGGCTAAAGCTGGAGGATTACTTGAGCTCTGGGTTTGAGGTAACATAGTGAAAATCCATCTTTAACCAAAAAAAAAAAAATCATTCTGGATACTCTGTTGAGAATATTCTGTAGGGGCAAGGGCAGAAGCAGAGAGACCAATTAGGAATACCAGTAATAATCAATCTTGTAGGCAGGTTAAGAAAGAGGACTCCGCTGGCAAACACTCAGGCTGCAGAAAAAGAAAAGAAAAAGAAAGAGAACTCTGGAAGAATAGCACACAGCAGAGTCTGGGGTAAGACTAAAGGCAGGAAAACCAGTCACACAATTTCTGCACCAATGTGGATGACAAACAAGCTCTAGGCCAGGCTGAGACACAAGGAGTGGAGAAACAGAGACAGAGCTGAGCCATATCTAGGAGGCAGAATCAATAGACAGGAAAAGGAAGAGATCAGAAGGATGGAGAAGGAGGCTTCTGCTTCAAGTGAACAGGTATCGGAAAGTGCCATGCAGAGGGAGAAAATCCAAAACAAAGACTTCAGCTTCCTAGCCTAAAAAAAAAAATGAGGGATCCCTTTCTCCAAGAGACACAGCATTTCTCCCTTCATCAGTCACACAGGACAGAAGGTCCTACTTTATTCCTGAAGCTAGTAACTCACCCACCTAGTTGCCCAAGCCATAAACCTGAGAGTCATCCTTGTCATCTCCCACTTCCACAGCCCCTATCCAATTCACCAAAATACCTCTTTCATCTGCCTTCTCATCACCTACACTACCAGCACCTACATCCAAGCCATGGGTCTCTCCCCTGGACGGTGGAGAGATTACCTAACTGGTCTCTCTTTCACTCTGGCCCCTCTCCAATTCACTCCTCACTCTTTGAGGCCAGAATGCACTTTCTAAAATGTAAATTGGATCATGCCACTCCCTGGCTCAAAAGTTGTCAGTGGCTTCCCTTTAGGCTACAAAATCCTGCCTGATCTGGGCCCTGCTTACCTCTCCAGCTTGATCCCAGGCCACTCTTCCCTTTGCTACCTAAGGAGCCCCACCCTGCAGAGCACCCGGCACATAATAAACATTCAACACATGTTTGCTGAATGAAGGAGACAGGCTGGTAAAGATGTTTCACCTGTCTGTGAACTAACTGCCTTGGAAGCTGCAGGCTGTGGACTGAGTGGACAAAGGCTTTCAGATCCACCTTGTGCAAGGCTACTCCACTACCCAGGACTGGAACACCGCTCACTCTCACTGGGGATGCTTATGGCAGGGGCTCTGTCCAGGAACAGCAGGCAAATACATTCAGATAATTATCACCTGCTGGGCTATTTGGCAGCCTGGGCTGCAGAGGTGGGACTTTAGACTGAATACTGACCTCCTCGGCATTCTCCAAGTCATCTAAACCTTCATCCTCCTCCACATCATCAAAGTCATCGCCATCAAAACTGTACAAGAAGAAATCCATGAGTTAGAGCATCACTTACTAAAATCAAAGCGACAGAGATCTGTGTCTCACCCGCTATGTAAAAGGAACTCAGTAAATAAATACCTACTTAACAAGTGAATCAAACTTTTGTTCCATTTTACTCCTTCAATCTTTCCCTATCTGGTCCCAAATTTTGCTAGGACTCATTCATCATCACTGCTTCCCTCTCTACTAGATCACTCCCATCAGCATTTAAACACATTGTTATGTCCTCTCTTAAAAAAAACAAAAAAAAACTGCCAGGCGTGGTGGCTCACACCTGTAATCCTAGCACTCTGGGAGGCCGAGGCAGGCAGATCGCTCAAGGTCAGCAGTTCAAAACTAGCCTGAGCGAGACCCCCCGTCTCTACTAAAAATAGAAAGAAAGTAATCGACAAACTAAAAATATATACAGAAAAAATTAGCCGGGCATGGTGGCGCATGCCTGTAGTCCCAGCTACTCGGGAGGCTGAAGCAGTAGGATCGCTTGAGCCCAGGAGACTGAGGTTGCTGTGAGCTAGGCTGACGCCACGGCACTCACTCTAGCCTGGGAAACAAAGTGAGACTCTGTCTCAAAAAAAAACACCTTAAAACCTTCTCTTTCCCTTCCTTCCCACAGCCCTAATTCCACGATCCCCTTTGGTTTTGTTTGTTTGAGACAGGGTTTCACTCTGTTGCCCAGGCTGGAGTGCAGAAGCATCATGGACAGCTCACTGTAACCTCAAACTCCTGGGCTCCAGTAATCCTGCCTCAGCCTCTGTAGCTGGGACTACAGGTATGTGTCACCACACCCTGCTAATTTTTATTTTTTGTAGAGACAGGGTCTCAGTATTTTGCCCATGCTGATTTAGAACTCCAGGCCTCAAGTGATCCTCTGGCCTCAGCCTCCCAGAGTGCTAGGATTACAGGCGTGAGCCACCACACCCAGCCCCATGCTTCCCTTTGGAGCAACATTTATGAAAGAGCTGTCCATCCTCACTGTCTCCAATTCATGTCTTCCCATTCTGCTGCCATATTCTCACTCCAATAAGACTTTTACCCCCACAGATCCATCAAAACCACTCTCTTTAAGATTTTTAATGATCTCCACATTGCTAAATCCAATCGACAATTCTTGTTCTCATTTACCTTGATCAGTGGGCACACTAGGCCACCCCCTCCTGCTCCATTCACTCTCCTCAAGTGATTGCAAGGACATCTCACTCTCTTGGTGTTATTCCCCCACCTCGCTGGCTTCTCCACTTTCCCCCTAAGCACTCAATGTTGGAATGCTCTAACACTGCGTCATCAGTCATCTCTTCTCTACTGACACTCACTCCTCTGGTAATCCCACCTGTGTCTTAGTTTTGACTAATACACTTCTGCTGACAACCCACTCTTTTTTTTTTTTTTTTTTTTTTTTTTTTTTTTTTTTTTACAGACAGGGTTTTTCTATGTTGCCCCAGGCTGGTTCCAAGCAATCATCCCACCTCAGCCTCTCCAGTTACTGGGACTATAAGACTCCTACGTTTTTATCTTAAGAATAGATTTCTCCTCTGACCATATATATCCAATCCACCAGGAAATCTTTTTGGCTGTACTTTTAAACTATTTCCAGAACTCAAAACCACTTTTCACCACCTTTACTGCTATCATCCTAGTTCAAGCCACTGCCTCCTCTCACCTACAAGACTGCAACCCTTCCAGACTTTTTACCACCCGGTGAAACTGCACGGACGCTCCTCTGGATAACTTACACACTACATACTTTTCCTACTACAGAAGCTCACATGACCCGCATTACCCGCTTGCTTGTGGGACTGTCCCCTCCTCTAGAAAGTGAGTGTCTGGAGAGCAGGGGCTATACCTACTTCACCTCAACGTTCCCCTTACAAGTCAGGGACCCGCTCAGTGGAAAGTTTGCTGAAAGACACCCTTTTCATGGAACCTCTCCGGATCCTCGAGCCTGGGCCTGTCTGTGGCCAGCCTCTTGCCCGGGCTACACCCGGGTTCCCCGCCATTCCCTTCTCCAGCGCCGCCGGCCGCCTCCGGACCCCAGTCCCCTCAGACACTGCCCCCGACGCCAGGCTCCTCAGCCGCCTTTGACCCAGGCCCGCCTCGCCCGCCCCTTCCGAGGCTCCCGCAAAGACCACTCCGCTCCCGCACTCACTTGTCCTCGTTGTCTGACATGACACCCCCGCCGTAAGCCCCTGACCCGCGTGGAGACCCACAAACAGCGCGACTCCGCCTGGCGCGGCAACACGGGAAGCCCGCGCCGGCGCCGTGACGCAAAAAAAGTCACTTCCGGGAGGTAGGAGGAAGTGGCAAAGGTGCGCATGCGTGGATCGGCGGGCGCGCGTTACTATGGTAGCCAGAGCCGCTAGCAGTCCAGATCGCGCAGGATTTCTGCAGGTCACTGGCGCGCGTGCCTCGGTAGAGCAGTGGTCACCGTCTCCTGGAGTCCACACGCTGCTGTCTATGGGAAGGGGGCACCCAGGCGGGCTCTTTAGGGTGAGGTTTCAATTTTGGCATATCCGCAGTGGGTACTACTGTGACCATGACTATCTTAAAGCTCCCTTCCTCTGGAGGGGACTTCCTTGCCACGGGCGTATCTACCTGTGTGTCAGGGTGGGAGAATTGGGCACCGTCGCTATATTAACTGGTGGGGTCATGATTCTCTGCGCCCAGATCCCTGCTCCCAGACTTCAGGGGTGTGGGTGTGGGGGAGCAGAGATTGGGGCTGGGAGACGGGGTATGTCATTGCCTCTTTCCCTCCTCAGGGCCCTCCCATGGCTTCACAGGAGAGGGTGGAGACGATGACCAAAGGAACGGGGTTCTGGCGCTGCCCCAAGCCAACCACTTACACCCCCGGGACCTGCGAGTTGCTCAGAGGTCAGTGCGTTAAACTACGCGAGAAGATCGGTGTCCCTTTAACTCAGTTCTCCCACTCATGACCTGTGGCTTAGCAACTGCTATTTCCTTTTACAGATAAGGAGCCTGGGGTTTCAGAAAAGATCAAGGTGCTACAGCTTGCAAGGGGCCAAAAGTCAAAGAAGAAATTTAGAGTAGTTAATTCCTATGTATCCTTTCGATCACACTTGGAACTTTCCCAAGAACACCACCAGAGTCAGACCGACTGTTGTTTGTCCTCACACTGCCAAATACATTTTCCTTCGTCAGGCTTAGCACACCTATAGTCAGACATTTAGTTTAGTGTCCCATCTATCCCTCTAGGTTGTGAATTCCATCATGCAGGGATTGTGCCTGTTTCGGCTCACAGTTGTAGCTCTGGCACCTCACACATGAATGAACAAGTATGAATTGATTCATTTACTCAACAAAAAATTTTAAAGCCTACTGTGTGCTTTAGGCATTGTTTTTTAGGGGCTAGGGATACAGCAGTGCAGAAAAAAAACCCCAAAATTCTTGCTCTCATAGATTTAATATAGTAGAAGGGTAATAAATAAATAAAATATATAAAACTGAGGTAGTGACGAGTGCTATAGAAAGAATGAAGAAGGAAACGTAAAGAGGGCATTCTCAGTGCAGAATGGGCATAGGAGGTAATGCGATTTTAAATTTCAGTAGGGTGAGATGAAGGCATCTGCCTGCAGCCCAAGAGACCTCATAGAATGCTTTATCTTGCAGTGATGATGAAGGAATCCAAACTGACTAACTTCCAGCAGCGCCACATCATGGACACCATGAAAAGTAAGAGGCAGTCCACAGAGGCTTCCTTGGCAGAATTCAGGGTTATATTTTTAATGCTCCTCCATGTTAAGGGACAGAAGACTTCATTTGAAAAAACAAAGACAGGCCAGGCACAGTGGCTCACACCTTTAATCCCAGCACTTTGGGCGGCCAAGGTGGGAGGATAGCTTGAGGCCAGGAGTTTGAGACTAGACTGAGCAAGATATGCTGTCTCTACAAAAAAAAAGAAAAATTAGCTGGGCTGGTGGTGCATGCCTGCAGTCCCCAGCTACTCGGAAGGCTGAGGCAGGAGGATTGCTTGATCCCAGGAGTTTGAGGTTGCAGTGAGCTATGATGATGCCACTGTACTCCAGCCCAGGCAACAGAGCAAGACCCTGACTCAAAAGAAAAAGGGAATCACATTTCTGCTTCTTGCTCCTGGGGCCTTTGCTTCTCTTACTTGGATATGGGTACTAGCACAATAAACCTCCTGCAGTCTGGCTCTAGCCAACCTTCCCAAGGGATCATGGCCCACTTGAGACCTCCTGCCCAGCCAAGAGAGTCTCAACACTGTCATCTCTGCAATCTGTCCCTCCCTGTTACAGACCATATGTGTCCTCCAAAGGAAATATATGTTTCTTATTCATAGTCATATCCACTTACAGCTTAGCTAGCAGAAACAAGGCAATTGGCTGAATTGCAACAGGCAAAGCCTTTCCACAGCTCATAGCTCACCTCTCACCACACATTCCGTTATTTATTTTTAAGGAAAACAAAAAAGTACGGTAGTCCCCCCCAAGCCCTTATCTGTAATTTTTGTGTTTTCAGTTACCCTTGGACAACCTAGGTCTTAAAATAGGTGAGTATAGTACAATAAGATATTTTTGAGAGAGTGAGAGCGCACATTCACGTAAATTTTATTATACTATATTGTTATAATTGTTCTATTTTATTATTAATTGTTGTTAATCTCTTACTGTACCTAATTTATAAGTTAAATTTTATCATAGATATGTAGGTATAGGAAGAAACATAGCACAGGTAGTTGCCCAGGTCATGGACCACTCAACTTACAGCATTCCATACTTACCGACGGGCTCCCAAGGCTCCCCATAAGGATAATTTATAATTAAATAATCAAATTAATAATTCAGGAACTAGTTTCTTGCACACATGTAAACAAACCCACATGGCATAGTCGGTTCATTGGCACAGCATCTTTATGCGGTCAGTTACACACAGCATCACTTTTGTCTTACTTTTTTTTTTCAGACAGTCTCA
>VBSM01003169.1:28979928-28995276 GCA_008086735.1 Cheirogaleus medius | reverse complement strand
AAAAAAAAAAAAAACCTGCAGAGCTGGCTTCCCCACCACTCTGGGGTCTTTTCTCAAATGTTATCCCCTTCATGAGGCCTACCCTGGCTACTCTATTAAAATTGTGAGCCCCGCTGTGACACACCCCATGCTCCAGCCATCTCATGTACTACATGGTATGTGACACTTACTTCATCATCATTCTGTATCCCTCCCCCACCAGGAGGGCAGAACTTTGTCACACTTCCCATTTTCTCCCAGTGTCCAAGGCCTGGCTTGTGGTAGATGCCCAGTGCACATTTGCTGATGCATATAGGAGTGGACAGGTCAAAAAGGTAGACAGGGCCAGATCAAAACAGGGGATGGGCCTGCTCTAAGCTGGGCTTTAGGGCAGTTGGGAGAAGGAGACCACTGACCAGATAGGTCACATACTTGGCTAGCCTGGGGAGGAGCCTCAGGCATGGCCGAGGCAGGGGGACAGACAGCAAGAGGCACCTCCCTGCCCATGGACCAAGCAGACAGTTTTAGGAACCCATCTATAGAAATAAGAGCACCAGTACAGAGATCTGATGTACAAGAATGTTTATTGCAGCATTGTTTGTAGTAGTAAAAAAACAAACAAAAAAGCCTGGAAACAACCTGAATTTCTAAAACTAGGCGGCTAGCTGAATAAATAATATATCCATTCTAAGGACTAGTATATAGCTCTAAAAAATAAGTTAAATATAAATGGATTGATCTAGAAAGATGTCCATGATAAACTGTTAACTGGAGAGTCTGTTATTGAATACATTACAGTATGATCCAGTGTTTGAAAAAAGAATCTTACATGCATATATAAAATATGCACATTTATCTTTGAACATGTTTGTATAAGCATCAAAAAGTAAGAAAAGTGCCCACCAAATTGTTACCACTGCTCATTGTAGGGGGTGGGATTGGAGGGGAGAAGGGAAAACTCTTCTGTGCTATTTTACTTGTTCTAACAGGCAGGTATCACTTCTATTTAAAAAAACAACAACAAAAGCCACTTAGGTCCTTCCATCCCGACTCTTCCCCTCCAGGAGGAGACATTTTGCCTCTACAGTGCAGCCCAACATCCAGCCAGAGGGTCTCGCCTTCCAAGCAGCCAGCCTCGCCCATCTACCTGCCTCCCATCCTGGTGGCCCATTCCCACCTTCGGCCCGCCAGCGTGTGCCAAGCCAACGGAGCCTACAGCAGGGAGCAGTTCAGGCCTCAAGCCACCCGTGAGTGAGACGGCCTCAGCTGGGGCCTCTCACCCATCTCCCTGGGTGGGGACGGGGACAAGCAGCCCCGAGGGCAGGTGTGCAGGTAGCTAACTGTATTCTAAGGCTTTTCATACTCATGTTCTTTAGCCGTGGCACATGTTAGCTTGGGGGTGTTCAGGGTGCAGGGAAACCAATTAGGCAGTCTTCCTTTTTCATTTTCCAGAACACTCATGACTAACTGCATTCTATGAGTCCCTGATGATCCTTTGGTTCTCTTGCCCTCATGTGGCCCTTGAAATTGAGCTCCTCTGCACTCTAGCCCACTTCATGGAGCCATTCGTCCCCTCTTCCCACTTGGCATCGGATGTGACTTTTGGCCCAGACACTCCTAACATCTCCCCGCACGCTCTACGCACAGGTTGCCACTCCAGGCAGCCCTGAGAACCTAGGAGGTTCCTGAGCTTTCTTAGCCCTGCTATGCACCAAAGCAGTGTGTGGGTTGTGACAAAGCCCTTTTCCTGGTTCTTTCAACCACTTCCCGCCTATCTTCACATGACATGCTCAGGTGTACCCAGGGTAGAAGAGGCTGGGGCTGCCCCCACACTTGGAGCAAGCTTGTGCAACTGGGGACACTGACCATGAGGGGGCACCCTCACAACCTACATAGGCCATTTCCGGGCCCTGCAGGAGATCTAGAGAAGGAGAAACAAAGACTCCAAAGTATCTTTGCCACTGGGAAGGACCCAGAGAAGAGGAAAAGAAAGGCCCCTCCTGTGCGACAGGAGGACCAAGCCCCTGAGCTGGACCGGTTTGAAGAGTGTAAGCCACCCAGGGGCCGGTCATGTGGTGGGTGGGGACAACGTGTGGAGGGGCCCAGAACTGGATGGGGGGATCCCTGAGGGCCAGAAGTGAGAAACACCATTGTGACAATAGAGCACTTCCTCTCCCCAAGAGGGGCATCTGCTGCCCCACACCCCTCACAGAGCCTGGCGGCCCCCACCGCCCCATGTGCTGACGGCCTTCTCCACTGTCCAGTGGTGAAGGAAATCCAGGACAGGAGAGACTTCCTGGCTGACATGGAGGCCCTGGGACAGGGCAAGCAGTACCGAGGAATCATCCTTGCAGAAATCTCCCAGGTAGAAAAAGCCACCAGGGAAGTGGGAAGGGAAGAGCCCACCATGAGTGTGAGTAGAAGTCAAGGGCCAGCCATGGCGGTGGGGTTCAGGAGTCAAGCTCTAGCTCACATCTGTGACAGCTCCTCGGGTTTCTGCCCCTGATACCAGTTTCCCCTGGTGCCCTTTGCAGAAACTACGGGAGATGGAAGACATTGACCACAAGCGGAGTGAGGAACTTAGGAAGGCTCTTGCCACCTCTTAATCTGCCTCCAGGGACAGGGGCAGGGGAGCCCAACCTTGAGCCCACCCCTTTGCCAAGCAGGGTTGTCCCCAGGCCAGCCCAGCCACGTGAAATGGTCGCATAGCACTGCCATAGCCTGCGGTACCCCGGCGCACACACAGCAGCCTAGCCCTGCCCACGGAGGTCAGCTGTTGGAGCCCCCGAGACCCACAGTCACAGACTCAGACTTTGAGTCTTTTTTAAAGGAAAGAGTCCCATCCCATCCACTGTGAAACCAAGGCCCGATCCCCCACCTCAGACCTGTGTCTGAAGGCATCCACCAGGCCCTCCCGCCACCTCCAGCCTGTGTGTCTTGCTCATTTAGTTTTCTGATCTTAGGAATGATTTCAATTCCTTTCTTCCAACCTGTCTCAGGATCTACTTATATTTGACTTCTTACCACGTTTGGCAAATGTTCAACCACAATGATTAACTATCAATAAACCACATTTAACATGGGTCATTACACGTACTATTTTGTTTTCAGAGGGATAAGGCTTATTTGTCCAAGGAGTTAGAATTTGTCAAGCACAGGTGGCTTCTAGCTACTCTTTGCATATTTCAAGTGGAAATGGGAACCACTGCTCTTGAGTGCCCCCCGGCTGGGCACTGTGAAGGTGCTGAATTTCACTCTCAAATTATCTCAATAAACTTCCAGGATGGCTCAATATCCCTCTGTGAAAACTAAGGCTCACCAAGATACTCCAACCAAGGGCATTTAACTAGCAAGTAGTCTACTCAGGATTATGGTTAGCTTTATGTATTTCCACTAAACCCATGACCCAAGGGAAGAAGCACAAAGGGTGGGAGGAAGAACAAAGGATCCAGACAGAAAGAGCCCTGGCTTTGGAGTTCCAAGCCCATCATGTGCCGTGTGACCTTGGGCAAAACCAACAGCCTCAGTGCCCGTTTGCCCATCTGTGTGGCCCTTGAAGAGTCACCTGACAAGGTGAGCAGCCCCCACCCTGGCTTGGTGCACAGTTCACTGGTCCTCTTCCCTCTGGCCTCTGGCACCCATGAGCCTTCTCCAGTGTTCCAGCATTTTCCTATCTCTATACATCACCAAAATATTTTGAAACCAAGCCTGTCTCTTGTACCTGGAGAGTCACAGAATCCTATCAGGTCACATGACCCAAGTTTTGGTTTGCAGAATAAACACGGCCCTGTAAGTGGAGAGGCCCAGATCAAGGGTGGCTCAGGGATGTGGCACGGGAAGCCTGTGCCCACACATCCTTGGGAACCTGAGGGCAGAGGGTACGATACGATGGGAACAGCTGTCCTCTACCTTGAAGATCCCACCACGTGGCAGCAAAATGGACAACCCCAGGACAAATTTTGCGTAACCTTGACAACATGGTATCTGCCTATTCTTGTTAAATTCAAATTATTTGTCAACATTGACAAATTACACACAAAAGCTGGATTTCCAGCTTCTTATGAAAAATGGCAAACATTGGGCAACACTGGGCCCACATTCATTTCCAGAGGTTACCACTGACTTGAGTGAGGGAGACTGTCCCCTTGAGCTGTGGCAGACACTCCAGTTCACCCCTGCCCCAACCACCTTGTCTCCGAACACGGAAACAGCCTGTCGGAGCCACCCCTCAGGTTACACCTGGCCCGGTTCACATATGTTACCTGCCTGGCCCCAGAAAGGCCTTGGCGTTGGTGGCCCCAGCTCCAGGTCAGCAGGTGTGTTTGGAAGGAGGCCGCCAGGGGCTGCACAGGCGCCCTGCAGAGGAAGATGCTGCCGCCCAGTGGCAGGCAGTGAGGGTCAAGGTCCCTCTCGGAGGACAGCCCCAACATGGGCCTGGGCCCTCTGGGCACCCAGAGATGCCTGGCCACGAGGCATGGCCGAGGCAGGCAGGAAGGCAGATGTGGCCGTGGCCTGAGGCTACAGGGCACTGGCAGCTGAGGTCGTCTCCGTTTATTGTTGGTGAGGAAAATCCTCGCCAGTTAATACAGTGTGATCTTTTCCCAGAGGTGTGTTCAGGGAAGGAGGCCTAGAGGCGTCCCAGAGATAGCTTATAGCAACAGTGCTTTGACAAAGGGCTGCCGGGCACATTCCCTGGGGAAAAGGGGGTTGTCCCCATCACTCCTCTCCTACAGCCATCCCAGTGGGGCGAGTGGCTGTCAGTCCTCAGGTGGGAATGCGTTGGGGAGCGAGACGGACTAGTGGTGACCACAAATGGTCACGGGCCCCACCCCCTGGCCCTGGGGTGGAGGAGGAAGCCTACATTAGGGGTCAGACTACGAGTTAAAGAACCAGGATTAGCACCGTGCCTAGGCTGATGATCAGGGACCAGACGGGAGTCCTGCAGGCACCACCTGCCCCAGCACGCCGTCACAGCCCTGGGAGGTGAGGTTCCCCAGGCAATGAGGGGACATGAGGGAAGTGCCCCTAGGACTCTGAGGAAGAGAGGGAGGGCACGGATTTGCCCTTGAGGGCCATGGCATCTGACAGCATAGACCACTCAGCAGGGAACCCAAACTTAGAGACACTTCACAAATAGAGCTCCTGAGTGAGGAGACCCTGGGATTCAGGGGCGCCCGCACGGGACAGGAAGACAGAGACTCAGAGCCAGGGCTGGGGCAGGAGGAAGCCAGTGTCGCCGAGCCCTGCTTGCTGGCCTGCCAAGAGGAGCAGAACCCCGGAGGCGGGAGACCCAGGCCAGAGGTCTCCACGAGCAGAACTCTGACAGCCAAGAATCCCATCTGGATGTGGCACAGAGGGAGGAGGGACCAAGCAGCCGCCCCATCATAGCAGGGGCTAGGCAGGACGAGGGGGCGGACGTGCTCGGCCGCTGCTCCTCCCTGGACACTGGGACCCCGTTTGCCACTCAGGCCAGTCCCAGCATCAGGAGTCATTAGAATCAGACAGGAAGGGGTGAGTCACAGCTGCCTGGGGCTCAGAGAGGAGGGAAGAGGATTCTTTGGCCCAGCCTAGCTGGAGGACCCTGAGGAGGGAGAGGCTGTCACCCAGAGGCTGCCTTCCCTTAAGTCGCCTTTCCTCTGCACTGATCTGAGGGAGGTGGGTGACCCCCTCCGGCAGAGCACAACCCAGGTGCTGGTCCAGGAGCGGTGGCAGTCCCTGGCTGGCTTCCCTCGCTGTTAGCTCTTGTCCCCGTGAGACTTGCTCTTGGTATCACGCTTGTTTCCTAGCAGTTTCAGCACCTTCATGGTCTTGAACTTTCCCTTCTTCTTGCCCTCGGGTTCAGCCTCCTTCTGGAACTCTGCAGCAGAGAAAGGGGAGCACTTAACAAAGTGGGGGGGCCGGGGGCAGTGACGCAGGCCTGGGCGTGTGGCCAGCAGGGGCCTGGCCCGGCCCCACACCTCCCGTGTGGAACCCTGGACAAGTCACTTCAGCTTTCCCAGCCTCTTTTTCTTCATCTAGAAGATGGGACCCTACCCTCTCCCAGGGTTTTGGCAAGGACCAGGAGATAAACACACACGAGAGCAACCTGGCGACTCTGGAGCCTGGCAGACATTTGTCTACAAAAGACCCAATTCACGGAGGCTAGTGCTCACAGCTCTGTGGGTCACAAAGCAAATGCTAACTGTCAGAGCTAAAAGAAACCTCAGAAATCCTCTGCCCAAGCCCATAATTTCATAGACAACGGAAATGTGGGCCTTCGAAATGGACTGATACCAACTGAGCTCTTTGGAGGGCTAGGCCCTGGGCTAAGTGCTTTCCAGGTTACCTCGGTAACCCTCAGTACATGCCTGGGAGGAGGCCAGTGTCACCCCCATTCTGCAGATATAGGGTGAGACTGGAGTGGTGGAGCGGCTGGCTCAAGTCACCCAGCTAATAAGTACCAGAGGTGGGACTAGAACCTCACAGTCTGACTCTGGCCTGAATCAAGACTTAACCACAAGGCCACAAAGTGAGTCACTGGTGGAACCAAGATCAAAACTCAGATCCCCTGACTCACAGTCCAGGGCTCTTGTAACTGTTCCAGGCACCATCTGATCCCCACGGACGCCACCCAAACCAGCTGCAGCCCTCAAGGAGGAACGCACAGCTTAAGGTGAACCCACCCTGGGAAAATGTCCCCCATATGCCACAGTCCTGCCTGTGGGATCCGGGCAGCCCATGGCCTTCCTCCAAGCCCAGGCCACAGCCTTCCTGGCCACACACGGCCTCCCCAGCAAAACAGAGGCTGGAAGTGTGTGCACAGCCACCCCTGCAGCGCCTGCTCCTGCCTCCCCCTCAACCTGCCCGCCCTTCCGTCCCTGAGGCTGCAGTTCAAGTTTCAGGGAGACCAGAACTCCCAGGCACCAGCCTTATCCCCAGGAGGGGCCTCACCTTTCTTCCTGATCATAGCTTCCAACATCTTGTCTTCCTCTTCTTCCCTGAAGAGAGAAAGGGAAGCTGAGCGTCCCACAGGGAGAAGGAGCAGATGATCTCAGTCCCTCCCAGCCTCCGAGTCTACACTCGGCTGAGCAAGGGTACATGGGGATCGCCGGCCGGAGGGCAGGGCCGGCTGGGCCCTGGCGTGTGAGGCTGTGACTCGGGCTCTGCCAGGGAGCTGCCCCACCCGTGGGGCCCTAGGCATGGCCTCCCCCAGGAGTTCCCTAGCCAGGAGTCCCTCCCTTAGCCATGTCACCTCTGCCGGTCCTCGTCCAGGCAGTTGATGATGGCGTTGCGCTGCTCGATGAGGGTCACAAGCTCCTGCATCAGCACCTTCTCCCGGCCCCGGTCCTCCTCTGTCCAGTCCTTTTCTGCTCAGGGAGAAAAGGTGGGGGCGTGAGTGGGGGGAAACCCCGCGCCCCCGGCCGGCTGCCAGGGGCCACTGCCTAAGTGCTACGGCCGCTGAGGGCCAGCCCCACACTGGACATCAAGAGTACAGGAAGGAGGGGCCGTTTCCGCAAGTTCCTGGGGAAACAAAGGTTGTGACTGAAGAGACCGAGGTACAGGGCTGCCCACCCAAAGCCCTGCAAGGGCCCCTTGCACAGCACAAGCCTGAGCGTCCTGCTCGTGGTCACTCATCTACTCAATGAATGTTCACCAGGTGGCTTCTCGCAGGAGGCAGGATTTGAGTGGGCCGGAGTGAGACACAGGTAGGGAGACAACAGGGAACCCGAGGGGTCCTCATGCAGGAGAAGCAACGTGACCCAAGTGGCATACTGGGACATTTCATCCAAGGCCACAAAGGAGAGTAGACTAGAGGGGACGCTGGGGACAAGGAACCTCTGATGCCAGGCATACCTGCTGCCCCTTGGGCCTCCTCTCCCCTCAAAACCCCAGCCATCCCACAGGACCACCCTCAGGGGCCCACCTGGGCCTTGGTATTCCCTCCTCCCCCACCCACCCTGCAGGCCCCAGGGAGGGGTGCCCACACTTGGCCTTCAGTCCACAACAGCTGCTGCCACAGGCCTCCCCCCTCGGAATAAATATCCTGAGGCCCCCTCAGGCACTGTCACATTCCCCTACCGCCTCACCCTGCCAATATTCAGAAGCAGGTGACCCAGCCCAGTTTTGGGGATAGGGCAAAGCCTCAGAGTCAGCATCGAAGTTCAGATCCCATTCTGCCACTTCTCAAATCTGGGACCTGGGTAAGTTATCTCCACACTCTATATGTGGGGAAACTGAGGCTCAGGGAAGTGAAGTTCTTGACCAGCGTCACACAACAAAGGTGGAGCCAGTATTTGAACCCGAGTAGCCTGACACCCCCAATTGATGGTCCTTATGGTATACTGGACTCAAGACCTTATAAACCAGCCTCACCCTCCAAAGGCAACATCCAGGAGAGGCTGACAAGCCCAGGTGTGCAGCCACCACACAGGGCGGGAGAAGCCACAGCAAGCCCAGGTCCAGGTAGAGGCGCTGTGCCCACTCTGGCCACAGGGTGTCGCTGTGGCGCCCTCTGAGTGGTGGCCGCGCCCAGCCTCCTGGAGGTCTGGAGTGACTCACAGATGGCAGCAGAAGCCAGGAACATTCTGTGGCTTCCCCAGGGACGCTCCAGCCTCCCAGTCAGTGGAGAGGCAGGACCACCGTCCCAGCAGGTAGGAGGAGCCAAGTGTGCAGGGACAAGCCCAGGCCAGAGACACAGACATAAGCCCAGCTCCGTCACAAGTGGGCATGTCCCTCAACCTCCCTAGCTTCCCTTTCCTCATCTGTGAAGTGGGAACAATGGCCCAGGGTGGGCACCATGCCTGGGCCGCAGAAAAGTGGTCAAAAGCCCTGGCTCCCAGCTCTGGACTCTCCACAGTCCGTGGTCTCC
The DNA here is from genome assembly GCA_008086735.1 of Cheirogaleus medius. NCBI lineage: Eukaryota > Metazoa > Chordata > Mammalia > Primates > Cheirogaleidae > Cheirogaleus > Cheirogaleus medius. The sequence goes on along the minus strand of VBSM01003169.1, from coordinate 28,986,449 downwards.
GTCTGCAGCTGCGGGTCACTGCATGTCATGGCCACAGGACACAGAAGGGGCCTCCCTCACCAAACCCCAACTCAGCCACACAAAAAGCACCCGCATCTCAGAGGGTACAGAGAGTTTCTATACCCGCCATCTCCTGGCCCCAAGAATACCCTACGAGGTGGGTGGGTACCTTCCATCCTGTCTAGCGCTTGAAGCCACTGAGGCTCAGTGAGGCTAAGAAACCTGCCGAGGTCACACAGCAAGTAAGTGGTGTAACACAGGACCGCCTGACCCCACGCCCAAATCGGGCCGGGCTGGCCCTGGGCCTGGCATTCACCAAGAGCCCTTCATGCCTGACACCGCGGATGTCCACAGCCCCACGCTGTCCATACGGTTCCCTCTCCTGCTGCGGCTCTGGCCTTGCTCACCACCTGTGACAGTCTCTCCCATCCTCAGTGCCCCAGACGGTCCCTCCCGCCTCCCCCTCCCCCACCCTGTCACCAGTCTGCCTGTGCACCCCCCACCAAGGTTCTGGCCATCCACTCCCCGCCCGCAGGGGAAGAAGCAGGCCCACTCTGCCATGTCCCCTGGCCCCTCGCCCCGGGGCCGGTGCCATGGAGAGCGGGTGGCCGTGCTCACCTGGCTTGTTGAGCAGGCACCGGAGCTCGTACTCGACGTCGGCCTGGCGCTGCTCCAGGCTCTGCTGCTTGAAGCTGGGGGCGGGAACGAGGCGACTACTGACAATTCCGCCCTGTGCGGTATGATGGGGGAGGGCGAGGGCGCTCGGTGCTAAGCTCTACACATTCTGGGAGGGAGCTAGGGCCAAGGGCGTGGGGGGACTCACACATAGATGAGCTCAGACTCCCGCCGCACCAGCAGGTGCTTCTCATGGATGAGCTTGAACCAGTCCACCAGCATGTCGTCCTCACGGCCCTCTGGAAGCCAGACAGTCGCTGAGGCCGGGGCTGGCAGCCACTCCGGGCTCAGCTCCCCAAGAACAGAGGCTCCCGCCCCAGCCCCGACCGCCAGCTCCCGCACCATTCGCGCCACCACGCAGCTTCTCCTCCAGCAGGACCCCACGGTGCTCCAGGGCATCCAGCTGGCGCTCAATGGTGTCCATCTCTCCGTGGATGTCCTCCTCGGGGATGTACTGGTCAGCCTGGACCTGCCCAACAGCACCCTGGTCATCCAAAGGACGGCTGACTCCTCCCCCTGCCTGTCCCCCTCTGGCTCAGGCTGCTGCCAGGAGCTCTGTCCCTTTATGTCCCTTATTCTGGCCAGCACTGGCCCCTGCAGGCTCCAGGGGCCCCGGCCCTGTCCCCCATGCCAGCGTGGTAGAAAGGCAGGGTCCCAGTGTAGAGAAGGGGTCGGTGTGGGGACAGCCACAGCATGCCACTGGTCCCAGTGTGGACAGACACAGCAGAGGGAGGTACAACTTCCCCCCTTCATGGAAACGCCTCCCTTTCTCTGCCACTCCAAGAAGGATATCACAATGTCAGTGAGAGTAACCCTATCACAGAGATAAACTTGAGAACACTCTAATCAGTTTAAGTAGCAGCATATCTTATAAGTGCTTTGATACTTGAACTATTGTTAGTAACAGATTAAACGCACACATAATACTCTAGGTTGCAAAGGGCTAATCTGTTCTAAATCCCCCTGCCTGCAAGTCAGACTTTCCATCTTGGCCACCCACGATCCCCCTCTTGAACATCTGAGGGCAGCTGCCCAGACACCCCGCCTCCCCAAGAGTCCCATGGGAAACTGAGGGGAGGGTGCAGGGCCACAGCCAGCCAGGTCTCTGGGGCCCCCAGCTGCTACCTTGCGTTTGATCAGAGGAAATCCGTGTCCTGGGGCAGGTGGCCGTACTGGCTTGGATCCCTTGGTGGCCTTCTTTGTGGTTGGGGAGGCTGTGGGTGATGGCTTCCGATTAAAAGGATTCTCCTTGCAGGAAGACTAAAGGCAGGGAGACAGGACAGAGAATGAGTCTGGGAAGGGGACAGCTGAGACCCCAACGGGCCAGGACCCCTGGGGCGGGAGGGCCCAGGCAAAAAGAGAGTCTCCCCGAATCCAGTCTCTGCTGCACTCAGTCATTCAACAAACCTTTCCAGAATACCTCCCACGTGTCAGCTGCCGTGTGGGCTGCGTTTTACACATTCTTGTTTAATGCTCACAGCCGCTCTGCAAGCGGGTGCTGGCGTGCCCACTTCACAGCTGCCTCAACTCCAGTTCAGAGAGGGGAAGTTATTTGCTCAAGGCCACACACTTCCCAAGCGCCCAAGCTAAGGTGAGACCTTCTGCGTCAGGGCTGGGCAGCCACCCAGCATTGAGTGGCATGGTCAGAACGGGGGGCTCAGGGGAGGACAGGGCCACAGTAGCTCGTTCAGGCCACATAGCCACCTTCTCCCCAGTGGGAACTCTGAGGCTCAGAGATGTGAAGCTGCTCACCAGGGTCACCCGGCCAGGAGTGCAGAAGCAGGACCCCCTCTGGCCAGCAGATGAAGGAGGAGGGTAGCTCCTCCCTGCCAGAGAAAGCCCCCACCCTCTGCTGCCCAGCCCACCCCCCTGCGCCCAGAGCCCAGGCTCTGCGTCCTTCCATCGCTCTGGGAGACCGCTGTCCCCTCTGAGGGCAGCACAGCCGGGTGGCCCCACCACGTGGGCCACGTCAGTGTTTCCCAGCCACTCTCCCCAGCTCATCAGAAGCAAGCGTCATCGTGGGTCCCTTACAGAGGCCCCACCTGAGGTCCACAGTGTTCTGAGTGCCAACCCAGCTTTCTCCCCATGGCTGGGTGGCCACACCAGCTCAGGAAGCATCTTTCAAGGTGGGGGCTGCTCTGAGATTTCTGCAGCACGGGCAGTACTGCGACCCACGTCCGGGGCTGGCAGGGAGGCAGATGTTGGCTCCCACAGGGCAGCACCGCCCAGCGGGCCAGGAAGGCCACCTAAGACCCATCTCCTGCCCCCACTGCCTAATCCTGGGGTGAGGGTGCATGGGGGCCCCCCAGAAGGAAGCACACTTGGGGTTCTGCCCCCTCCCTCCACAGACACACCCAAGGGCCCCAGCAGAGCCAAAGAGCACAAAGCCTCTCTGCCCCGCAAGGGTTTTCAGCCTTTTCTCAGCCACAGAACTCCCTCAGACCCCTCTCTCGCACGGCCCCAGGACAGGAGACGGTGTCTGAATCCAAGGTTGATCCACCCCCCTCCAAGGAACCCAGAGGGTCTTCAGAACAATCCTGAAACTTGGTGCTGCCCAGGCCTTCACTAGCAATGGGAGCCCACGGCCCAAAGAAGGGCAGGGCCTTCTTACAGTCACCCAACAGAGGGGGCGCATAGCTAGAATTAGCACCCAGGAGGCTGTTGGCCAGGCCAGGGAAGGTTAAATAACGTCTGAAAGGCACAAGGGGCAGATTAGCAATTGTCCGGCCACGACTACAGCCGCCCCACTGAGCTGCCATCCTCCACCTGGCGCTGGACAAGCTTTGGCACTCAGGGCTGCAGAGCGTGGGGCCGTCCAGAGGGCTATGGCTGCGAGAGAGGCCCCTCTTGCACCGGGTGCCCAAAGGAATGTCCTGACCCCCGGAGACCCCGGGGTTCTGGGCGTGGAGCTGAGAAACAAGTGGGCCAACGGTTCACAAAGAATCTGAACAGGAGCTGCCTGGGATAGGCACCCAGCCAGACCCTCCTCACGCCCACTTCTCCTCTGCAAGGAGACAGCACCAGCAAGGGCTTAGGAGGGACCCGGCTAGGGGAGCCTGAGGACAGGGCTGGGTCTGGTGTCCCCTGCAAACACCCCCCACCCACGGCACTCAACAGAAGCACCCAGTAAAGGTATGTGTCCTGGGCCCTTCTGCCTGTTGGGGGCTGAGCCCCTGCCCACTACAAACTCTGCATGCAGTGGCACGGTCACTTCAGCACCTCTCCCTGACCTGGCCATGAGCGCCTCGAGGACAGGGGCCACCACGTCTGCATGGCCTCTGGAGCCCAGGCGGCCCCCACACAGGCACACAGGAGGTGCTCGGGGAACACCGGCTGCCCGGTCTATGACGGGGAGGCCGAGGTCTCTAGATAAGGGAGTCATCCCCTCCTTCCTGTCCCTCTGCGCTCTACCCCAGATCACCTTCTAGAACAATTGTTACCCCTGTCTCGCTGAGCAGACTGTGAGCCGCCGGAGGGCAAGGACAGGGTCTTAATGCAACTGTGCCCAAGGTCTGGCAGCAACAGAGCCTGACTGAACGGAAGGGTGGACAGAGAATGCGGGATGAATGGTGGCTGGTGAATGGATCCCAAAAGGGCCAGTGCAGGGGACAGGCAGGTAAACAGGACACCGAGGGCCAAGTGGTGGGCAGCTGGACAGATGGGTGGGAGCTCCGGCAGGTGGGGGCAATACGGATAGACAGGTGGATGTGTGCCCCCTGAACAGACTGCGGAATAGGCAGACGGACATAGTCAAGGCCACTCAAGAAATCAGGGGCAAGCAGAGATGGAAGGCCCTGGACATCCCTGTCCCGAGACGAGTCGCACATCCACCAGAGACAACACAGCTTCCGGGGAGGGGGAGGGGCACTCACCTTGAGCTGCAGCTGTGGGGACGAGGTTGCAGGGGGAGGTGCAGGGCACTTGTCCCCAACTAACAAGAGAGGAGTTGCGGTGGCACCACTGCAGGGCTTGGCCGGCGGGGGGGCTGGGCTGCCGCTGGTCTTGGGGGCGAGGCCAGGGCTGGCTTGAGGCGTCTGCGCCACAGTGGGCGGCACCAGCTCCCCAGAGGAGGACAGGGAGGAGTCGGCAGAGAGGCTGGCAGAGTTTCCGGGGGTGCCAGGGGCATGGACGGCAGGCTCTGAGGAGCTCTTGGGGACAGCTGGCGGCTCCAGAATTTCCCCGCCAGCAGTCTGGCTGGAGCTCTCCGAGGACAGGCTCTCCACACTTAGGGCTGGCGACGGCATGGCCGAGGGTGGCTCCGAGTGCGAGAGGCGGGAGGCGTGGAGAGCTGTACAAATGAGCAAGTGGGCACATCATGAGGGGGCACAATCAGGGCTTCCAGCCTCACCTAACATTCTCCACTCTCGACAGAGCCACGGTAGCCCTGAAAGCCCACGCCCCCCACGTCTAGATGGGGCAAAGGCCAGGGAACAGTGAACACACGGCAGGACCAAAGGCACGAGAAGCAGCCAATCACCCGAGCTCGTCCCACACTCCTCTGTTCTGCCTGATGCCTGGTGGCACATCTGCGGTCCTCACTCCTTCAACCAGCAGGGCTGCTGCCTCCACTTCCCCACAAGCCCCGTGGCACCCCCATGCCTGAGCGTACCCCAAGGCAAAGCCACCGGGGCAGGGATGGTGGGACTCTGGCACATGGAAGGCCAGGGGAAGCGAGGCGGCCTCTCCTCTGCTTCTGACCTGCAGGGCAGAGGTGGGAGGAGCAGGCAGCCCTCACAGCAGTCGGCTGTGCGCCAGGCACTGCCGGGCACCAATTTATCTCCCCGCGGATGACGGATGTGATGCTTCCAAGTAGGTCATCTGCATTTTCCCGATGAGGCAACAGGCTCAGAGAGAAGGCACTTGCCCCAGCAGGGGCTGGGGTTGAACCCAGCAGTGTCTGACTCCAGGGCTCATGCCCCCGCACTGCACCCCGAAACTGCCCACCACCTCCACTCAAACAGGCCAAGCTCAGTTAGGGGGTCTCAGGGTTCCACTCGGACCATCTATCTGGTCATCTCCAGTAGGCTTTTGGCCCCACTGTCTGAGGGGGTCCCGCTAGGCTGTTGCAGGCAGCCAGACCCCAGCCGTGGTGGAAGGTGAGCAAGCCCAGGGCATGAGAAGACTGGGAGAAGGTGAAGGCCACACACCACAGCGAGCCTGGGCGAGGAATCCTGAGCGCAAGGGCACGGCGCCCGGAGATGGCCCACCACCATTTCATAGATGCGCAGACTGAGGAAGCTCAGGGAGAGAACAGCTCAAAGTCACTATACACACAGCCAGGTGAGAGCCCATGTCACTCGGCAACTGCAGCGACAGTGACCAGTGACGGGGTCGGGCAGGATCAGAGCTGGCCCCTAGCATGTGCTTCCCGTGAGCCCCACGCTGCCCTCTGCTAAGCCCTGCACTGGATAACACATCTAATTAGCACAACAGGATGGTGAAAAGGACAGAATCGAGCCAGGCTGTGTGGGTTCGAATCCTGCCTCCACTGCTTAGGCACTGTGAGGCCTCAGGCAAATGACTTAGCCTCTCTGTGCCTAAATGCCCTCACCTGCAAAGTGATGACACTCACAGGTTTGCTCTAGGATTAAATGGCCTGGCCTAGAGAGACCTGCCGCACGACACCCCGTCTAGTCCTGGGCTGACCCAGGTGACCCCCCGAGTTCCGCCTTTCACAGGGCTCAAGGACAGGCACTCACCAAGCGGAGACGCATTGGGTGCGCGGGGGGCGGGGCGCTTCTTTGTCTTGGGGCTGCTGGTGGGGGTGATGCCGTACCAGGGGTGTAGGGACTTAGGTGTGGACTCCGGGTGGGCCGGGGCAGGGTTGGTGACCAGACCAGGTGCAG
>VBSM01003169.1:28961335-28973796 GCA_008086735.1 Cheirogaleus medius | reverse complement strand
GGGGGAGGGGGGTATGGGCAATATACGTAACCGTAATATTTGTACCCCCATAATGTGCTGAAATAAATAAATAAAAAAGAAGATGTGCGGGAAAGAATCTGCCTAGGGGTAGGGAGGGGCACAGAATAAGGTGTTTGGGGCAGGAGGATCAGCAACGAGAAAGGCTTAGCAGTGAAGGGATAAGATGAATTTAAAGAAGACAGGAAATTCAACATCACTATGGTTGGTGCAGGGAGTGGCCCCAGGGAAGTGAGGAGAGGCCCTCAGAGGCCACACTGAGAAGCTGGACTTCACCCTGACAGTGCCGGTCCCCACCACCTGTGGGCAGCTGCCCCTCGTGTGCTTCCTTCACTCGCACCCTGGCTCCCCACCAGGCTTCGGCTCCTCCAGGGCAGGGGTCAGCCTGATGCACCCAGGGTCGCTGGAACCCACTAAGCATGGCACCAACTGAACACTCAGCACGGTGCTGGGGCAGGCTCTGAAGTCACCCAGTCCAGTAAAAGTCAAGCCTGGTCTCAATCACCCTGAAACGCCTCCACTCTCCCAGAAAGTACAGTACGGGACCGGCTGGGGCGGCCCAACAGCCAGATTTGCCTCCAGAGTTGGAACACATCGCTGTTTCCTTTGCTTGAGCAGCAGATGGGATAAACATGGTGTGCATTTAGAGGCTAAGCTGTACGAAAAGCACAAACTGTACCTTTATCAACAAGAATCCCCGAGGCAAGGCGGGTGCTCCCACCCAAGCACAGCATGTGGACTGGGCCCACCAGGGTGCGAGGCACCACCAACAGCCACCCCACCCACCCACCCCGAAGGTCCCAGAGAAGAGCTTAGAGAGAGTTAGGTTTGGCCACAGGGAAGCCTCTGGGAGCTAAGGCTGAATTGTGATGCTGAGTCAGCGCTGAACCCTCGTCCATGGAGTAAGAAGTAACGTGAACACTAAGGCTGAATCCCAAATGCAGGCCAGACACGGTCCTACACATTTCCTTGTTTACTCCTCACATTAACCCTGGGAGGTGGGGCACTGATCTTTTCCCCACTACAAAAGGGAAACTGAGGCAGGCAGATTAAGTAACTGGCCCATGGACACCCAGAGAGTCAATGGCAGAGCAAAAACTTTAAGTCTGTGCTCTTAACTCCCACCCTAGACTGGTTTTCACCAAACACTCCAGGGTCTAGAAATACTTTCATTTTGATTTCTATTAAAATACACATAATGCTATCTGTTCAATGATAGTATTAATCCCTAGTGTTACATCAGGGGGAAGGGGAATAACAGATTATTTTAATTTTTATGCTTTTGCTATATTCTAAATTTTCTACATTAAACATGTGTTACTTTTAGTAAAAAAGAAACCCAACTTCATAAAATACTTTTTTTAAAAGAAATGAGGTAGGCCAGGCACAGTGGCTCATATCCATAATCCTAACACTCTGGGAGGCCGAGGTGGGAGGATTGCCTGAGTTCAGGAGATAGAGACCAGCTTGAGCAAGAGCGAGACCCCATCTCTACTAAAAATAGAAAAAATTAGAAAAAGCATGGTGGTTCACGCCTATAGTCCCAGCTACTCAGGAGGCTGAGGCAAGAGGATTGCTTGAGCCCAGGAGTTTGAGGTTGCTGTGAGCTATGGTGATGCCACTGCACTCTAGCCTGGGCAACAGAGTGAGACTCCGTCTCAAAAATAAATAAATAAATAAATAAATAAAAAGAAGAAATGGGCTGGGAGTGTCGGGATGGAGAGTAGAGGCAAGAGTCGGACTGAAACGGGGTCTACTCAGGACCTATGGACAGCAGTGACCCAATGCAGGATTCAGGACACCTGGATTCTCATCCTAGCTGCTCAGATTTTCTGCTGTGTGATCTCGAGCTCCTTGCTTCCCCTCTCTGGGCCTGGTCGAAGGGGCGACCCCACTGCCCCCAGGAGAGGTTCCTGCATGGGGATGCCCCGTGCCTTGACGCAGATCAGAGGGGTAGCCCCTAACCCCAGTTCCCCAGTTCCCAGCCTCTCCATTCTCAGGCCTTAAAGGTCGCTTCTGTGGAAGACACTGCACAAAAGCCCTGCAGGACAGGGCCACTTCCCTGCTGGAGGAAAATCCCCGGGAAGTGTCTACAAACAGGAAGGGAAGGGGTGCTGGAGAGATGAACTCACACGCCGTGTGTGGACTCAGCCTGTCTCCTCTGACAGTATCGTGTTCATTTTTTGGTTGCTGTGTTTGTTGTCTGTCTCCCCCACAAGACTATGAGCAGCGATCATGGTCACATCTGTGCCCTGGGGGACTAGCACAGCGCCATTTAGCTCAGGAAATATTTGAATGAGTGAATGAATGACGTGCTGCCTCCCCAGCTGCCTGCGGGCAGCGCAGAAAACAAGTGACAAATATCCCCAGGGCCATGCCCGGACCAGCCTCCCTGAAGGGCGGGGTCCCCTCTCACCTTGGCTGGGACTGGCGAAGTGGTTGTAATACTGCGACACGTAGGTCATGATGCTGAGGCAGTCGGGGACACTCATGGAGACCATGTCACTGGGGTCCAGGAGAGCAGGGATCCCCAGCTCCTTCTCGGCCACTTCAAAGGCCTGGGGTGGGGCAGGAGCAGCCGGAGCAGGAGGAAGAGGCCAGGGAGGAGGCGGCATGAGGGGCGCCCTCAGCCTAGGCCCTCTCCCCTGGGGCAATGGGGTGACTGTGGCCCCCTCAGCTCTAGTCCCACCCCAGCCCCACACGATGGCCTGGAGAAGGGGGACGCCGGACAGTCCCGGCACAGGGGCCGCTGGGAAGCAGGTGCAGGGAGAGCAGCAGCAGGGCCTTCTCTGGGGCCTGCGGCCCTCGTGGAAGGACAGCCAGCCCCTGCCCTGCCTGGCAAACACTCACGCGCACACACACACTCACACTTACACGCACGTACACACGGGCACACACACGCACACATGTATAGTCACACACACATTCTCACAGTCATCTGCACTCACTCTCACACTCACACACTGACACTCGCAAACACTCTCACACTCACAACCTCTTGGGCCTCCACCTGTCTGGGGACTCACCAGATGGTTATTCTCGAAGACATTGTCCTTGGAGAGTGAGTCGAAGTCTCTGCAAGAGGCAAAGAGAGGAGCATCAGTCAAGGGAGGCGGCGGCGGGGGCCGCGAGGGCGTGGAGTCAGCTAGGAGCTGGGCAAAGGTGACCTCTTCCCGGCGTCAGCCTCAGAGGGACGCGTGAGGGGATCCGTGGGCTGCTGAGGAGGAAACTGAGGCAGCCAGCACTTGCTCCTAGAGCTAGGGCTGCCAGGTGGGGGCAGAACTTTAGCTTGCTGCCCCTGGAAGCATCGGAGCAGAGGCTGGGAAATCACTGGAAGGGTGGGGCTCAAGCCCAGGCTTTCAAGTTTAAGATCCCTGCCCTGTCTCCCCAGGACCTGGTCTCCTGAGTCCCTGGCTAAGACCAGGACTAGTGCTCGCTAGTAAGGACAGGGGCATCCACCGACTGCTGGCCTCATGCAGGCCCCCTGCTGAGCTCCTCTGTCTCATTTACTGCATTGTCACAGCAACTCTCGCAGGTATTTATGTCATTTTACAGATGAGGACACTGCGGCCTGGAGAGGGGAAGCTACCCAGCCCTTAGAATCCACATTTCGGCCCTTCCACTGCATGTCACAGGCTCGGAGAAGCCATACCAGCTTGCTGAATCCCAATCCAGCCCAGCCTGAAGATGAATGTTTCTCTAAAAGGGGCCAAGAATAGAAGAACAAGTTTGAACCAGAGTGGAAATGGTACACACTCCAAGCTGCTGGCACTGCCCGTCGGGTAGACTGCGCTGGGCCACTCCTGGGGACAGCTTCCCTTGCAGGGGGGGCAATGAGAAGTTTTTCCAGTTTCTAAGCTGGGACAGGTGAGAGGCAGCAGGCTGCCTGGGGGGCATGGGACAGCTGAGTGGCCTGCTGGTTTTATGTAACCCCTTCCTTCCCCCCAATCCAAGCAGCTGGAGGGGCTGAAACCACAGGAGGCAGCTCGGGCTTCCTGCCCTTCTAGGGCTAAAACTGCAGCCTCGCTGCCTGCGGAGCTGGGTGGGCCCAGGCTGGCCAGAGCAGGCAGATCCTCCGAGGCCTGGATCCCGGGCTCTGCTCTTCCAGGCCGGGCCAGATGACCTTGGGCAGGTCAGCAGTCCTTCACCTTCATTTTTTCACCCTCAAATGAAGGAAACCACTAGTACACCCCCTGGCTGGTCTGAGGACAGTAGAGTCAGGGCCTGGGAAAGGGCAGGCCTCGCAGACAGGAGGGAGCTGGGCCAGTACCCCCTTCCTCCTGCCCCTGACGCTTTTCCAGGCAGAGGCCAGGCACCGTGAACCCTGGGCAGGAAAGGGTAGCTTGGGAACCCAGGAAGAGTCTGGTGCCCCAGGGTTGGGCGGACTGGGGAGAGGGGAGGTGACTATGTCTGAGCTCCAGCCCCCCTTCAGCCACCTGTGGCCAGGCCACTTCCTTCTCCCCTTTGCCGCCTCACTAACTCCCTATGTTTTGCCACTGCCTAAAAGTGTGACCTTAAGCTAGCTATTGAACCTCCCTAAACCTCAGTCTCCCGGTCTGTGACACCAGCCCAGCCCCCAACAAAGGCTTGTTCCCAGAACAAACGAGACAAAAGCAACTTGTTTCAGCTGCTTATTTCAGTCTCCCCCGCAGCGTTCCTAGAAGGCTGGGGTCACATTCTGTCCCACCTCTGCCCCCGACACCCTTCACAGGTTCCAGGATTTTGCAGACACTCAATAAATGTTTGTTGAATGAATGAATGCAGAAAACAGTGTGAAAACTGTAAAAAACCCAGGATCCTACAGGTTTTCCTCCAACTTCTCCTCCCACGCCCATCTCTATCCCTAATCGACATCTGTGTTTTGGTAACGTAGATATTTTCTGAGAGTTTTTAGAGGCCTAGGAAGTTCTATTTGTCTCTAAATGAGATAAAGGACACAAAAATGAAATCCACATGGTCCCGGCCCTCAAAGGAGCTTCAACATGCCCGGATGGGGGTGTGGACCTCACCTAGCAAAGGCCTAGGCCAACACTGGGCTCACCCGGGCGGGGCCCACAGCTCCAGAGCCTGAATCACTTTCCAAGATGATTCTTGCCCTCACCCCCAGCCCAGCCCTACCTTCGCAGAGATCCTCCCTACCCGCTGCCGTGGTCTTCCCTACACCTTCTGTGGGATCTGGGCCTCAGCTTCTCTCCTGCACAATGGGCCTGCAGCCCAAGCACTGGCCTCCCTTGCAAATGAATGCATGAACATGATTCTAGATCCCTTCTCAGACCGGGAGCTATGCTCCCCTCCACGCTTTCTCCAGCCACATCCCTCCTTTGCTTAAAACCCACACGGCTCCCTGAGGCCTGAGTCCGCTCTCCGTAGCCAGCAACAGAGTCCTCAGGAATCTGGCCCAGCCGCACCTCCTGACTCTCACTGCCTTGCCTCCGGCTCTGCACACAACTCACGTTGTGCACCTTTGCTCAGGTGGGGCCTCAGCCAGAATGCCCTCCCCTCGGCCCCTCACCTGGCTTCTGCCACCTCCTTGAACATCATACTCTCCCTGAGAGGTCCTCCCAGCCCAGGCTCTCTGACAGAGCGCATGGAATTGTCATCGCGTTTGCACATCTGTTTCCCCTATAGGTGAGGGGGAGTGTCCAGGGTTCTGTCTGTTTTACTGGCTGGTATCATCATTACCGTGTCCAGCAGAGTAGTAACTCTACAAACACTTGTTGAATAAATGAAGGCATAAAACACTGTCATCATCACCTACTGCCTATTAACACTACTTATAACTAATGTTAATTGAACGCTTATTATCTCACGGAATCCTCACAATAATTCTGTGAGGTCATGTTCTCAATCCCACCTTGCGGATGAAGCAACTCATGCCTGGAGAGGTCCAGTGATCCACCCGAGGTCACAAACCTAACACGCAAAGAAGCTGAACATAAATCAGTCTGCCTGCACTTTGACACCAACCGGCTCAGGTCCACCAAATGGCTCAGTGTGACACCCAAGTGCCTTCTTACTCTCGGCCAGCGGTCCCCAACCTTTTTGGCACCAGGAACTCATTTCATGGAAGACCATTTTTCCATGGATGGTGGAGGGGGCAGGCAGAGCTCAGGCAGTGATAGGAGCGATGGGGAGTAGCTGTAAATACAGATGAAACTTTGCCGCTCACCTCCTGCTGTGCGGCCCAGTTCCTAACAGGCCATGGTCCTCAGGGTGGGGGTTGGGGACCACAGCTCTAGGCTGTTCCCTGACTCCTGCCTGACCACCTGGCCCCCAGTCAAAACAGAAGACCTCTTGAGCCCTCCACTCCAACGCACGGGTCCAATCCCAGTACCCTTCCCCTCCATCCTCCAAGCCCCTGCTCCTCAGTCCCCAAGCCCCCACCCTGTGCCTTCACTAATACAGGTGGCATGTGTCCCACAGCAGGCAACAGCCACCTCCACCCCCACCTCCCACCTCATCTTATTCCCTTCTGTATCCACACCTCCAAAACCCTCTCCTCCAGGCCCAACACAGGGCCCAATGCCCCACCCATAGGCACCATGCTGTGTGGTAAACCAGGTACACTGCACCCCAAATCCAAGGCAGTCCTTCCAAAGCCCTTCCAGGTGCTGCCCTTGGGGAGCACAGATCGGAGGTGGGAGACACAGAAAGACTCTAGACCCTGCCAGGCTTGGGGAGCCCTGGCAGGGGCGGCTATAGGCAAGAGAAGCAAGGACCATGACTCAGCCCCAGTTTGCAGACGAGACCTGAAGCACACAAATGGTAGCATCAGATCAACTTTCACAGGTGTTTTATGAATGAGTGGATGAAAGAAAGAGGTTCCAGGGCCCAAGGGAGCTGAGACAGAAGCTCCAAGTCAGCTGTTCTGGTGGCCTGAATACATTTTCCCACAAGAGCCTCACTGGGCAGCTCTGGGTAGGAAGGGGCCATTTCACAGCCAGGAGCAGCTGGTTGGTGGCTGCCAATCGGATCCTATGAGTCTGCCCAATGCCACTGTCCTACGTCCCCTTCCTTGCTCCACCTGCCTGCCTCACTGAGGGCAGTAGGGCCATAAAGCACATACCTGGGGAGGCAGGTCTGTGTCCTAATTGGGGACGCATGGGGGGTAAGGTAGTGTACATCCATTCACCCAACAATTGTTAATGTCGGGTCTCCTGAGTGCCCGAAACTAGTGCCCTGGAGGCAAGATCCCACTGGGGACTCAGAGAAGTGAGCGTTCATCTGTACTCACAGGGCAAGGGCCCAGAGTGAACAGCCCTCCACGCCTCCTCCCTCCCCAAGAAGGGCTTAGTGCCCCCTCAAAGAGAAAGTGAAGGCCTTGGGGGCCCAGCGTCCCATGGTCGAAATCAGGGCCCTGTGGGCGGGGCCGGGGCCCCTAGCGGAGGGAACCAGCGTGGAGGTGGCTTCCGTGACCCAGTGGGCGGGGTCGGAGCGGCTGGGTGGGGGAGGGGTGCCCGGAGTCGGGGGTCTCAGCTACCCGCCCGGCGTGCAGGGCCGTCGGTGGGGTCGGCGTCTGGGTCCCCGGGGGGCGGCGCCTGTCACCGCCAGGCTCCGCGTCACTGAGGGGGGCGGCGGCCCCCAGCACCGGCCCGCCCCGCGCGCCCGCCCGCCCTGGGCCCCGCACTCACAGCAGGTCGGGCCGGTGCCGGTGCAGGATGGCGCAGAAGGCCAGGCCGTCCCGGAAGGAGCTGCTCAGGTCGCGGATCTCCACGCCGCGGTAGCCCTCGCACTGGCGGCGGCACCAGGCCAGCAGCGCGCCCCGCGGCCCCGCCATGACCCGCGCGGGCTCGGCCGGCTCCGGCTCCGGCGTCGGGTCCCGGCTCGGGCCGGGACGGCGGCCGCCGCGCTGGCCTGATTTCCGGCTGCGGCTGCGGCGCGGCCCCGGCGCTGCTCCGAGCTCGGGGCGCCGACCCGCGGGGCGCGGGGCGGGGCGGAGGCGGGGCCGCGGCCTGGGTGTCCTCGCCCGGGCTCGGCGCGGGGTCCCGGCTGGGCTGCCTGCCGCCCCCGCCCGGCCCTGCCCCGACCTGCCCGAACAGCCGCCGCCCCGCGTGGCCCGGCCCGGCCGGCCGCCGCTTACTCACCGCGGCCCGGTGCCCTCATTGTGGGCCGGCCGCGGGTGCGGGCAGCCCGCAGCCTCCGTCCCCGCCCGGGGCCCGCCCGCCGCCGCGGGGGAGCGGGAGGGGGCGGCCCGGCGCCCCACCCAGCGGTGGCTCCGCCCCCGGACGCGGATACCCTCTCTCCCAAAAGGGCTGGACACCCCCATGGTCACCCCTTCTCCACGGTGAGGCCCTCAAAGAACTCTGGACCAGCCCCTGGAGTCCCCGCCATCGCAACCTAGCCCCTCTCCGCAATGACTTCTCCCCCCTCCGCCCGCACCGCAGCTGCGGCCCACCTGGACCCCTACCCCCTTCAGAGGCGGGACACCTCCCTCTTTCTCCCATCCTGCCTCCTTCCCACTCCTAAGGACTGCAAATTCCCCGAGCCACCCCTGGTCTGAAACACTGGGAGGGCAGTCCCCCTGCAGACCCCAAAGCACTCCCAGATGGCCCCCGGCTTTCCTCACATAGTCACACAGCTCTAAAACACCCCTGAGCTCCTGAGAGTTCTCACTTCCGCATCCCCACCCCAGCGCCTGCCAGGGAGACTTGGGCCCCCCACCCCTGTCAGTCCAGGTGGTCACTCAGTGATGTATTGAGCCCCACAACCCGAGGTCTTGCAGAGTCCCCACGCTCCTCCCCACTGGGACCCAGGTCCCCTTCAGCCTTGATTAGAGTGGTGGTTGGTTAGGCTCCTATGGGAAGGACCTAAAGGAAGCAGGCCCCAGGCCGCAGGGCATACAAGCCGTCCACATCTGGCCTTGGAACCTCCCAGCCTCGTCTCCATCTGCTCTTCCCTTCACTACCCCCACCAGCCCACCCTTTGGCAGAGGCCTCTCCCGACTCTCCCTGCAGATGAATCAGCCTCCATCGGCTGCAGAGGTGGTGACGTCACTCTGACCAATGCAATAGCTAGCTGGAATGGGTCTGTCACTCCCTCCCAAAGGAAGAAACAGGGTCTTAGTCATCTTCATCACCCCTCAACACTCAGGGGAGTGGAAAAAGCAGGGATTTTGCAGTCACATCCATCCGGCTTGTGTCCTGACTGTCCCCACTCAGCCATGTGACCTTGTGCCTCCTGGACCTCAGTTCCCACATCTTAAAAATGGGAAAATAAAAGTGGCTAGGAGGATTAATATATAAAGTGCCTTACCCTTTAGTCGTCACTCATAAATTCTAACTCTTGATACCTGGTAAACATGTGATGAAATGGATTGAAACATTCTGTACCCAGCCTGTCACCTGGGCCTTTTGGGGTAAATTATCAAGGAGAGAGACTGACTTGGGGCATTTTACCTTCTCAGAGTTCACTGAGTCTCAGTCCAGAATACAATCGTGACCCAGGGCCTGGGGACCTGGCTTGCCAGCCTGGCCCAGCCTCACAGCCCAGGTATATCCGAACCCAGAAGGCCACCATCTAGGCCCAGAATGTGGTCTCTCTCAGGGCCTAGGAAGGGGCTGCCATGGCCCGACTGCAGCCCTGCACTGCTACCTCCTGCCCTGTTTCCAGGGGGAAAGCAACTCCAGGAAAGCAGAATTTCAGGTGCTTTCATTAAACTAGGGACTTGTACTCAGGATCCTGATATCTCCGTCCATCTTGGCCTTGAAAAACCACCCAGGACTCTCATTAAAATCCAGGAGGGGTCATACCCGTATCCTTATCAGCCTAAAGGGCTCCCTGTAGGTCCCTGAAGACAGGTCCAGATCTAATCTTGATCCCGTTGCCATAATAACAGCTTGCACAGCACAGCCCTCAGCCCCCATTAGCCATTTGTGGGCCTTATAAACTCATTATCTGAGTCAGCTATGAAGTCAGGACCTGCACGGCTGCAGCTGTGTGACTGCAGGCCAGGCAACTCACCCCGTGAACCCCAGTGTCCTGCCCTATAAAATGGAAGTAATAATCTTTGCCTTGCCTGCCTCCTAGGGCTGTGGGTGATCAGGTGAGATAATGAACGTGAAAATGCTGTGCAGACTGTAAATCCAGGCTTCGGGTGGAAGGTGGGTGTGTGTTTATAGGTGAGGTCAGAAGCCACAGACAGGCAAATCAGGACACTTGCCCCAAATCATGCCGTAATTTCAGGATTAGGACAGAAGGTCTTAGGCCCTTGATTCAGTCCTTTTCTGTTTTATTTTTTAACTATCCATTAAGAAATGAATATACTCTTGTCAAAAATTTAAAAATAAAATAAAGCTCAAGCTCCAGCTTGACTGTCTCCCCCAATCCCAGTCCCTTCCTAAGAAGTAGCCACAGTTGTCAGTTTGAAACGTCCTTCCAGGCCTTGTTCTTGCATTTAGAGTCAAGCATGGATTCAACAAATATTTACTGAGCACCTGTGGGGGTGAACAAGACAAGGCTCCTGCCCCCATGCAACTAACATCCTAGTGGGGAGGACAGGCAATGAACAAGTAAACAGATGAACAGGGAGAAGTCCAGATGGTGATAGGTGCCAAGATAGAGAATGATGGGGACAAACAGGGTGGCCAGGGAAGACCTCTTTGAGGTGGTGACATTTGAGCTGAATGATACCTTGCTCCCAGGAAAGCAAGTTGAATGCAAGCCAGTGGGAGATGTCATTACAGGTAGAGTTTGAATCCTTTCAAATTTCTTCCATGGTAACAGCTGCAGATGTTCCAGGAGTGGGCAGGATCGTGGCAGGGAAGTGCTGGCTTGTCTGGTGAGGGAGATAGGCCCATAAATAACTGCATCTGGCATAATAAGGGGCAAGGAAAAAGGAAGCCCAGGGAACAACAGGGGCCAGGAACCCGGAGGAGGCCCGTGACCAGTTTGGGGCAGGGTGTGTGCTTTCCACTTACCATTCTTCAGGCCAACATGCTTTGTACGAGGGCTTTGAAGGAGGGAGGTACCAAAGCAAGATGAAAAAAAAAACCCATTAGGGGTGGAAGAAGTTAGTATTTAATGAGCACTGGTGGGAATGAACGTGTGAATGAGTGAACGAATGACAAGGACCCGTGGTGTACATTTATTTTCACATACAGATATCCAGGTGAATTTCGGAAAGATAAAAGAGGAATATCCATGGAGGGGACCTGGAGAGGGTTTGGGGGAGGGGAAAGAATGTCATTACTGCCCAGGAAGCTCTGGCTGGTGGTTCTGGCCACTGGATTCTGCACCTGTTCAGAGGCTCCTGGGCTACTTGTATCTCAGAGCCAGAGGCAGATGTGTGTGTGTTCCTGGGGGTGGGAGGACATACCTGGCTGACCCCGTTTCACCCACCACCTACTCTCTTTCCCACTGACTTGCTGGAAGAGCCTGGACAAGGATGTCACTTGTCCAAGCTTTAATGTCAACATCTGTAGAAGGTGAGGATTTGCCCACTCTGTGATGCTATAGGCCTGTTTCTAGGATTCTGTCCTCCAGAAATAGCATTCCGGTATTCCAGCTCCGAGATGTATGTACAAAGATGTGTATTGTTTGCTAACAGCAAAACACTGGAAAAAACCTGAATCTTCATTAGTAAGGGACTGGATGATCAAGTTTCAGCTCAGCTGGGCAATAGAAAACCACACAGCTTTTAGAATGTCATAAAAATGCATCCTCAAAAGAAGTGAAAAAAGCAAGCTGCAGAATAATAGGTGTAATAGGACCCTATTTTTGCAAAACACACACAAATATATATATATATATGTACCATGGGTATTTATGTATCTAAACACTTACGTATACATATAGATATAGAATTTTCAGCATCGGGAAGAAAGCATACATATCCAAATGCCGTCAGTGGCTAACTTTGGGGCTATGGCAGACTCGCTTTTTACATATTTATGGTTCAAATTGGTAACATCTAGCAGGTATAACTTCTTAAAATAGCAGCTTAATTGAGATATAATTCACATACCATAAAATTCATGCTTGTATAGTGTGCAATTTAGTGGTTTCTCATATATACAGAGTTGTGCAACCCTTACTGCTATTTAATTTTAGAACATTTTCATCACCCAAAAACAATGTACCCATTAGCAATCACTCTGAATTTCAATCTCTCCCCTACCTGCACCCCTACCTCCAGCCCCTGGCAACCACTAATCTATTTTCTGTCTCTATGGATTTGCCTATTCTCAACATTTCGTTATCAGTGGAATCATATATACAATATGTAGTCTTTGTGTCTGGCTTTTTCACTTAGCATAATTAGCTAGTATAACTATTATTTATTTTTCAGAGATGAGATTTTGCTCTGTCGCCCAGGCTGGGGTGCAAGGGCACAGTCATAGCTAGCTCTCTGCAGCCTCAAACTCCTGGGCTCAAGTGATCCTCTCACCTCAGCCTCCCGAGTAGCTGGGATTATAGGTGTGCACCACCACAGTAGACCCTAACTT
>VBSM01003169.1:28921945-28934986 GCA_008086735.1 Cheirogaleus medius | reverse complement strand
CTTAGAAGTCCTACCTAAAGGAATTTATCCTATTGATATGATACCACCATGAAAAAGAAAGAATAAGAGAAATGTTCTTTATTGAAGTTGCAGAAAAGAATTAACACAGCAGGCCTGAGACTGCTAGCCTTTAAAAGGCCTGTCTGCAAAGGTTGGCTTTTGCCTGGCATCTGGGAATCTAGATTTCAGGAGGGTTTCCAACATTCCCTAACTAACGTGAGTGGTGTGTGGTGCCTAAACTGTTAGAATAAACAGTAAGGTTTTATGCTGAATACTTGCTGCCTTCTGGGAGGCTAGTATTTTGGTATGTGTTAGGGAGAAGGCACCTACATGACCAGGCCCCAGTACAGTCCCAGGGCACTGCTTGTAATGAGCTTCCCCGATAGACATTTCACGTGTACCCCATGTGACCCCACTGGGAGAGGTTTGTGCCTGATTCCTCTGTACTTTGGCTCATGCGCCTTTTCCCTTTGCTGATTTTGATTTGTATCTTTTTGCTATAAACCCTCATAAATGTGGGTACAACTATATGCTGAGTCCTGTGAGTCCTCCTAGCAAATAATCAAACCTGGGGGTGGTCTTGAGGACTCCTGGAGAAACAGAACACTCTCCAAAATTACAAGTAGGAAAAAAAACAAGAGAAAGAAAAGGAAGTTTAGTTTACGTAAAAAAGAACAAGAGTTATCCCTATTTGCTTATACATGAACAGAATATCACAGAAAGGATAAACAAGAAAATGGTAACACTAGTTGTTTCCAGAGACACAAATTGAAAACTTGGGACAGAGAGGGAGGGGGGTTTTTATACCAAAACTCCTTTTTTACTATAAGCCCTGTGAATTTTTACCTGTTTCTAAATATATATATATATATTTAAAAAATGGGACTCCTATTGTTCTTAATATACACAATATTATATTCCTTATAGGCAAAATATTAACATCTCAGCAACACAGAAAATATTTATTTCAGAATGAGTTTTAAACCTTTTATCAGACAATAATAAAGTGCTCAAAAAAATATCAGGTGTAACATTTTGTTGTTGTTAAGACTTGTACAATGAAAACTACAAAACATTGCTGAAAGAAATTAAAGACCTACCTTGGTTGTCTAGTGGTCAGGGAAAAATAAAAAGAAATTGAAGGCTTAAATAAATGGAAAGATACCCCTTGTCCATGGATTGGAGGACTTAATATTGCTAAGATGGAAATACTCTACAAATCAAGCTTCAGATTCAATGCAATTCTTATCAAAATCCCAGCAGCCTACTTTGCAGAAACTGACAAGCTGATCCTAAAATTCATAAAGAAATCCAAAGGACCCAGAATAGCCAAAACAATCTTGAAAAAGAACTAAGTTAGAGAACTTATACTTCCCAATTTCCAAATTTAGTACAAACCTACGGTAATCAAGATGGTATGATACAAGCATGGGATAGACATTCTGATCAATGGAACAGAACTGAACATCCAGAAATAAACCCTTACATTTATGAATCAACTGTTTTCAAGATAATCCAATGGAGGAAAAGAATGGTCTTTTCAAATACTAGTGCTGGGAAGCTGGATATTCACATGCAAAACAATGAAGTTGGATCTGCCTACCTCACCCATATAAAGGACATCACCTAAGGAAATGAAGGGTGGGAGGCTAGAGAGCCCATTCCAGAATGGCCGTAATGATCACCAAATAAATTACAGAAGGAAATGGAAACAAGTCAGGACAAAAGATCTCAATTTCAGCCTTCATCACATAGGAGGGATCTCTGTCCCCTCAAATTATTCAGCCTTCATTCAACAAGTTATTTTACTAAGGACCCACTATGTACCAAGCCGTAGGGAAACAAAAAGGGTGAGCAAAATACCCACAGACTTTCCTCAGCTTTCTAATGACCCAATGGGATCCCATCCAGCACACAGGATACAAAGAGCTCACACCTACCGTTGCCAACCTGTGGAGCAATGGCTTCAGCCTCAGGCCAAGGTGTATTCTTGAAGAATCTTTCAGTCAGTTTAGTCCAGCTGAAAATAAAGCAGAAAAATTTTAAATCCACAAGGACTAGAGAGCACCAACCTTCATATTTTACAGTTGAAGACCCAGGCTCAGAGAGGTTAGATGTCACAGAAACAGAGCCAGGGCCAGAGCCCTCCAAGTCCACAACTTTTCTCAACTATGTGCTTCAGACAATCTTTCTTTCTTTCTTTTTTTTGAGACAGAGTCTCATTCTGTTGCCCAGGCTAGAGTGCCGTGGCATCAGCCTAGCTCACAGCAACCTCAAACTCCTGGGCTCAAGCAATCCTTCTGCCTCAGCCTCCCAAGTAGCTGGGATTACAGGTGTGTGCCACCATGCCCAGCTAATTTTTTTTTTTATGTAATTTTAGTTGGCCAATTAATTTCTTTCTATTTTTAGTAGCAACGGGGTCTCGCTCTTGCTCAGGCTGGTCTCAAACTCCTGACCTTGAGCAATCCTCCCTCCTAGGCCTCCCAGAGTGCTAGGATTACAGGCGTGAGCCACCGCGCCGGCCCAGACAATCTTTCTTAACATAATAAAACACTCTTTTTATATCAGTTAGGCACCCACCAAGCTTTTTGGGATTATCTCCTGCCTCTGTATCATGAATTACAGCCATATTTAATTGCTTACTGTTCCCTGACACAAGCACTACTTTTTAGACACCACTACCCCCAATCCCATAGCACATAGTGTTGCCACTGCCTGCCACACTGTGCTCCTCTCCAAACACAGAAGCAAACCAGTCTGCTGCAGTCTGCGGCCACAACAGACCTACAGCATCCAATCTGCTTCTCAAACCTCCAAGAGGGTGCTGTTCCATTTCCCTTTCCTGATCCCCTTAGCAGCTACTTTTCCCCACGCTCCTCCAGCCCTACCTCTCCCAACTTATCTGGCCCTTCCAGCCCAGCACATAAACATATGTGCTCAAGCCCCCCTTCAAAACACAGAACAAAACAGAAAGCTTATCAGTGACTGGTAAACCATCCACTTTTCACACCCTACTGTTATTTGACTGCTGTCTCCAACAGTCCACTGAAATTGACCTTGCTAAGGTTAGCAAGGACACTTTAAAGCACCAAACATCTGTTGACCATCTCCTTCTTCAAAGTCTCTCCTGAAGACTTTTTGGTTCCTATGATACTTCTCTCTGCTGATTTACATTAGGTTGGTGCAAAAATAATTGCAGGGGCTGGGCCAGGTGGCTCACACCTGTAATCCTAGCACTCTGGGAGGCCGAGGTGGGAAGATTGCCTGAGCTCAAGAGTTGGAGACCAGCCCGAGCAAGACTGAGACCTCATCTCTACTAAAAATAGAAAAATTAGTGTTGTGGTGTGCGCCTGTAGTCCCAGCTACTCGGGAGGCTGAGGCAGGAGAATCACTTGAGCCCAGGAGTTTTGAGGTTGCTGTGAGCTAGGCTGACACCGGGCACTCTAGCACAGGTGACAGAGCGAGACTCTGTCTCAAAAATAAATAGAGGGGAAAAAAAAGGTAATTTCAGTTTTAGCATTGTTGAAATTTGCCATTTGATATAGGAATATATTCTTAAATGAATGTGGTTATGTTACACATCATTTTAATGCACATTTCTTGCTTTATGTTTTTTTGCTAATGACTTATTACTTGCTGTTGGATATTTAGACTATGGAAATGAGTTAGACAAAAAGCAAATTTGAGCGATTTTCTTATTAGAGTTCAAAATGGGTCGTAAAGCAGCAGAGACAATTCGCCACATCAGCAACACATTTGGCCCAGGAATTGCTAACGTACAGTGCATTGGTGGTTCAAGTTTTGCAAAGGAGATGAGAGCCTTGAAGATGAGGAGCGCAGTGGCCGGCCATCAGAAGTTGACAATGACCAATTGAGAGCAATCACTGAAGCTGATTCTCTTACAACTACACGAGAAGTTGCCAAAGAACTCAATGTTGACCATTCTATGGTTGTTTGGAATTTGAAACAAAGTGGGGAAAGGTGAAAAAGCTTGATAAGTGGGTGCCTCATGAGCTGACTGAAAATCAAAAAAATTGTCGTTTTGGAATATCATCTTCTCTTATTGTACCCGACAAGGAACCATTTCTTGATTGGATTGTGACATGCGACGAAAAGTGGAGCTTATATAACAACCAGCGATGACCAGCTCAGTGGTTGGATGAGAAGCTCCAAAGCACTTCCCAAAGTTAAACTTGCACCAAAAACAGGTCATGGTCACTGTTTGGTGGTCTGCTGCCGGTCTGATCTGCTATGGCTTTTTGAATCCCAGTGAAACCATTATGTCTGAGAAGTCTGCTCAGCAAATCGATGAGATGCACTGAAAACTGCAACGCCTGCAGCCAGCACTAGTCAACAGAAAGGGCCCAATTCTCCACAACATTCGACCGCACATCACACAGCCAACAACCAACGCTTCAAAAGCTGAACAAGGCCAGGCGCGGTGGCTCACGCCTGTAATCCTAGCACTCTGGGAGGCTGAGGCAGGTGGATCGCTCAAGGTCAGGAGTTCAAAACCAGTCTGAGCAAGAGCGAGACCCCATCTCTACTAAAAATAGAAAGAAATTAATTGGCCAACTAAAAATATAGAGAAAAAATTAGCCGGGCATGGTGGCACATGCCTGTAGTCCCAGCTACTCAGGAGGCTGAGGCAGAAGAAGGATTGCTTGAGCCCAGGAGTTTGAGGTTGCTGGGAGCTAGGCTGACGCCACAGGACTCTAGCCGGGGCAACAGAGTGAGACTCTGCCTAAAAACAAAACAAAAAACAAAATCCCAAAAGCTGAACAAATTAGGCTATGAAGTTTTGCCTCATTCGCCATATTCACTTGACCTCTCACCCATCGACTACCACTTCTTCAAGTATCTCAGCAACTTTTTGCAGAGAAAACGTTTCCACAACCAGCAGGATGCAGAAAATGCTTTCCAAGAGTTCATCAAATACTGAAACATGGATATTTAAGCTACAGAAATAAACTTATTTCTCTTTGGCAAAAATGTGTTGATTGTAATGGTTCCTATTTTGATTAATAAAGATATGTTTGGCCTGCATGGTGGCTCATGCCTGTAATCCTAGCTCTCTGGGAGGATGAGGAGGGAAGAAACCTGGAGCTCAGGGGTTCGACACCAGCCTGAGCAGTAAGACTCCCATCTCTACCGAATAAAAACCAAAACAAAAAACAAACAAAAAAATACACAAAACAACAAAACCCAGCCAGGCATTGGGGCACACGCCTGTAGTCCCAGCTACCCAAGAGGCTGAGGCAGAAGGATTGCTCACGGTCCAGGAGTTGGAGCTTGTGGTGTGCTACAATCTCATCACTGTACTCTACCCAAGGACACCAAGTGACACTCCATCTCAACAAAATAAAATAAAATAAAGATATGTTTGAGCCTAGTTATAACGATTTAAATTTCAGTCTGAAACTGCAATTACTTTTGCACCAAGCTAATACCGACTTTTCCTTCTGCTCTCTTTTACTGGTCCTTTTTCTTTGCCTGCCACCCACCCCTAAAAAAACATAATTCCTCAGGCACCAGCCATTCTTCTCACTACATTATCCTAGGGTAAGAGCAACCACATGCTTGGCTTCAACTATCACCTCTGCCTGCACTGCCCAATACAGTAGCCACTAGTTACATGTGGCTACTATGATTGAAGAACTGAATTGTAAATTTCAGCTAGTTTTAATTTAAATTTAAAAACCAATACTTAGGCCGGGCGCGGTGGCTCACGCCTGTAATCCTAGCACTCTGGGAGGCCGAGGTGGGCGGATCGTTTGAGCTCAGGAGTTCGAAACCAGCCTGAGCAAGAGCGAGACCCCATCTCTACTAAAAAATAGAAAGAAATTAATTGGCCAACTAAAATATAGAAAAAATTAGCCGGGCACATTGGCACATGCCTGTAGTCCCAGCTACTCGGGAAGCTGGGGCAGAAGGATTGCTTGAGCCCTGGAGTTTGAGGTTGCTGTCAGCTAGGCTGATGTCATGGCACTCTAGCCTGGGCAACAGAGTAAGACTCTGTCTCAAAGGAAAAAAAACAAATAAATACAAATCAATGCCTTCTGCACCCTCCTTCTGCTCTCCCTTTGCTGAGACAAGGGGTCTGGTTGTCATCTGTGGCGTGTATCACACTCTGTAAACCTGTATCTGGCTCTTGCTCTATAATGCTATCTTTCTCTCCTCAATATACCTCATTTTCGTGTTTGCTTTAAAATAAAAAAATTAATAAATTATTTCGGATACACAATGGATTTAGAAGGCGCAAAAAAAAAAGTAAAATGTCTCATTAGTTTTAAAATACTGATTATATGCGGAAATAATTATTATAGATAAATTTTTACTTCTTTTCACTTCTTAAACGTGTGGCTAACATTGTATTTCTATTGAACAGCACTAGTCCATACATGTCTAACAAGAAAGACCGGGGGAATGCAGGAAACACAGGTCAGTGATCAACTCCTATTCATTGATCCAATAGGCCTCTCGCTATTTGCTTTTTCTCCCCTATCCTGCCAAGACTTGCTTACATTGTATTGTATTTCCTTGGTGAAGTCTTTCCTGACTGTCCCAGCCTGGAATGACCTGCCTTATCTCTACTGCCCATCACACAAGGACAGTCCCCTTAAAACTTCTAGATCTTGGCTCACCCTGGTATGAATTGAGAAGCTGCATAACAGTTTAGAAATTAGGCTCTGGTGTCAGACTATATAGGTTCAAAATTAGCCCTTCCATTTATGTACCTATGTGATTTATTGCTGTGCTGTTTCCTTATCTATAAAATGAGAAAAACAATAGTTATCTACTTCACTGGGTTACTATGAAAAATAAATGAGTAAATACAGGAAAAGCACTATGAACACTGCCTGATCTATTCTGACAATAAATGCTAATTGTTATTATTATAATTATTAATAGTGATATTATTTTAGGCCTAGTACAAGTTTCTGGAGATACAAAGTCCAACAAAATTACATGTCCCTGGCTGGGTGCAGTGGCTCACGCCTGTAATCCTAGCACTTTAGGAAGCCAAGGCAGGAGGATTGCTTGAGGCCAGGAGTTCAGGAGTTCAAGACCAGCCTGAGCAAGAGTGAGACCCTATCTCTACAAAAAACAGAAAAATTAGCTGGGTGTGGCCTGAAGTTCCAGCTGCAGGGGAGCCTGAGGCAGGATCATTGCTCGAGCCCAGGAGTTTGAACCTGCAGTGAGCTATGATGATGTTACTGTGCTCCAGCCTGGGGTGAGAGTGAGAACCTGTCTCAAAAAAAAAGAAAAAAGAAAAAAGAAAATTACATGTCCCTAGCCCCAAGGCATCACAAAGACCCCCAGAGCATGCTTTATAAAAAAAAAATGATCAAACATCACCCTGTTTGTAGGATCTGCATCACTAGGCCAGTCTTACCTAGAAAGAAGTCATTTTAGCCAGTGGCCCATACCTGTTCTCATAGATGTCCTGGATCTCATACACCTTCTGGTCAATGACATCGCTGGAGACACGACTGGCCTGTAACTCATACACTTTCTGGTCAATCAAATCTGAGACAGTTTTGTGGAAATACTGGATGAAGTTTTTGATCACTTCCGGGATCACCTGATAGGTCTGCTGTTCATACTGACGTTCATAAGCAAGGTCCTGCTTTGGATCTCCTAGAGATTGGATACAATAACTACTTTATAGAGTGCTTTCAAACCCACATGTATGATGGAACAAAATGGCAAGATCACCCCACAAACTAAACCTGTGTCTATAAAAACTGGTATAGTTCCCTTTCAAAAACTCCAGAGATATAAACCTCCCAATCCCATCTCCCTTGTTTCTTCAGAACAATTACCACTACTTAAAGTCATTTTTTTTACCTATTATTTGTTTTGGCCCCCGGAATCTAAAGTCTATGAGGTCAAGAACCTTATCAGTCTTATGCCCAGCTGTAACTTCAGGGCCTAGAACAGGTATGTGTGTTTAAGGGACAGAAGGGAGACTGTCGGAAGGGTTAAGTGGTAACAGCCACTTAATATTTTTTGAATGAATAACTGCCACCTCCTAACTATATGGCTTGCAGCAAATTACTAAACCTCTCTAAGTTTTCTCATCTTCAGGAGACAACATTAATGTACATACTATACAGAATTGTTTTAAGTAACAAACGAAATATTTCATGTAAAATACTCAGAACGCATAACACTAAGTCAAGCCAAACCACTATAACATTTCAGGAAACCTCAAAAGCCTCCCCAAAAGATTTCATTTGGGCTTGGTTTGAATCACTTAAAATTTCCACATCAAGACTTTCTTCTTCAGCTAATAGTTTAAAGCCAGGTCAGTAATCCTCCTCTTCTGAGACTATGAGGTGGACCACAATAAAAGCCTCGTTAATGAGACTCCACACGATCCCTCCCTCTAAGAGCTAATAACTGACTCCAAACCTGGACCATCAAAAAGCAGTTTTTAACAGACGCCTGTCAGAGCTGGTTCTGAGACATTCAAAAAGGTGCCAATCCCTAGAAGGACTCAGCTAGCCAAACTCACGGTCTCACCTGTGTGCATATCATAGTCGCCCGGGTAGGCATATGGATCATAAGCCGCCTGTGAGGAAAGAGACACAGTGAGGACAGTCACCAATTCGTAAATTCGAAATGCTCGTCCTAGCGCCTATATAAGAAGCACATATCTAAGGATACAAAGGCGGATAAGACACTGTCCCTGCCTTTGAGGAACTTACATGCCTGCGAGAAAACGGCAGACAGACATTGACAATACACCAAATCGGGTGGAACACAGCAGAGCAAAGCCCAAGAGGCTGTAGAAATCAGTGAGTTCTGACCATACGGAGCGCAGACCGAAAGAGCTCCGTTACAGAAACCCAGAACAGTCTAACCAGCCTGGGTCCGCGGTCCTGGGAAAAGGGAGGACAAGCGGACCAGACTCGCGCAGTGGGCGGGCAGAGCCAGGGCTGCCGAGGAGGCGGAGCTGTGGCAGCAGCACGAGGGCCGCACGGGAGGTTGGCCGGAGCAGGTCGTGGCCCGCGCAGGCTTCCGGAGAGGCCCTGACACTGCCTCGCCCCGGCACCCAACATCCAGAGAGCTCTGCCCCTTCGCGGAACCCACCACGCGCTTGGGGTCACGTTACCTCAGACTCGTAATCATCAGCGGCGTAAGACATGGCTACGGCACTCGCGAACACTGCCGGAAAGGGAGAAAAGAGCAGCCCGCCCTTGCGTCATGAGGCCGGAAGTTCAGCCGCACTCGGGCCTGCCGGGAAACCGAAAGTCCTTCCGGGGCTGCCGGCAATCTGAGGTAGCCATATTAGGAAGGATGAGGACTACGAATAACCTGAACTCTTTATTTTTTCTTCAAATAGAGGCTGTTCAAGGACTGTGACTCTGTAGTACTGGTGTAAATTCAGAGATAAGGACATGACATAGTTCGGCATAAAGGCTGAGCAAAGCTAGAGGAATCATAAAGAATGCCACATAAAGGATGACTGCGGCCTGGGGCCGACTTCTCGCGTGAAGAAAAATTCTCACGTAGGGGGCCTGACTTGGATTTAGGTGTAAGTGGCTTGCCTGCGGCGAGAAACTTCTTCCAACGTTCCGACCTCAAAAGACTAAACGTACTGATTGTAAAAGTTGAGACTTGGTCTCAACTTGGTGAGAGGGCATTGAGTAGAGGCGCCCCTCCACTTGGGACTCTACGGTTGGAACAGGCAAAGATGAGGTCAGCTGTGGCGCAAGGCCTGGGACCTGGGCGGTTCCCGAGAGCTCGGGCTTGTGAGGGGCGTGTTTAGACTCGGGTGGTGGTTGGGGTTCGAGTACCGGGGAAGCCCTCAAGGTACTGATGGGGTTATATAACAAGCCAATGGAAACCGGTTTATGGGTCATGGGTCTCTTTTGAGTCAAGGGCCAAGGTTCAGCCAAATACCCCTACACAAGACCTAGTGGAAATCTGCGTTCCAGTCCCTACCCTGCCACTGATTTGCTGTGTGACCAGGAGCACCTTTCACTCTCTGGCTCCAGCCTCTGTGTCCCCTTGTCGCACAGCCCTCCTGGCTTTTTCCATCGGGCCACACCCCGCTTCAGGGCTTTTACACTCACAGTTACTTGGGTCTAAAGTCTGGAATGTAATCCCCTCCTCCCTCCAGGTATCCGCTTGGCTCGCTCCATCATCTAGGAGTTGGCTCTGATGTCCTCGACTCTGAGCATCCTATTTAGAATTGCAGCGTCCGGCCCCAGCTCCTATGCCGCGTTTTTGCTTTGTGTTCCTCCCTTGCATTGTCACCAGAAGTGATGCTAATATGGAACTAATGGAGCTTAAGCTTTAGGACACTTCC
Source organism: Cheirogaleus medius (assembly GCA_008086735.1). NCBI lineage: Eukaryota > Metazoa > Chordata > Mammalia > Primates > Cheirogaleidae > Cheirogaleus > Cheirogaleus medius. The sequence continues at coordinate 28,924,665 of VBSM01003169.1, read as the reverse complement.
ATTTTCCGGGACCCTTCTTTGGCTGAGGGTGGGTCCTCAGCAATGATCTCACGTGGTCATATGTTTTTGTAAAATTTGCAAAATATTCAAGATCAATGCACTGTCAGAAGAACATTTTTTTAATTTGCAAAATAATTTTATTGCAGTCACTTAAGATAGCTCTCTCCACTCCGATTTTCCCTCTGTCTGTTGCACCTTGTGTCTAGTGGCATTTGGGATCCAAGTAGAGAAAATCCACCCGGGGAATATTTGAGTTTAGGAGAATATAATTATGTGACACCCTTCCGTGTATATTAAGTTATTGCTGGCCTTCTGTATGTGGGATACACCTGTCACCCACTGTGGTGAGTGGGCGTCTGCAATGAGAAGAGTATTTAAGGTTAAGGGGGATATTAGAAAACTTGAAATTACCTGAAATCTTACAGTTCCCATGTGACAGGAATTTGATACAAGTAGCCCCAAATTTGACAATTCTCGAAATGTTCATGACATTACTAAAAAGGAATTTTGAAGTCAGAAGAAATTTTTCTAAATTATCAATAAAATCTGATCTAACGTGCTAGAGGAAAGACAATTATCTTTCCATTCTCATTTTGGAAAATGATGATGCAAAATTGTTGCCACATAAAGAGATGATCAAAGTGTAGTCAGCCAAAAAAAGAAGAAATATATATTATGGAGGTGTTTCAGAAAATTAATAAGTGTCTTGTCTCACTAATTGAATCTTTTAAAAAAAGAAAAGATAAAATTAGCAAGTATGTTTCTTTTCTAGACTCTGTGATGTTTGCGTTATTTGTCAGCTTTTTAAAATTACAAATTGCAATTTGTAATTGCATTATTTCTCACAGAGTGTTGTGTTTTCTCATTCTAAATAAATTTTCTTTTTAATACCTAGTTTTGTTTTTGTAATTATTCTTTATGTTACCTTAAGATAACAAAGAATAAATCTTTGTTATCTTAAGTGCATCACAAACCTGGATCCCCTGTTTATAACCATCTAGTCTATAACCATTTACTTATTTATTTATGTAGGACTTTCTACCTCTTTCAGAAAATACACTGTAATTTAGAGAATCTCAATGCAAAATTATCATACAATAGTAAAGGCTCTGAAAGGACCTTCCTCACTGGCTAGTCTTCCTCACTTTCCTTGGTTGATCCCTCCTTATCTCTCCAATCACTCAATAGTGGACTTTCCCCCTCCCTGGCTTGGTTCTTGGGTCCAATGCAAAAGCAGTTCTTCAACGGAAAGAAATCAGGCAGATCAAAGGCCCTGGAAGACAGGATTTAGCAGCTGAAACGCTGTCCTGTTTCTCTTGATCTTTTGCTGGGGGTTTCAGGAAGGAAAGTCTCTCACTCAGGAAAGTCATTAGTTATTTTACAATCAGCCTGGGCTCTCCAGCTGGATTCATTTCAAGCCCCACATCCCATGCATGTCTGGTTTGTTTGTCATTCACTTACTGTCTTGTTTCACTCTCCTGATCATGGTCTCGCAGCCCCTGCCCACTACTCTTTAGGGCAGTCTTATTGTGGGTCCTAAAGGCTCTGAAAGAAACCTTTCAAAAGAAGAAAGCTGGCCGGGGGCGGTGGCTCACACCTGTAATCCTAGCACTCTGGGAGGCCGAGGTGGGCGGATCGCTCAAGGTCAGGAGTTCAAAACCAGAGTGAGACCCCATCTCTACTAAAAATAGAAAGAAATTAATCGGCCAACTAAAAATATATAGAAAAAATTAGCCAGGCATGGTGGCACATGCCTGTAGTCCCAGCTACTCGGGAGGCTGAGGCAGAAGGATCACTCCAGCCCAGGAGTTTGAGGTTGCTGTGAGCTAGGCTGATGCCACGGCACTCTAGCCCAGGGAACAGAGTGAGACTCTATCTCAAAAAAAAAAAAAAAAAAGAAGAAAGCTGAGTCTACAAATCAGAACCAGAAGTGTCCTTAGGGATCATCCCATATAGAAGTGATAAAGTAAAATCTAAACTGGGGCTCATTAGATAACCCAGTGAAGTAGCAAGCTGTTTACCGACTACATCTTACATTTTATCCTTTCTACCACCATGGACATTGAAGACTATTGTTCTTGCCCACAAATACTCACTTGCTTTTCTGAAAATACAAGACCTTCTCTCCATAGTTTATAAGAACGATTCTCAAGCTGTTAAAAATATAATTCTCCTGTTCTATATCTTGATTAGGGTAGAAGTTACGTTTGTCCAAAATCAACCTGTACACTTAAAATGTGGGAATTTTGCTATATGTAATTTCTACCTAAATAAATTTGATTTAACAATTATAAAATTAACAACAAATAACTAACCTTTTGGAACTTACATGATAGACAAAGGAAAATACCTTTAAGAGATTAAAAACTTAAGTCACATACCAATAGAGTGAGCCTATTTGATTGTTAATGAAGGAACCAATCGTATGATAGAGCTGGTTTGAAAAGAATTTGAGAATAGTTAATGGGCAAAGGTATCCTGAAATATGCCTGCTAAGTTGGACTCAACCTATTTCATGTCCCACAAGGCAATAAAACCATAACCTTTCAGGTTGTCTTCTCCATTGGACATACAAAAATTACTGCACCTTATCAGTTCTCTACAAGTTAACCTCTAAATTTACAGAGTTGTAAAACATCACTGGGTCCTGGCCAGGCACGGTGTGAGCCTGTAATCCTAGCACTCTGGGAGGCCCAGGTGGGCGGATTGCTCAAGGTCAG
>VBSM01003169.1:28893531-28904009 GCA_008086735.1 Cheirogaleus medius | reverse complement strand
CTGAGGGGGTGGGGTGGGCTGGGACTGAAATTGCTCTGAGATGACTGGGAGTGTTTCCAGGACAACCTGACACAGGGACCGACTAGCTAACTCTTCACAGTCCTCGGCTGTGGGGCGTGTCTCCTGCAGCACACTCCATCCTTGGAGCCCTGGAGCCAGGAGAACTGGCCACTGGGGCAGGTGAAGGGGGGTATTGTTGACTCCTCCCTGGCCATATGTAGACAGTGACTGAAGGGCTTGACAAATGAAAGTGGCTTACAGGTCAGTCGTCAAACGCTTGCCAGACAGCCTGGCGACCAGCCAATCTGCCTTGCCCCATTTCCAGCCAGGATATTTCCTGTAACCCCAAATCTGTCTGAAGAGCCAGCCAGATAAAGTCGGCCCCAGACACTGGAGTGAGTCAGAAAACACCCAGTGGGCCCGAGCTGGCTGGACTGGCCGGGGTGGGGCAGGAAAGAGCACTCAGCAGAGGCTGCCCTCACAGGGGTGCGTTCTGCTGCTGGCTGCTCCGGGAGTTACTGACATAGTGGAGGTGGGAAGGAGAGGAGGGGCAGGGGGGGACGGGGTAGGAGGTGGAAGGAAGAAAAAACTCACACTTGTTCTTCTGGCTTAAGATCCTTCGCTTTATTCCTCACATTTCCTTCATGTTAGAAATATTTACTGAGCACTTGCTATGTGCCAGGCAATGTTCTAGGTGAAAGTACAGCAGCGAACAAAAGGACAAACCCCCGCCCTTGCCCACCTGGCTAACAGTGGTAAGTGCTCAGAAATATTTGCAGGTTGTCACAACCATCCTGCAAGGAGACATGGGTCTGCCAGGGTCATCCAACCAGGAAGCTGAGGCTGGAACCTGGGTCCACCCCCAAAGCTCATTCTGTTTCTGCCATGCCTGAAATTAGAGCCTTCTCACAACAGTTCCCTGAAACAGGGCAACAGCATTTGTTGAGCTCCTACTATGTGCCAGCAGGGACGTTATGCCAGCCCTTTGAGTTAGTGTTTGTGATAAAAAATTAAGTAGTCACATGATTTATTGCTCCCCCTATATTATAGATGCAGGAAATTGAGGCCGAGAGAGAGAAAGTAACTTGCTTGAGGTCAGACAGCTGGTGAGTGGGACCCAGCCCAGGTCTAGCATTCTCTCTGCCAGGTTTCCAAAGCACAATGTCCCCAGTATTCCTGGGACACAGTTGGTAGAAACCGATGGACCTTACCAAGTGAATGCCTTTGTCTCTGTGGCCACTAGGTATTCTCAGGCTCAGGAGCAGGGAAGATCTGGCCCTTTCCTCACTGAGCACATGAAGCTGTGTGCTCAGTGGACAAGGCATGCACTTGGTCACCAGGGGAAAGCGGGAGGACAATGTGAGAGGCTGGGGCTGAGCGGGGTGTGAAGTGGTCCTTGCGGATTTTGGTGGGTGGGTGGAGGACAGGCAGGAGCTGGCCATGGGCCCAGGAGGGTCTGAGGCTGGCCAGAGAGGGAGGTTGGACAGGTGAGGAGGTCCTGAGCTCTGAAGATTTGCCTCGCCAGGCAGAAACCAGGTAAGGCAGATGGTCACCTCTACCCTGGGGACCAAGTGCATCCTTAGCTCAAAACAGGTACCAAGAACTCTGGCTCTGGGTGTGACCTCAGTGTGGAGAAAGCCCCTACCCCCACCAGGACCACCTGCTCCCCAGACTGCTTCAGATGCGGAGCCCAAGCCAGGGTCAGAAAACTAAACTGACACCTGTGGTGAACCCAACAAAGTCCTTGGTTCCCCCAGCTATGGGGCCAAAGGAAGATCACAGCCCCAGCCCCCACGCTGGCTCTGCAGCTAGCCCTGAGGCCCCAGTGCCTGGGGGAGATACACTCTGCTCACCATCCAGATGAGGAAACAGGCTCAGAGAAGGAGCCTTGCCCAGCGCCCCAGACCAGGGCTCCAGGCCCAGAGTGTTCCTTTGTCCCTGAGCTCACAGAGGGCAGCAGCTGCTCTGACCCACACGACCCTGGCGACTCTCTCTGGCTCTGGAAGATGGCCCGTATCCATAGAAGCACCCAGCAGTCAAGCATGCCCAGTTGGACAGAGGCAGGGGAGTTGCGTCTCCTCAACTGGCTTGTGAGGGCATTGATGGGGACAAGGATCTGCCTGGGAGAGCCCCTGGGACGTCACGCAAAGCTGGCAGCAGATGGCGAGCAACAGTGACTCTAATGGGACATGGCTTGGGCAGAGCTCAGTTCTGCAGGTCCCTGAGGCACAGAGAGGTCACAGCTACGAAGTACAGGAGCTAGATTCAAACCTGGCAGCGTGGCTCCAAAGTCTACGCCTTAACCCCTGTACGACACTGCCTCTCTGAGTTGTCCTAGCCGGCCCACCAGATGCCCAGGCCAGCCCGCCCCCAGCACCACAGGGGTCCAGGACCAGGGAAGCTCTGGAAGCCTCAGCGCACCCTTGGGTACCCCAACCTGGTCCTCACACCCTTGCCTCTAACCACCCTTCCTCCTGCTTCAGCCTCACCCCTTCGCAGAGCCTGAGCCTCTGAACTTGGCACACTACACAGAGGCCTCAATAAATCAGAGTCTGATCCTCTTAAACCAGAAGCAATTTCACCCCTGCTCAGCCTCTCCCTCTGGCCTCATGCCACCTTGGATCGAGCCAGTGGCTCGCAAATAAATCCTGCGTCAGGGCTGAGGAACTGATGTTCATTAATAGGAAACTGTAGGGTGGTAAATTGGTATTTATTTCCCCAGATACACACCTCGGAGTTGATAGATGATGCTGTTCCTGCCAGCCTCAGGCAGGGGGAGGGGCTGGCTAACTGACCTGCCCTCCCCAGGGCTGAGGTGCAGCCCTGCCACAGTTGCTGCCCAGGATAGGGGTGGGGGTGGGGGGTCACCTTTGCACACTCAAGTTCCTCCCGCCCCCTCAACCAACTCCGTAACTGCCTCTTCTCCCACTGCTTCCCTTAAAGATCATGGCACCGAAATCACACACACCTGAGTGATTCGGGTTAGCTCTGTGATCTTGGGCGAGTTACTCAATCTCTCTGAGCCTCAGTTTCTCCATCTTCACGCCCTAAAGCAGAGGAGACATGAGTTCCAGGGCCAAGCTCAGGCCTGAAATGTGGCACATACTCAGCACACCATTACTCCGTGGACACCCCACCATGTCCCACAGGCCCCTCAGTCTCAGCATGTCCCCCCCAACCTATTCCCCTTGGTCATCCCCACTGCCACCTCCAGTACCCAAGAGAGAAGGTCAGGGTGTCATTTGGGACACCTCTCTCCTTACCCTCCAACAATTGAGTCCTGACAATTGCACCTCCTAGGTGTCAACCTCTCTGTCCACGTCTCCCACCCACTGCCAACATTTTGGATATCTTCACCTCTGGATGCTCACAGCAGCCTCCTGACTCGGCCTCCTGCCCCCAGTCTCGCTCTGCCCTTCCTCCCATGAAAGCCTGCCTTGGCAGCCAGAAAGAGCTCCTGAAAGCATAAATCTTATCAAAACACTCTTCTGTTCAAAACCTCTCAGTGGCTCCCCACTGCCCTTGGGGCAAAATATTAATGCAGTCTCAGTTTCAGCGGGATTTACAGAGTCCTTCATGACTCCCCCACTTCTCTCACCTCCCTCCCTGCTGCGGCTCCCATGGGCCCCGTCCCAGTCCCAGTCCCTCAGGCCATCATACTGTGCCTGAGGCCAGGTGGCCCACACGTGTTCTCCCATCTGTCCCTTCCCTATCTGCCCTGATGAAGCTCTACTTCAGGACTTGGCTTGGGTGCCAGCTCCTCCAGGAAGGGGCTGCCTCTGAGCTCTGCAGTTCCCCCCATCTGTCTTTCTTGCCTGAGGGCGAAGCCTGTACCTAGTAGGCATTCAGACGTGAATGCTGCAGGCCCCTTCCTAGGAGGGTTGCACAGACAGGAAGGCAAGAGGGTTGGAGAATGCAAACATCCCCCCAACTAGGAGGCACTCCTTTCCAGGTCCCCAAGGCTGCCCCAGGTTCATCCCTAGACTTGGCAGGGCGCTCAGATCAGGTGGGTTCTCCTGGGCCCTGGGGGGCAGTGGCCAGGGCTCATTCAGCCTCTACTCCAGCCTCTGTCACCTGCCTCAGGCTCTAAGGGACACACAACTCTACTAACCAAATTATTGTATTCAGTAGTTTTGGGGTAGCATGTTCTGTAAATATCTGTTAGGCCCATTTGTTCTAGAGTCCTGTTTAAGTCCATTGTTTCTTCTGTTTGGAGGATCTGTCCCATTCTGTCAGTGTGGTGCTGAAATCTCTGACTGTTACAATGCTGCTGTTTATCATTTTGTTTAGATCAAGTAGGATTTGCTTGAATCTGGGCGTACCTGTGTTAGGTGCATAGATATTTAGAATTCTTTTTTTTATTTTTTATTTTTTATTTCAGCATATTATGGGGGTACAAATATTACGGTTATGTATATTGCCCACGCCCCCTCCCCCGATATTTAGAATTCTTATGTCTTCTTGTTGAATTGTTCCCTTCACCGTTATATAATGACTGTCTTTGTCTTTCTTTACTTTTGTTGATTTGAAGTCTATGTTACCTGATATGAGAATGGTTATACCAGCTTTATTTTGGTTTCCATTTGCATGGAATATTATTTTCCATCCCTTCACCTTGAGTCTGAATGAGTCCTTGTGGGTTAGATGTGTTTCCTGGAGACAGCAGATACTCGGCTTGTATTTTTTTTTTTTTTTTCTGAGACAGAGTCTCACTCTGTTGCTGGGGCTAGAGTGCCGTGTCATCAGCCTAGCTCACAGCAACCTCAAACTCCTGGGCTCAAGCAATCCTTCTGCCTCAGCCTCCCGAGTATCTGGGACAACAGGCATGCGCCACCATGCCTGGCTAATTTTTTCTATATATTTTTAGTTGTCCAGCTAATTTCTTTCTATTTTTAGTAGAGACGGGGTCTCGCTCTTGCTCAGGCTGGTCTCAAACTCCTGAGCTCAAACGATCCACCCGCCTTGGCCTCCCAGAGTACTAGGATTACAGGCATGAGCCACTGTGCCTGGCCCAGCTTGTATTTTTTTATCCATACAGCCAGCCTATCTCTCTTCAGTGGAGAGTTCAAGCCATTCACATTTATTGAAAGAATTGATAAGTGGGGTGGATTTCTGTTCATCTTGTTGTGTAGAACTTTATTGTTTTACCTCTTGAGCCATTGTAGTATCTGGGCTCTGAACTTTAGCTTTTGGATGGTTTTACATTGGTGGGTGTCTATTGTGCTGATCAGTGTATAATGCAGATCTGTTCTTGACAAATTCTCTTAGTGTTTGCTTGTCTGAGAAAGCCTTTATTTCTCCCTCATATAAGAAACTTAGTTTTGCAGAATACAAAATTCTAGGCTGTTTGAGAAGACTGAGAATGTGGCCCCAGTCCCTTCTGGCTTGTAAGGTCTCGGCTGAGAAGTCTGCAGTTAGTCCGACGGATTTTCCTTTGTAAGTTACCTGATGCTTTCACCTTACGGTTCGTAGGAGTTCCTCTTCCGTGTTAACTTTGGCCAGTCTGATGATTATATGTTGTAGTTATTGCCTCTTGGCGATGAATCTCCCAGGAGTTTGTTGAACTTCTGGTGCCTGGATGTCCAGATTTCTAGCAAGACCTGGGGAATTTTCCTCAAGTATTCCCTCAAATAGGGTTTTCAGCCCTTGTGTATTTTCTTCTTCATCCTCAGGGATGCCTATAATTATTATTTAGGCCTATTTACATAATACTATATTTCTTGTAGGCTTTGTTCATACCTCTTATTTCTCTTTGACTGACTTGTTTAATTCAAAGGTGTTGTCTTCTAGCTCTAAGATTCTTTCTTCTGCCTGATCTAGCCTATTCTTAAGGCTTTCCACTGTGTTATATATTTTCTTGAATGATTTTTTTCATTTCCAGAAGCTCTGCTTGATTTTTTAAAAAATAATTCGATTTCTTTGGTAAATTTTTCATTCATTTCCTGCATTGTTTTGTTTCTTTATGTTGGGTTTCTATTTTTGTATTTCATTGAGCTCCCTTACAATCCTTATTCAAAATTATTTTTTTGAGACAGAGTCTCACTTGTTGCCCGGGCTAGAGTGCCGTGACATCAGCTTAGCTCACAGCAACCTCAAACTCCTGGGCTCAAGCAATCCTCCTGCCTCAGCCTCCCTAGTAGCTGGGACTACAGGCATACACCACCATGCCCGGCTAATTTTTTTTATATATTTTTAGTTGGCCAATTAATTTCTTTCTATTTTTTAGTAGAGACGGGGTCTCGCTCTTGCTGAGGCTGGTTTTGAACTCCTGACCTCGAGCGATCCTCCCGCCTCAGCCTCCCAGAGTGCTAGGATTACAGGTGTGAGCCACCATGCCCGGCCCTTATTCAAAATTATTTATCAGTCATTTCCATTTACTCATTTTGGTTGGTTTCCATTGGTACAGAGTTATTATTTTCTTTTGGGGGTGTCCTTTCATTCTGAAAGATCTGGAGATCTTTCACTGAATCCTCCTTATCTGGAGCAGCTTTTGCTTCTTATTTTTGGATTTTCTTTTGATTAGATAGTGTCAAGTCCAGTTTAATCTATGAGACAGTGGATGGTGCTTGTGGGGGATACTCAACTATACCCTGCATGATGGAGTCAGTAAATGCTGTAAAGGGTGTGCAAATTGACCTCCCTGTCAGTAGGTGGTGCTTGCCAGCAGGAACAAGCTGCAATGTTGTTTTTGGAGCCTGTGACCAGCTCTAGTCCCTTCAGAGAAGTACTTGATTGCCCTAGCTGGTGGTTGGGGCCCTGGAACTTCAGGTGAGTCCTTATTCTCTGCCACAGTAGAGGCAGGTAAGGCAGTGCGGCTGGGTGGGGCTGGGTTGGGTGAGACTGCCCTCAGGCTCCACAAAAGCTGGAAAGGTATCTGTTTCAGCAGGGGTCAAAGGTCTGCTCCCAGGGCTTGGCGCGGTGGCTCACGCCTGTAATCCTAGCACTCTGGGAGGCCAAGGCGGGTAGATCGTTTGAGCTTAGTAGTTCGAGACCAGCCTGAACAAGAGCAAGACCCTGTCTCTACTAAAAATAGAAAGAAATTAGCTGGACAACTAAAAATATATTGAAAAAATTAGCCGGGCATGGTGGCACATGCCTGTTGTCCCAGCTACTAGGGAGGCTGAGGCAGAAGGATCACTTGAGCCCAGGAGTTTAAGCTAGCTGTGAGCTAGGCTGACACCACGGCACTCTAGCCCAGGCAACAGAGTGAGACTCTGTCTCAAAAAAAAAAAAAGAAAAAAGGTCTGCTCCCAGCTTCTAGGGAAAGCTACCAGGGAGAGGCTGTAGCAGTGTCACCCAATCACAAATCTCCCCAGCAATGTGATTGAGACCTGAGGGTACAGGATCTGGCTTGTGGGCTGTGGGCCTGTCACCAGGTCCCAAAGATTCAATCCCTGACCATGCCAGGGAGAAGTGCGCTGATCCTGAGTTGCCCACGGGGTACCCAAGCAGGTTCCATGTCCCTCTGCCTCAGGGTGTGCCCCACACTGATGGAGTTGCTGGGCAAGCGGCACCAGGGCCAGCGGGCAGGGAGTTCAGAGTCCGAGCACCCCTCAGTCCGCTGCAGGACCCCCTAGAGGAAAAGTCTGAGCCCCATTCTCTGCGAAGCCTCGGTGTGGTGGCTCTTTGTCTCTCTTGGCAGCCGCAGGTTGGGGAGGGAAGGGAGTAAAAGAGTCTGGAAAGGTTTTAGCCCCGCTCTCTGTGGAAGGCCCAGTGTAGTGGATGCACCAACAGAGAGAAGCACTCCTGTAGCCCTGGCTTCATCGTCTCTCAGCAACCACGCGTGGGCATGGGAAGGGGAGGAAAAGAGTCTGGGTGGAAGACAGCTAGCACTCTGGCTGTCTCTATCCCTCCCTCCAGAAGGCAGCCCACCCAGAATGTCCAGACTCTGGGGTACACAGATTCCCCGGGACCCACTGGCCCCCTGTGGCTCCCGCAGTCTGGGCCAGAGTAGGGAAATGTTTGTGTGGCAACAAGCGAGAGAAAACTGAGGGCTGTGGCCTCCTGGGGAGGACAAAGGTACACGGTGGGTGGAGAAGCAACATGGTGTCTGCTGTCTCAGATTGGGTCTGCAGTGACGGGAAGTGACCCTGAGGGCACCGGCTGCCTGGTGCTTCATCCTCACGAAGCTCCCATTTCACTGGCGGCAGCAGCTTTTGGGCTTGTGAGGGCAGAAGGGCTCTCCAGCAGCTCTGGAGCCCACTGCCTGCCAGACATGTGGGGAGGGAGAAGTAAGCCACGCCACCTGCCCTTCTCGCTGCCCACCTGCCCAGCCTCTCAGAAGCTGATCTCTGCCCAAATCCTGCTCCTTCGTGTTCCTCTTCTAATTCTGGGTGATCACAAGATCAAGGTGCCAGAGGGATTGGTTTCTTTTGACTCTCTCTCCGAGGCTCGTAGATCCCAAATTATTAATATTACGACCATCTGCTCTTCCAAGTATTTCATTAGCCCCCTGAAGCAAACTCAGAAGCCTCAGGAAGCAAGCCCAAGCCCAGCAGCAGGCCATTAATCTTCCTGCCAAGTCCATGGCAAAAATAATTGCCCAGCCCCAGTCCGAGCCTCACTGACTTTCCTTAATAGAGCCCACAGAGCAGCCTCTTTCTCAGCCTCCTGGCTTCTGGCCTGGCACCTCCAACACAGCCTCTGCCAGCAACCCCGGGTCCTTCTGAGCTGCACTTCTGATGGGACCCCTCCTCTTCTGAACACCTGCACTGGCATCACCACCTGCCTGGGGGACAAAGCTTCTGCTCTTGAGCTGACTTAGGAGGCCCTTCAGGCCTCCCTGGCCCCAACCCCTGCCTTGCACAGGCTGTTTCTCCACCTGGCATGCCCTTTCCCACCTTTCTCTAGGAAAATGCAGGCTAAATATCACCTCTGGCTGGTATTCCTGCTGGGATTGCCCAGGAAGGCAGGAGCTGCCAGCTCTCTGCCCTTTCAGAACTGTGTGTGTTCTTCTGTAATGGTCCCATTACATCCTTCTTTTGGTGTCTGGCTGTCCCACCAGACTGAGAGCTCCTGGAAGGCAGGGAGCAGATTGAACTCGTGCATCTCTGTCTTCTCCTCAAGCCTTGCTTAGGGCAGACATTCAGGAAAAAAGGAAAGAAAGGGTCATGTCTCTCCTTCCCTGGCCCCTGTGTCCTCGTGTATCAAGTGTCTGTTGCATGCCTACTATGTGCCAGGCTGGGCTATCCTCCATTAGAGCCTCTGGGCCTCTTTGTCTGGCTCCAGTGGATCAGAGACCTGCTGCAAAAGCTGGAGGCCTCAGTGCTCCAGCCAGGGACCTTGGCTGGACAACAACCTCTCTGCCAGTTTAGCAGAATCCCAGAAAGCCAGGTCACTGTGGAGGTTTCCACTGATAACCCCTTCTCTTGCGCCTGGGAGGTTTCAGGCAGGTTCAAACTCAGTTCTGCCACTCCCTGGCTGGGTGATCTTGTCTCCTGCCCAACCTAGATGGAGGCTATTCTGAGTCAGGGTCACCTGTCGGTGCCCACAGAGGTGACAATGGAGGTGCAGCAGCCCAGTGGGGTGGCTGAACTGACCACAGCCTAAGGCAACCCTGAGAGATCTTGTTTCCCACTTCTACTTTTCGGACACTCGCCGTCTGTCGTCCAGTGAACTTGGTCAGACACTCATTTGCTATCTGACTGTGGCCAAGTTACCTCATCCCCAGAATCCCAGCTGTCTCTGCTGGAAATGGAGATAGTATCCCTTGCCTGCCATGCTGGTGTGAGGCACAGAGGAGGTGTGAGTGACAGCCACACTGGGCACTGTGAAGGAGACAGCATCATACTCCTTGCCTTTCAGGAACCCCCCTCTGCTGTGGCCTGATTCAGCCAGAGGAACCTCTGCAGACACGGGAGAAAGTGTGGCCAGTGTCGGCAGGCTAAGCTCTGGCCTTGCTCCCGGAGCTGGGTCTCAGCCTCCTGCTGCCATGCTTACCTCTGGGTCTGTGGCAGGTGACAGACACTGATGGGGACTCAGCAGCTGCCTCCTGTTAGGGAGGGGACTTCCTAGGGTGCCTCGGCAGCCAGGGGTTATGCCAAGGAGATGTGGAAGCCGCAGTGTCTCAGGCCTCAGCCCAGAAACTAATAACCACTATTGGCGTGTGGGGAGGGAGGGAGGAAAGTGTGCAGCTCTGAAACCACTGAGACTGATTTATCGGTTAATTAGTGGGTCTTTGCAGCCACAGACTTCCCCAGCTGTGCGCAGGCATAGGGAGGGAGGGGGCCACTGGGAGACCAACTGGAGGCCAAGTGTGTCTCAGTGACTATCCTGAGCCAGGGCACCAAACAGGCTGAAGGGATAATGCAAGGGGTTTGGACCAGGAAATGGGCCCAGGACTTTATAGCCAAGGGAAGCCCGTCAGGCCCTGCTGGCCTGAGTACTGGAACAGAAGTCTCTTAAGGAAGGGACTGGGCCGGGCTTGGTGGCTCACGCCTGTAATCCTAGCACTCTAGGAGGCTGAGGCGGGAGGATCG